>JBBGZY010001800.1:0-488628 GCA_037952925.1 Lithobates clamitans | reverse complement strand
TCTCCTCTGTTGTGCCCATCTCTCTCTCTCTCTCTCCTCTGTTGTGCCCACCCCTCTCTCTCTCTCCTCTGTTGTGCCCACCCCTCTCTCTCTCTCCTCTGTTGTGCCCACCTCTCTCTCTCTCTCTCTCTCTCTCTCTCTCTCATTGTGCCCATAAATTCCAGCCACTGTACCCAACGATTCCAACCACTGTGCCCATAAATTCCAACCACTGTACCCATCGATTACAGCCACTGTGCCCATAAATTCCAGCCACTGTACCCATTAAACGCAGCCACTGTACCCATAAATTGCCACCACTGTGCCCATTAAACACAGCCACTGTGCCCATATATTCCCACCACTGTGCCCATAAATTCCCACCACTGTGCCCATCAAACGCAGCCACTGTGCCATCAAACGCAGCCACTGTACCCATCAATTGCAGCCGCTGTGCACATTAAACACAGCCACTGTGCCATCAAGAGCAGCCACTGTACCCATAAATTGCCACCACTGTGCCCATTAAACGCAGCCACTGTGCCATGAAACGCAGCCACTGTACCCATAAATTGCCACCACTGTGCCCATTAAACACAGCCACTGTGCCCATCAAACGCAGCCACTGTGCCCATAAATTCCTACCATTGTGCCCATCAAACGCAGCCACTGTACCCATCAATTGCAGCCACTGTGCCCATTAAACACAACCACTGTGCCCATCAAGCGCCACCACTGTACCCATAAATTGCCACCACTGTGCCCATTAAATGCAGCCACTGTGCCATCAAACGCAGCCACTGTACCCATAAATTGCCACCACTGCCCATTAAACACAGCCACTGTGCCCATAAATTACAGCCACTGTGCCCATTAAAACGCAGCCACTGGGTCATCAAGCCCAGCCACTGTACCCATAAATTGCCACCACTGTGCCCATCAAACGCAGCCACTGTGCCCATCAAACGCAGCCACTGTACCCATAAATTCCCACCACTGTGCCCATTAAATGCAGCCACTGTGCCCATAAATTCCCGCCACTGTGCCCATCAAACGCAGCCACTGAGCCATCAAACGCAGCCACTGTACCCATCAATTGCAGCCACTGTGCCCATTAAACACAGCCACTGTGGCCATCAAGCGCAGCCACTGTACCCATAAATTGCCACCATTGTGCCCATTAAACGCAGCCACTGTGCCCATAAATTCCCACCACTGTGCCCATCAAACACAGCCACTGTGCCCATAAATTCTCACCACTGTGCCCATCAAACACAGCCACTGTGCCCATCAAACGCAGCCACTGTACCCATAAATTGCCACCACTGTGCCCATTAAACGCAGCCACTGTACCCATAAATTGCAGCCACTGTGCCCATTAAACGCAGCCACTGTACCCATAAATTCCCACCACTGTGCCCATCAAACACAGCCACTGTGCCATCAAACACAGCCACTGTGCCATCAAACGCAGCCACTGTGCCCATCAAGCGCCACCACTGTGCCCATCAAGCGCCACTGTGCTCATTAAATGCTGCCACTGTGCCCATCAAACGCAGCCACTATGCCATCAAACGCAGCCACTGTAACCATCAATTGCCGCCAGTTTGCCCCATCAATTGCCGCCAGTTTGCCCCATCAATTGCCGCCAGTTTTCCCCATCAATTGCCGCCAGTTTGCCCCATCAATTCCTGCCAGTGTCCCCCCCGCCCGGCACTTACCTGTCTCAGGTCAGCGCGTTGCTCCACGCTCCCTCCGATCACAGCGCCTGTCGCTTTAGCCAATCAGGTGACAGGTAACCAGACCCAGTGCACCTGATGGCTGAGAGGCGGGTCAGTGTTAGGGAAGCGATTTATTTGATTTCCTAACACAGCACTGTGTAAGCAGCGAACGCACAGCAGTGTATGTATGTATATATGTATATATATATATATATATATATATATATATATATATATATATTATATATATATATATATAAAGCCCTATGTGCTTTTATATGTGTCTTATCTATATATAATGCACTCTTTATATGTGCTTTAAAATGCATGGTTTTCCATTTTATGAACAAGAAAATAATTACGTTATGCTGTTGGGCTGGTATTATAATGCTATGGGTCTGGTATGACATTTTTTTCCAGGGCTGGTTTTCATACCCAGTCCGGCCCTGGTCCTGAGAAATGTATAACACCAGGAAATGTGGAGAAAATATGAAGTGTTGATAGAAGATCCACCACTGCTCTTTTAAAGGAGGCTTACCAGAAAGATTGGACACAGATGGGTATATACCCACTGAGTCAATCAAGCTTGTAAAGTGTGGATCCTTAATGGTATCTGTTACTAAGAACGCAAATCCAGGTCACCCGGGTACTTGCAAGGATATATATGAAAAAGGGCAGGTCCAATCAGGCATCCAAAGTATATGCGGAAAGAATGTGAGAGCACATAGCGTAATACTGTATAAAAAAACTTAAAGCATGTTTATTGAAGATAAAAAACACTCACATTTCTGAAGAATAAAAAAGCGCTTAATACATAGATGGTATGGCAGTGTCAGTGGTGTCAGTAGTCCGTGCTGATGCGTTTCATCCTCAAGGACATCATCTGGGGTACCACACCACTGTATACACTGCCTTTTATATACAGTAAGAGACCCCCATACTAAAACGTGGCTCCAATCCACAGCGCCGTTCAGTGAGAACGACTTCTGGGTACGCGAAAATGGCGCTGGCCGTGTGCGCTGCAAGCCTCGCTTTGGATAAGTGTATTGGACCACATGGATGTACAACGTTGTGGTAACATCCCGCGTTCCAAGCCTCACTCCAGTTTACATAGGACTTACAGAGCGCAAGCCCAGAACATATCAGTGTATCGCTGACGGCGTGGGAGTGAAGGAGCCGGCGTCGTGACATCACGACGTTGCCCTTCTAGCCTCACTGTGAACAGGGGACAAATGGAGCGCACAAAGGGGACGTCTCAATGTTTACAACGAGACGCCTGTCATAAGGTTTATATAAATAAACTAGTGCGGAGTGTCTTACTAAAGAATGTATACATGAAATTAAAATATATGCGCAAGGTCCTATATCCAAGGTGGACATATAATAAAAATAAAACATGTCTTTCCTGTTATTGCAAATGGATAGTATGAACGTGTATTCATAGACCATATGTTTATCTGGTTTTCACAGCCAAAATATATATATTGATAAGCCTTGTATCCAAAATATACGTAATAGGTTACATTTAAAAGTAACATTAAAGTAACGTTAGAAAAGTGTCTATCCAGAAAAATTTGAAAAAATATATGAGATATAAAGAATATAAAAAATATTTTATAGAGCCATGGTCTAACGTGGAGATCTAAAATGACAGATACATATTTTAAAAACTTTTTTATGGATAATGTAGATTATAAATATTATCCAACATGGACAAAAGCATTTGTAGTTCAAGAAAAGGGACAGACAGGAGAAAGCGTACTAATTTAGGAGTGATTAATAAAGGCGTTAATGTCCCACTCAACATTGAGCCCCAATGGCGAGTGGGACTGGAGCACGTATATCCAGTAGGTCTCTAATTGTGATACACCACGAGTTAGAGCTCCTCCGCGCCAGGGGGGACATATCTGTCGATAATGAGAAATTGTGATCCTGACGGATTTTGATTGTGGTACTGTCTGTAGTGTCTAGGGACAGTATGTTTGGTATCTCCCCCAATTATTTTTGCTACATGTTTACCTACCTTGACGGAAAAAGTCCGAGTGATACGGCCAACATAGTGTTTCCCGCATGGGCAGGTAATAAGGTATACAACGTACCTCGTTGCACACGTACAAAACATTTTAATTGGGTAGATTTTATTAGTTACATTTGATCGAAATTCAAGTGTCTTATATCTACCATTTGTGTTATATTGACACACTGTACATTTTTTTGCATGGGAAATAGCCTACCAACTCATGAAAGAAGGTGGGACGTCTGAAGGGGTCGATTATATTGGGAGCAATTTTATTCTGTATGGAGGGGGCCCCTGTGTAGATGACTTTGGGTCTTTCGGGTAGAATGTTACCCATGACACGATCACTCTTCAGCACCTCCCAATGGCATTCTATAATGGTTTTAATGTCTCTATGTTGGATTGAAAAATAAGTCATCATAGAGTATTTATAGGTGTCATTGGATGTGCAAGGAGTTTTGGGGGTCAATAATGATCTCCTATCCATTTGCATGGCATGTTGTATTTCTGATTCTAGAATAACTGAATCATACCCTTTATCTAAGAATCTTTGTTTCAAAGACAATGCCTGTGCTTGGAACATGTCAATATTAGTGCAATTCCTTCTTAGCCTTAGACATTGGCTATGAGGGATTGATCTCAGCCAGGACTTATGGTGGCAACTATCAACGGGTATGAAGCTGTTGCAATCAGTTGTCTTGAAATGGGTTTGAAATTTGAATTGTCGACAACTGATCTCTATATCTAGATCCAAAAAATGTACTTTGATTGAACTGTACTCAAGAGTTAAGGAAATTCCCCTATCATTACAATTAAGGAATGAAAAAAAGTCTTCAAGAGATCTAGGGGAGCCATCCCATAGGAGGAGGATGTCGTCTATATATCTGGCCCAAAAGATCAGACATGGTCTGTGTTTCGAATAGACGACATCCTCCTCCCACTTGGCCATAAAAAGATTAGCGAGACTGGGGGCAAATTTAGCCCCCATTGCTACGCCTTTGTGTTGCAAAAAAAATTTGTTATTAAACCAAAAATAATTGTGTGTTGTGGCAAACTCTAATAATTCAATGATGTAATGTCTTTGGGTATCGGTAAGTGATGGATCTCTGTTTAAGAAATGTGTAACTGCCTCGATACCCAGATTATGTGGAATGCACGTATAGAGTGATGCCACATCTGCAGTGGCCAGTAAATAATCTCCTTACAAATTAATGCCTTCCAACCGTCTAATAGTGTCTGTCGTAGCCTTTAAATATGATGGTGTTTTTTAAACTAGTGGCTGTAGATAGAAATCAATGTAACAGCCAATGTGGGATGTTACTGAGTTTATACCACTTACTATTGGTCTCCCTGGTGGGTGCAGGAGGTCCTTATGGATTTTTGGTAAGTGATAAATGATGGGAATCCTCTGTGCCGTGGGTATCAAATAAGCGTTCTCTTTTTTATTTATTATCTGTCTGTCAAATCCTTTATTAACTAATGTAACTAAATATTTCTTGTACCAATTAGTGGGGTTCAGGGGTAATTCTGTATATGTATCTTGATCGCTCAGGATCCTGTACATTTCCGAAATGTAATCAGACTTATCCATTACAATAATTCCACCCCCCTTGTCCGCTGGACGGACAATCAAATCTTTATTGTCACACAATGACTTGAAACCCTTCTTGTTCATGAAGTGATTCTGACATTTTTTAATAGGTAGACTGGCTAAATCTTTAAGTATTAAATCCTTGAAAATGGTGACTGCAGGGGCAGTTGGTACGGGGGGACTGAACAGGGAAGGGTTCGCTAGACCTGAGTGTACTGTCCCTGAAGTCACGGCCCTCTCCATAGGGGGGGCTGTATTGGAAGTAAGGTAACGTTGAATGTTAATTTTTCTAATGAACTTATGGATATAGATAAACGTGTTAAATTTATCCAATTTGTTGGGGGGGGGGGCAAACTTGAGGCCTTTATCAAGAATAGCCAACTCCTCCTTAGTTAGTTGTTTCGTGCTCAAATTGAATACTCCTTGGCCTGTTAGACTCTTATCCTTTTTCCTCTGAATTCTCCTCCCCCCTCTGGAGCCTCTCTTGGGTCTAAGGGCCTTTGTGGTCCTTGTCTGACCTGATGAAAATCCTTACTGTAAAGGTCAAGGCCATATTGATCTTGGCCATAGTGAGTTCCAGCATATTCATCTTGATAATCGTCATAATTGTGATAGAGGGGAGCGAACCTATTCTGAGTATTAATGGGGGGGCGATTATAGGAGTGGAAATCACGACCATGTGGTGTACCTTGATGGTTAAACCTCCTAGGGGAATTTATAAATGCTCTATTTCCCTGTTCATAGAGTGGCCTAGAATTGTATTGGTTGCCCTTGGATTTCCCTCTTTTTCCTTTTGTGTTATTGTGATTACTCATACCACCTCTAGATGTATGGGGTGGGGTATAGTACCTGGGATGTCCACCCCTCTGAGGGGGTGGGCCCTCCCTGTTGTTGTAGGAATCAATCCTGGGTCTAGATGGAAGTCTGGGCTGCCTAGTATTGACTGGGTTGGTATTTCCCTGGTTTCCACTGGGTTGTATGTCTGGTTAGTTGATTACAATGGGAGGATCAGGGACAGGTGTGATGGTTGTCTGCCATCTAAAAACTGTCCCTGATTTGTAATCTCCAACATCCCTGGAGTATTTTTTATGTTTTTTTTTTTTTTATCTCTGTCTTCTTTCTCCGGGTGTAGCTGGAGATTAGACAAGAGAGAGCCATACTCCGAGGAGCTCTTGTAAGTTGAGAGTTTATCCTTCAATTCTTTAATCTCCTTATCTAGAATTTGAAGTCTATTAGTTTTTCTTGTAATAAGGAAACCAAGCAGTTTAATGCCCATCTCATTAAAGTAATTAAACCAGGATAATAGGTCTGGATCACCCTGCTGAGGGTGGACCTCCCACCTCAGACTTCTGGGAACCATGTTTTCTGATACATATTGCTCGAGGAAGGCTATATCCCATTGAAGGTGTAATTCTGAGGTCATGGTGTTCTTTAATCGTAAAAAGAGGCCTCCTATTTTGGTATCATGGTTAGTTATTGTGAACACACCCTCAGTATTAACTTTATGTGTTGCTCTGTAGTCAAATACATCCATTTAAGGATAAAAACCTTAACAATAGATCAAAAAATGTGCAAAGAAAAGTATGTGTAAATATCGTGCTGTCATAAAAAATGTAAGCAGCTAACACAACAAGTGATCTAATCCTGTAAACAAAGTTGTATAAAGAAAAGTGCAGCGCTAAAAAGTGTGGAAGTAGTGGATAACACTAATTCATATCATACAATAAATAATATTAGTCAGTGCATAGATTCCATAGGTATATGATATCATATGGTGAATATTCTAAATTATATACATTGTGTCCATGACACAAAAAGGTATTTTGTGACACACTTATAATTGGTGTTCTAAATAAAATAAGTTAGTGAAAGAGTGAAGTCCTGAGAAATGTATAACACCAGGAAATGTGGAGAAAATATGAAGTGTTGATAGAAGATCCACCACTGCTCTTAAAGGAGGCTTACCAGAAAGATTGGACACAGATGGGTATATACCCACTGAGTCAATCAAGCTTGTAAAGTGTGGATCCTTGATGGTATCTGTTACTAAGAACGCAAATCCAGGTGACCCGGGTACTTGCAAGGATATATATGAAAAAGGGCAGGTCCAATCAGGCATCCAGAGTATATGCGGAAAGAATGTGAGAGCACATAGCGTAATACTGTATAAAAAACTTAAAGCATGTTTATTGAAGATAAAAAACACTCACATTTCTGAAGAATAAAAAAGTGCTTAATACATAGATGGTATGGCAGTGTCAGTGGTGTCAGTCCGTCCCGACGCGTTTCATCCTCAAGGACATCATCTGGGGTACCACACCACTGTATACACTGTCTTTTATATACAGTAAGAGACCCCCATGCTAAAACGTGGCTCCAATCCGCAGTGCCGTTCAGTGGGAACGACTTCCGGGTACGCGAAAATGGCGCTGGCCACGTGCGCTGCAAGCCTCGCTTTGGATAAGTGTATTGGAACGCATGGATGTACAACGTTGTGGTAACATCCCGCGTTCCAAGCTGTTTACATAGGACTTACAGAGTGCAAGCCCAGAACATATCAGTGTATTGCTGACGGCGTGGGAGTAAAGGAGCCGGCGTCGTGACGTCACGACGTTGCCCTTCTAGCCTCACTGTGAACAGGGGACAAATGGAGCGCACAAAGGGGACGTCTCAATGTTTACAACGAGACGCCTGTCATAGGGTTTTTTTTTTATCTTCAATAAACATGCTTTAAGTTTTTTTATACAGTATTACGCTATGTGCTCTCACATTCTTTCCGCATATACTTTGGATGCCTGATTGGACCTGCCCTTTTTCATATATATCCTTGCAAGTACCTGGGTCACCTGGATTTGCGTTCTTAGTAACAGATACCATCAAGGATCCACACTTTACAAGCTTGATTGACTCAGTGGGTATATACCCATCTGTGTCCAATCTTTCTGGTAAGCCTCCTTTAAGAGCGGTGGTGGATCTTCTACCAACACTTCATATTTTCTCCACATCTCCTGGTGTTATACATTTCTCAGGACTTCACTCTTTCACGGACTTATTTTATTTAGAACACCAATTATAAGTGTGTCACAAAATACCTTTTTGTGTCATGGACACAATGTACCGTATTTATCGGCGTATAACACGCACCGGCGTATAACACGCACCCCAATTTAGGAGGGAATTTTAAGGAAAAAAAAACTTTTAGGAGGGAAGTTGAAGGGAAAAAAAACTTACATTTAAACGCCCATCATTGCAGCCTTGTCAGTGCAGCCTTGTCAGTGCAGCCATGTCAGTGCAGCCTTGTCAGTGCAGCCTTGTCAGTGCAGCCTTGTCAGTGCAGCCTTGTCAGTGCAGCCTTCCCCAGTGCAGCCTTCCCCAGTGCAGCCTTGTCAGTGCAGACTTCCCCAGTGCAGACTTCCCCAGTGCAGCCTTGTCAATGCAGCCTTCCCCAGTGCAGCCTTGTCAGTGCAGACTTCCCCAGTGCAGACTTCCCCAGTGCAGCATTGTCAATGCAGCCTTCCCCAGTGCAGCCTTGTCAGTGCAGACTTCCCCAGTGCAGACTTCCCCAGTGCAGCTTTACCCAGTGCAGCCTTCCCCAGTCCAGTCTTCCCCAGTGCAGCTTTCCCCAGTGCAGCCTTCCCCAGTGCAGCCTTCCCCCAGTGATCCCAGCCATTCTGGGCTTCAAAATCGCCGATCGCGATTTGAAAATGGCGCCGAAATACACAGTGCCGGTCCTCGGCTCTTTCCGGCGGCTGTCGTTCATTTTCGGCTCCACTCGTAGTCCCGAGCGGAGCTATCCGAACCTAGCCGAGTAGGTTCGGATAGCTCCGCTCGGGACTACGAGTGGAGCCGAAAATGAACGACAGCCGCCGGAAAGAGCCGATGACCGGCTCTGTGTATTTCGGCGCCGGCGGCGCCATTTTCAAATCGCGATCGGCGATTTTGAAAATATGACAGGTCGGATCGCAGGGGATCGGCGTATAACACGCACCTGCGACTTTCCCCTGATTTTAAGGGGAAAAAAGTGCGTGTTATACGCCGATAAATACGGTATATAATTTAGAATATTCACATGATATCATATACCTATGGAATCTATGCACTGACTAATATTATTTATTGTATGATATGAATTAGTGTTATCCACTACTTCCACACTTTTTAGCGCTGCACTTTTCTTTAAACAACTTTGTTTACAGGATTAGATCACTTGTTGTGTTAGCTGCTTACATTTTTTATGACAGCGCGATATTTACACATACTTTTTTTGCACATAATTTTTGTATAGTAATGCTATAGTTCCCATGTACGTAGATCTGTGGCCAGTCTCTTGGGGAGGCATAAACTAATATCCCTAAAAGAGCAAACATATCTGCAGTGTCCACAGGAAGGTTTTCGTGGCCAATGACCTTCTGCCAACGTCTGTATGTGCAAATACGCTCACATGAGTGCATTATAGCAAAACCGACACTGGGGGACATCTGACAACATACATTTAATAGAATTTCCACAACACTACACACACATCACAAGATATTGCTGCTACATTTACACTCACACACATCTGATTCAATAAGAATATTATACATTTGTTAATGACATTCTATACTTTGATATTGTTTTTGTAATATTTTGCTATTTTTATTATTAAATCAATTTTTGAGTTTTTTTTTCAAGAGAACTGAACGGACTTTCTTGGAACTTTCCTCATCAATATGAATTATTGAAATATTGTTATTACCGTAAAAACTACATATATTTCATTGGCGAGCTTTTGCCAGCTTCATTTTGTCCGAATATCGAACATTTTTGAATTATGTCTCCTTCCGCTTGCCGAGAGGCAATACAAGCACAAACATTGACTATTTAGTCAAGCTTTCAGAAGAATTCAAAACAGCAAATTAATTTCGGCATCGTTGAATGAACTTGGAAGAAAAAAAACATCAAAATTGGTGAGACGTTTGCGCACGTGCAAGAAAACTCAGTTTTTTTGATGACGTAATTTCCCACCAAGAGAGGCAACGCTTGTTATATGAAGGAAGTTGGTTCTATATTGGTAAGTATGGATCTTATTGATGCATTTTCTAGTGAGAGTAAATTAGAATTAAAAAACCTGTCAAAGTTTGTTAGAGATGATGAATTATGGTGTTACATGTTCAATGCATGTTTACATGAAAATATTAAGATACAAATGTCAAAATTTACTTTTAAGAAAGTCAGCAAACAAATTAGGAATGTGATAAAGCTAGTTAAAGTTTTTGACATAATGATATCAGGAGTTCCTAAAAGGAATGTTTGTACAAAAGGAAAAACAAAGGACAATAGTTTATGTACTAATTGTTTGATTTTGACTGAACGAATAGATGATTTGCAAAGTGCAATTCAACTAAAAGATATTCAGTTGTTTGAGTTACAGAATAATGTAAAGTCTAAAACAAAGTCAAGCAATAGTTATGTTAATGCAGACTCTATGCAGAAGTCTTTTGTACCAGATAAGCGGTCTATAGGAGAATATGACCAGGATCATGATGAAGATGCAGTAAGCACAAGTCTAGATAGACAAAAGGAAAAGGGCGATCAGAGAGTTGTCACGTGTAAGGTCACACCCGGGGCTGGTAAGATACACGTCACAGGCGGAACTAAGGTTTCAGAGCAGACAGGAAATGTTAGTTGCTAACATTGAAAGAAATGTGGTCATGTACAGAAAGAATGTTTAAAATAGAAAGTAGATTCACAAAGAAAAATTTTGGAAGTAGAAAATGAGGACATTTCTGAGCAATTTATTCAATCTTCTCCAAACAATAGGTTGATTGATTTGCATTATGCCTCAGAAGTCAAACAGATCAGTACATTGTTTGTTATGTTGATTGAACTGTCATTAACAGTCAATGATGGCAATGAGATAAATGTTTCCGAGACCTCTCCAACATTAAATTATGTTGCTCCAATTGTATTAGATGACGGTGGGAGGCCATGGGTACATGGTTTATTAAATGGTAAGAAAACTAAATGGTTAATAGATTTAGGAGCTGAACTCAGTTTAACTAAACACAAATTACCTGTGAATATTGATTCTCCAAAATGTAATTTAATTGGTTTCAGTGGAAAAGAAAATACAGTTGCAACTAAAGTTTCTGGTGTTAATTTTGAAATTCCAGGAATTTTGAAAACGAATATAGACATCTGGTGTTGCCAAAATACTGAAAATATTTTAGGCTTGGATGTGATTAGTAAATTAGATTGGATTATTGATTTAAGTAATTCTACTATATGGACAGATTCATCTAGGCCAAAATCTATGTTAATAGATTCTTCAGTGTACAGTAATGTTGGAAAGTTTTGTACAGCAGCTGACGTCTTCAGATTATAATTGGCCAAATACAGGATCAATTGGTTAGAGCACATAAAAGTCTTTGGAGTCAGACCAAAATGGATACAGGTTTGTTTAAAGATATAGAAATTGAGGGAAGAGATCCTAAACCCCAAATTCAAAATAAGTTGCCACAAGAATCAATAAGTCCAGTTTCTGGCATTGTACAATCATTTTTATAACGAGGAATATTAAAGAAGGCACAATCTGTGGTAAATAATTGTATTTGGCCTATCAAGAATGCTGAGGATTTGTATTCTTTATCAGTTGATTTAAGATCGCTGAATAAATGCATTACAAATAACAAACCTATTGTTCCTAATTTAAATGTAATGTCACTCATGGATGCCAAGGCCAAAGTATTTTCAGTACTGGAAATCGCCAATAGTCATTTTTCAGTACCATTAACTAAAAGCTGTCAATGTAAGTTGTCTTCAGCTTTAATAAAGAAACGTATACATTCACACGAATAATTGCAGGATCGGATATTAGTGATGGAATAGGGCACGAGTGTTTGGAGAAAGTATTATCAAAATTCTCTAGACCAAAATGTATTTTCCAGCATGTGGACAAAATTTTGCTGTCTACACAAAGTACGGTACCTGGAGGAGCTGCAGAGTTCCACAGCAGAGACTGGAGTATATGTACATAGGACAACAATAAGCCGTACTCTCCATAGAGTTGGGCTTTGTGGCAGAGTGACCAGAAGAAAGCTATTAC
Source organism: Lithobates clamitans (assembly GCA_037952925.1). Classification (NCBI taxonomy): domain Eukaryota; kingdom Metazoa; phylum Chordata; class Amphibia; order Anura; family Ranidae; genus Lithobates; species Lithobates clamitans. The sequence goes on along the minus strand of JBBGZY010001800.1, from coordinate 476,233 downwards.
TTTCAGCAAAAAACAAAATGGCACGTTTTGAGTTTGCGAAAAGGCATGTGGAAGACTCCCAAAATGTATGGAGGAAGGTGCTCTGGTCTGATGAGACTAAAATTTTACTTTTTGACCATCAAAGAAAATGCTATGTCTGGCGCAAACCTATCAACATCACCCAAAGAACACCATCCCCACTGTGAAACATGATGGTGGCAGCATCATGCTCTGGGGATGTTTTTCAGCAGTGGGGACTGGGAAACTGGTCAGAGTTGAGGGAAAGATGGATGGTGCTAAATACAGGGATATTCTTCAGCAAACCTGTACACTGTGATTTGAGGCTAGGACAGAGGTTCACCTTCCAGCAGCACAATGACCCCAAACACACTGCTAAAGCAACACTTGAGTCGTTTAAGGAGAAACATGTAAATGTTTTGGAATGGCCTAGTCAAAGCCCAGACCTCAATCCAATAGAAAATCTGTGGTCAGACTTAAAGATTGCTGTTCACAAGCGCAAATTGAAGGAGCTGGAGAAGTTTTGCAAGGAGGAATGGGCAAAAATCCCAATGGTAAGATGTGGCAAGCTCATAGAGACTTATCCAAAGCGACTTGGAGCTGTGATAGCCACAAAAAAGTATTGACTGTAAGGGGGGTGAATAGTTATGCACATTGACTTTTTCTGTTATTTTGTCCTATTTGTTTGCTTCACAATAAAAACAATCTTAAAAGTTGTGGGCATGTTCTGTAAATTTAATGATGCAAATCCTCAAACAATCCATGTTAATTCCAGGCTGTGAAGCAACAAAACACGAAAAATGCCAAGGGGGTGAATACTTTTGCAAGGCACTGTATAACCATTTTTATGTGACAGGACAGGTTTATCATATGAGCTATGTTTTACACATCAATTTTTACAATCATATATAGTGTATTTTCAGATTTGACAGGGTTAAACACCCTTACAATAGAGTCAATCTAGTTAGAAGGAACATCTGGTGCTAATTAAGATAATAGTACATTTTTCTAACGTCATATAGACAAGTAATGACTAACTTTCACAATGTAATATGTAATTATTTTTAAAAATCATTTCCCATATATGAATGAATTGAGGTTAAGAAACATATTTTAAGTTCAAATTTTGACAAAGATTATTTGAAAGGTTGTATGGATTATAGATTTATGTTAAACACAATTTGAAGGGGAAAATATGAAATATATATTTCCGAAGTGACATCCATATTTCAAAGGATTGTATAACAATGTTACGTTTATGAATTATGAAATTAAGAGGATTGATTATTTGGTAAAAAGAAAATAATAAGGTTTATGAAGTTCACTTTTCCTTATATAGGATCAAAATTGAAAACATATTCAAATCAATTATCTTAAGATCTAAAAGTATGTATGGATATGAATGTGATGCATTTGAGGTATAAATGGATTTAGATAAGAAAATTATAAGATTGTTTAATCATTTTGAGAGGGAAATGTTAAAATATTTATGATTGGATGAGATCTACAGAATAATTGACTTGTATGTATAAATATATATATTTATTTTTCTGCTATGCATGGAAAAAGTGAATCTTTATATAGATCTTTATATTTGTGAAAGTATATATGCTGTTATAAGATTCATAAGCAGTTCTATGTAGAACTCACATATGGCCGTAATTAAGAGTGAGTTTTTCACCTTCCCCCATCTGTGAGAAGGAAGGATTCACATTAAGATGTAAAAGTTCAATGTGTTAGTTAACAGATAAGTTCTTTATATTACAATATTTCTTGATTAGGATATTAATAAGAACATTGTGTCTTAAATGAATATAATATATATATATATATATATATATATATATATATATATATATATATATATAATATTAATTGATTTAGATGTTATATTGCATATTAAAATTGCGTTTAAAATGGTTTTACATATAAGCTCCTTTTAGCCCACACCTCGGGAATGTATACCCCCACCCTCGTGGGAGGAAAGATATGTTTCTGGAAAGTCTGCAAATTTCTATAGGACCATAGTGAAATAAGAACTTTTAAGACAAACCAACCCTTTTTAGAAAGGTGGGGGCTTTTTTCATGGGTTTGAGTTGTGGAGTAAAGAGCTAGACACAGAAGTTTTTGAGGCAGACTGACACTCCAGGAGGACAGCTACACACACACATCACAATATTTTGCTGCTACATTTACACACAGACACATCTGATTCAATAAGAATATTATACATTTGTTAATGACATTCTATACTTTGAAATTGTTTTCGTAATATTTTGCTATTTTTATTATTAAATCCATTTTTGAGTTTTTACACAAGAACTGAATGGACTTTCTTGGAACTTTCCTCATCAATATGAATAATTGAAATATCGTTATTAATACCGAATTCAACAATTTATTTCAAGGACCTAACAAATTCCTCTATTCACATCGATCAATGTGGATGAAGAAATCTCCCTTAAATTTTACACTCTTTATTATATTGCAGCCATTTGCTAAAATAATTTAAGTTCCATTTTTCCTTATTAATGTACACACAGCACTCCATATTGACAGAAAAACACAGAATTGTTGACCTTTTTGCAGATTTATTAAAAAAGAAAAACTGAAATATCACATGGTCCTAAGTATTCAGACCCTTTGCTCAGTATTTAGTAGAAGCACCCTTTTGATCTAATACAGCCATGAGTCTTTTTGGGAAAGATGCAACAAGTTTTTCACACCTGGAGTTGGGGATCCTCTGCCATTCCTCCTTGCAGATCCTCTCCAGTTCTGTCAGGTTGGATGGTAAATGTTGGCGGACAGCCATTTTTAGGTCTCTCCAGAGATGCTCAATTGGGTTTAAGTCAGGGCTCTGGCTGGGCCATTCAAGAACAGTCACGGAGTTGTTGTGAAGCTACTCCTTCGATATTTTAGCTGTGTGCTTAGGGTCATTGTCTTGTTGATATATAAAACAGTGTAGCGCTGGACTAATACGCATATAATGATATATGTGAATAAACAGGACCCATGAATGTGTAGATAAGTGAATAATGTAAATAAAGACCCTATACCACTTAATCTAAAATAATCCAGTGTCCATATACGTGTATTATAACACAAAAAATAAAATATACACCTGCGTATATCTAAAAAAAATTGATATAAACGTGTATATAAAGATAGTGAACTTTAAGTGAGTTATGTGAAATGTGGCAACAGAAGATGAATTACATCAACAGAGGACTTCTTCTACAATGTAGACTTCTACATTGTAGAAGAAGTCCTCTGGATGGGTTGGCTCAGACCTCCCACAACACCTGACCTAAGTACACATTTTTTAGATATACGCAGGTGTATATTTATTTTTTGTGTTATAATACACGCATATGGACACTGGATTATTTTAGATTAAGTGGTATAGGGTCTTTATTTACATTATTCACTTATCTACACATTCATGGGTCCTGTTTATTCACATATATCATTATATGCGTATTAGTCCAGCGCTACACTGTTTTATATATTGTTTAGTTTGTGTGCCATTGTATTGGGGTTATTGTGTTTCAGCTGCAGGACTTCACGTTATTTTCAGTCTTTAATTTGAACACTGAGCGCAATTTCTCTCCCCTCCTCATTGTCTTGTTGGAAGGTAAACCTTTAGCCCAGTCTGAGGTCCTGAGCACTCTGGAGAAGGTTTTTGTCCAGGATATCCCTGTACTTGGCCGCATTCATCTTTCCCTCGATTGCAACCAGTCGTCCTGTCCCTGCGGCTGAAAAACACCCCCACAGCATGATGCTGCCACCACCATGCTTCACTATTGGGACTGTATTGGACAGGTGATGAGCAGTGCCTGGTTTTCTCCACACATACCACTTAGAATTAAGGCCAAAAAGCTCTAGGTCTCATCAGACCAAAGAATCTTATTTCTCACCATCTTGGAGTCCTTCAGGTGTTTTTTAAGCAAACTCCATGCAGGCTTTCATGTGTCTTGCACTGAGGAGAGGCTTCCGTCGGGTCACTCTGCCATAAAGCCCCGACTGGTAGGGGGCTGCAGTGATAGTTGACTTTCTACAACTTTCTCCCAACTCCCGACTGCATCTCTGGAGCTCAGCCACAGTGATCTTTGGGTTCTTCTTTACCTCTCTCACCAAAGCTCTTCTCCCCCGATTGCTCAGTATGGCCGGACGGCCAGCTCTAAGAAGGGTTCTGGTCGTCCCAAACGTCTTCCATTTAAGGATTATGGAGGCCACTGTGCTGTTAGGAACCTTAAGTGTAGCAGAATTTTTTTGTAATCTTGGCCAGATCTGTGCCTTGCCACAATTCTGTCTCTGAGCTCTTCAGGCAGTTCCTTTGACCTCATGATTCTCATTTGTTCTGACATGTACTGTGATCTGTAAGGTCTTATATAGACAGGTGTGTGGCTTTCCTAATCAAGTCCAATCAGTATTATCAAACCCAGCTGGACTCAAATGAAGGTGTAGAACCATCTCAAGGATGATCAGAATAAATGGAGAGCACCTGAGTTAAATAGCAAAGGGTCTGAATACTTAGGACCATGTGATATTTCAGTTTTTCTTTTTTAATAAATCTGCAAAAATGTCAACAATTCTGTGTTGTTCTGTCAATATGGGGTGCTGCGTGTACATTAATGAGGAAAAAAAATAACTTAAATGATTTTAGCAAATGGCTGCAATATATCAAAGCGTGAAAAATTTAAGGGGGTCTGAATAATTTCCGTCCCCACTGTATATGGACATATGGAGAATAGTAAAAATTAAAAATAAAAAAAAGATACAAATGTATACCACACATTGTGAATTTATAAATATATACAAATGATAAAGTATTTAATCTTTAAATGTATTTATATTTATAATTTATTTGTATTTATACCGCACAGAATGAATCCCCATAATAATTTTATTGTGATGGTATACCAAAACTGCGCTCCCCCTATGTGAACTGGGTAATGAATACCACATAGCAGTTCCCAGTCCCTATTAGGCTAATTAATATAGGTGGAGTGAAATATATATATTACTAGAATACCTAATAATTGCTTAAAAAACATTTTAGATCAAATTCTTTATTTAAACCCCCCCCGGTGCCTAAGAGCCTAACTGGTGTAACCACCAGGATTCTCGCTTACTAATTTCCCTCACGTAGTTGGAGCCTCTCCAATGGCGCTTGGGGTGTTCGATACCCCAAAATTGCATGCCAACTGTACTTTTGTTGCGGACATCCCTAAAATGTACCGAGAGGAAATGTTTGTCGAATCCCTTCCTAATGTTTTTTACATGTTCCTCCATGCGGCCCTACAATGCCCTTATGGTTCTACCAACATAGATAAAGTTGCATGGGCATTTAATTACATAAACTACACCCATCGTATCGCATGAAATAAAATCCCTAATAGTATATGTCTGTTTGGATACAGGGTTAGAAATTTCTTTTACTCTTCTAATATTAGTGGGGACCCTTACACAGCTGTAACATTGTCTGCATCCATGAAAGCCCTTGATGTCCCAAAACATCTTGGATCTGGGAGGGGGTGGTTCCATAACATTGTGTACCAATCTGTCACGTAAATTGGGTGGTCTTTTGTATACAATTTTAGGTGTATCCGATAAACATCCTTTAAGTTGAACATCCTGCTTTAAAACATCCCAGTATTTGTGGATAATCTTTTCCACTTCTTTATTTTGTAAATTGAGATCCAAAACAATACATGTACCCATATCTTTGTTGCTTCCATCATTTCTTGTGATGTCTTTTAGTAAATTTTCCCAATCTATATTTTTAATCGTACTCTTTTCTTTTTTTTTTTTTTTTAATCAGAGGTAAAGTTTATTGAGCATTAGAGTCAGTACATCTTAAAGGTAATGGTTGACAGTACAAGTTGGATGTTGAAATCAAAGGTACAGGTTTATACATTTATATTTGCGACATGTCGGTACAAGTCAAAATTAGGGTACACATCTTACATTGGGGTGTTAAAAGTTTGAATACGTGTGGAGGCAGAAGACATAGTGCCTCTGTACATGGTTGTGCTGTGAAATGCTAGTCTGAGCATGTAGCTGCCTCTTTTATCCATCTGTCCCATATTTTATGGTATTTGGCAGGGCATCCACGATGGGAGTACAGAGCTTTTTTATAGGGTAGAACGTTGTTCACTGCCCTCTTCCACTGTTGCACTGTTGGGGGGTTAGGCCGAAGCCACTGTTGCGCAATCTGCAATCTGGCCGTGAAGAGGGTCTCCTGCATGAATATTGATAGGTATTTCTCCTCCTCCGATACTGTGAGCAGGCCAAGCAGGCATTGGCGAGGGCACAGCGTCAGAGGAGAGCCCATTTGATCATGGAGAAATTTGACTATTTGCAGCCAGTAATTTTGTATAAGTGGGCAAGACCAGATCAGATGATAGAAGGTACTGGAGGTATCACCGCAGCGAGGGCATGTCGAGTTGGCGTCTGGCCTGTATTTGCGGATACGTGCAGGGATGAGATAGGATCTGTGAAGAATATATAAGTGGGTGAGGCGATCTGATAATTTCGGGGATACTCTTGCACTGGTCCCTAACACGTCTCCCCACTGGTCATCATCCAGGGTCCCAATGTCGGTCTCCCACCGAGCCCTTAGGTTTTGTGTATGGTTGGTGGCTACGGGTGTAAGGAGGGTATTGTATAGGGTAGAAATCATCCTTTTCGGGTCGTCGCCTAAGAGAAGGTCAGTGACAGTCACTACTTCTAGAGCGGGAATATTGTTGCTGAATTGGGATTGGAGGGCATGGCGAATTTGGAGATATCTGAAAAGCATGTGGTTAGGGAGGGCGAATTCATCCTTTAGAGCCTGGAATGGTTTGACCTCCCCTCCCGCCACGACCTGGTAGAGGTATATGACTTTGAATAAAATCCATAGTTTGTAGTCAGGGATATTCAGAAGTTCAGGGAGCTGAGGATTATCCCATATTGGGGTATGAGCATGAATAGAAGGGGCTCCTATGATTTGGAGTGTGCGTTGCCATATTTTGCTGTGATGTTGCATTAGTCTGTTGCATCCCCCAGGACCTGAGTTGCCCCTATGTTTGCAGAAGAGTATCTGGAAGGGGTGCGCCACGACATCAGAGGCGTGTGTGCATACCAGAGTTGAATAGCGGAGTTTGTCATGTCTGTTAAAGTAGTAGAAGTGGGATAGCTGTGAGGCCAGATAGTAGAATGTGAGGTCTGGGGTGGCGGTGCCCCCTAGGTGAGTGGGGCATTTAAGGGTCTGCCATGAGAGCTTATGTCCGGAGGTGCCCCATATGAACGTGTTGAGTATAGACTCGAGGGATCTAAAAATGTGAGCTGGGACATACAGTGGGGCGTGCCAAAATAGGTATAGCAGCTTGGGAAGAAGAATCATCTTCACCAAGCTGTTACGACCCATCACCCCCAGCGGGAGCCTGGACCAAACCTGTGTCTTGTTTTTTAGGTATGCAAACATTGGTTCAATGTTCAGAAGTATATAGTCAGTTAAGGAACGCGAGCACTGAATGCCCAGATATTTGATTTGGCTAGTCCGTATTAGTGGGAGGGATACCTGAGTATGTGTTGGGACGGAAACATCAATGGGGAGTATTTGGGACTTGGACCAGTTGATTTGTAGCCCAGAAAAGGTCCCATGTTGCTGAATAAGCCGCAGAGCCGAGGCCAGCGAAGGGCCCGCGTCCGACAAGTATAGTAGCATATCGTCCGCATATAAGCTGAGCACCTCAGTCAGTTGCCCCCGACGGAGGCCCCTGATGCCAGGGTGTGCTCTAATAGCTATGGCCAATGGCTCAACTGCCAACGCATACAACATGGGGGATATTGGGCACCCCTGACGCGTTCCCCTGGACAGTGAGAATGGGGTGGATAGGTTGCCATTAACCTGGATTCTAGCAGTGGGGTCCTGATAAAGGAGTTGGAGCCACCTGATGAACCTGGGGCCAAAGCCGAATCTGCGGAGGCACTCCCAAAGGTAGCCCCATTCCACCGAGTCGAATGCCTTGGCGGCATCCAGGCTGACTACCACTCTGGACCCAGGCTCATCGTGTGTGGCTTGTAAGTTTGAAAATAGCCTTCTTAGGTTAAACGCTGTGTTCTTGTTGGGCATAAAGCCTGTTTGGTCGGGGTGGATGAGGCTGAGGATGACCTTGTTGAGTCTCATGGCGAGAATTTTGGCGAGGATTTTCACATCCAGCTGGAGGAGAGAGATCGGGCGATAAGATTCGGGCTGGAAGGGGTCCTTGCCTGGTTTGGGAATGAGGACAATCAATGCCTCACTCATAGTGCGTGGGAGTGTCCCGGACTTATGTATGTGTGTGTATAGGGCCTCTAATCTGGGGATGAGGACCTCTTGGAACTGGGAGTAAAACTCCAAAGGGAGGCCATCCGAGCCCGGAGCCTTAGATGAGGGGAGGTTCGCCATCGCCATTTTAATGCATTCTTCTGTTATAGGGGCCTCTAGTGATTCAATCTGGGTCTCTGAGAGGGAGGGGAAGTCTACACTGTCTAAGAGTAGGCGCAGTTCGTCCATGGATTGATTAGCCCTAGAGGTGTATAGATCAGCATAAAATCTTTTGAATTCTTGGGCTACTTGTTCAGGGTCCGTGAGCATGGAGCCATCTTGTGAGCGGAGCTGGACCACCACCGGAGGTGTATGGTCCAGGTGGGCCATGTAGGCCAAAAGTTTCCCTGCCCGCTCCCCATGCTCAAAGACCCTTTGTTTTTTAAAGAAGATTCCTTTTTTGGCTTTCTCAAAATGTAGGCTGTCTGTGAGTCTAGATTGCATTCGCAGTTGAGCTGAATTGGAGGGTGTGGGGTCGGAGAGGAAAGCCTGTTCGAGGGAGTCTAAATGTTCCTCAGCCTGTAGCAGAGTGTTGTTTGAAGAGGCCTTGTGTCTATTGATGTGTGTGGATAGAATCATACGGGCATGTAACTTGAAGGCCTCCCACACCATTCCAGGCGAGGACGACCCCTGGTTAGTCTGAAAATAATAGGACCACTCTCGCTGTATGATCTCAGTGTCGTTGAGGATTGTTAGCCAAAATGGATTTAGCCTCCAGAGGCGAGGTGGCGTGGAGGACGGTATCCTCAGGGTAATCCAATAAGGGGAGTGGTCTGAAAGAACCCTCAGGCCGAACCCCGCTGCAAGGAGATTCGGGATGAGGGTGGGAGTGAGTAGAATCATGTCTAAGCGAGACATTGCATTTTGCACGGGCGTAAAGCAGGAATAGGCCTGTGTGTCGGGGTATTTGAGTCTCCAGCTATCGGATAGGGCAAATTCCGATAGGAATCTGCCAAATCTTGTGAGAGCCTGCCTATTCTGTGGTGCGTCTGATGGGTGGAGCCTGTCAAGTATGGGATTAATCACTGTATTGAAGTCCCCCAGCCAAATTGCTGGGGTTGTGGGATGCTCAGACATGAAAGCCAGACCTTCCTTAAGGGCAGCAAATTGAAAGGGTGGGGGTATATAGAAAGCTAACAAAAGAAGCTCAAGCCCCCCCCACTGTTACATGCAGGAATAAGAATCTCCCCTGCTGGTCCGATTTTAAATTGTGCAGTTGAAAGTTGACCTTTTTGGCTATGAGGACAGCTATGCCTCTGGAGTTGTTAGTATATGGGGCCTGATATGTCCAGCCCACCCAGGGCTTTTTAAGAGCCATTTGAAGTTGCCCTGTTATGTGGGTCTCCACTAATACAAGTACATCCGCGTGCATGCGCTTAAGATGGGATAGTACGGCAAGACGTTTGGACCTGTCACGTAACCCCCTCACATTCCACGTCACGATCTTTAAGGAAGCCATCAGTTATGTGGGTGAAATGTGACTAGTCGGACCAGCAGGAGATAACCACCCGCCCCATCCAACAAAATTGGCCCCGTGCGGGGCGCTCCATCAAGACAAGAGTCACCTGCAGTCGCGTAGGTCTCACCAGGGCGGTCCCATACAGCGGTCGGGCGGACCCGAACAATGGGCCCCATCGACCTGCGGGCAACCCTGCGTGCGACCAAGGCGACACATGCAGACATGTACACACCAGCCATGAATTGCACAACATGTAATGTATGACATTGCTCATTAAAAAGAAGATCAATACCTTTAACCAATAAAATAACAAAAAAGTAAACGAAAATTGAAACTGTGCCAGCTCTGGACCAGCTTGGCTTATTGAACTTGTGGCAGCCCTCCGCATCCGTGGGGGCTGTTGCTGGCCAGGGAAACATTACTTGATGCGGTTGCAGGGTGGCACCCCAATCAGGAGGTGATCCGAGCAGGATATTTAAGTGCAAGATTGTGGTTGGGGCAAAAGCCATCCCGCAAGTCGCTGAGGGCGAACAAAAGTTATCCGAAGGACATGGCGATGCTGAACAAACCAGCATCCGAACGTCTGAGGGGGGTGTTACAGAGTGCCGGAGCCCGGCTGGGCAAGCATTTTAGCAAGGGCTAGAGAGTAATAGTTAAGTTGAGTGGCTGTAAAACGGAGACATGGGGTGGTTGAAGATGTATATGGTCATGTGGCAGGGGTAGTCTGCGATGTGGGGAATGGGGTGACTCACTGTTTGCGTGGTAGGTTGCTCCGAGGTGAGGGACTCTCGTGTACCGCCGGGTGAGGAATCAGCGGTTCAGCTCTCGGGTCAAAGTGTCGTCAGCGGTCACTGCTCAGCCCTCCAGCCAGGAAATCACCACCGAGGGATCCTCGAAGAAGTGAGCCTTTCCGTCTCGGATCACACGGAGGCGCGCTGGAAACAGCATGGCGTAGACTAGGTGGCGGTTGCGCAGCTGGCGCTTGGCCTCAGAGAATTGTGCTCTCTTCCTCTGCACCTCAGCGGAGAAATCAGGATATACCGCCACATGTGTATCTCCAAATGGGATATTCCCCTTCTCCCGGGTTAGACGCAGGATGGTGTCTCTGTCGCGAAAGTTCAATAATTTCGCTATGAAGGTTCTCGGGGGGGCTCCAGGAGCAGGCGGTCGCGCCGCCAGCCGGTGCGCGCGCTCCACAACAAAGGTGGAGGAGAAGGCCTCTCTGCCAAAATTGGTTATCAGGAGATTCTCCAGGAATGTTGGGGGGTTTGAGCCCTCCGCTTTTTCTGGAAGTCCCACAAAGCGGAGGTTACATCGGCGCAGTCTGTTCTCCATTTCGTCCTGTTTGCTAAGGACTGCGTTTAACTGATACTGTAGTCTCTCGACATTGACCTGTAATGGCGGGATTTCGTCTTCTGCCTGGCCGATTCTGCGTTCGGTCTCGGACACTCTCTCCCTGAGTTTGTGGATATCTTGCCGGATGAGCGAGATGTCCACTTTGACCTCTTCGATCTTGGAGGTAAGGGTTGTTTGGCAGTTCGACACCGCCTCTAGGATCCGAGCAGTATCTTCGGATGTCTGGGCCTTCTCCCCTGAGTCCGACTGGGCGCCATCTTCGGCCGCCGACTCTCGCTCCTCGTGGCGGTACTTGTCGAGCTTCCCGAGCGTACCGGTATTGCGTTTAGGAGGCGACATAGTCACGGAGGGTTGCCGAGTGGTTTGTGGTGTCTAGTGCCAAGTTTTAGGGGTGATGTAGCCCCGCAGGATGGTTTTCCAGGATATGGGTAGCCGGAGCTCTCACACCACACACCTCACTCCATGAAGCTTCAGGCCACGCCCCGTACTCTTTTCTTTTTCCAAAAAGTAATCGCGGTATCCTTTTATCTCTGAACATTTTACTTAACATCTCAGATTGCATTTCAAAGTCAGTTTCTTGTGTACAATTCTTTCTTATCCTCATATATTGTCCTCGAGGGATATTGTCCAACCAAGGTCTAAAGTGGCAGCTCATTGTGGGAATATAAGAGTTGTGAACGGTTGCCTTAAAGTAGGTTTTAGTCTCTATACCACGTGGTGTGTTTAGAATCTCTAGATCTATGAAGTGTATCATGTCTTTGCTGACATCCCAGGTAAGGCTAATGTTCTGTTCATTGCTGTTCATCGTCTGAAGCTGATCTTCCAAGGTTTCCACACTTCCTATCGGTATAATCAAGAGGTCGTCGATAAATCACCTGTATAGCATGATACTTGGGTCCCTATTATATAGGACACCCCACCCCTCGTACTCCCACTTGGCCATATATAAATTTGCTACACTAGGGGATAACTTAGGGCCCATAGCCACACCCTTAATTTGCAGGTAAAATGTATTCTGATACCAAAAGAAGTTATGTTCCAAACAGAACTGTAAACATTTCAAAATGAATCTCCGTTGAATCTTTTTCACATCACTATATTTTTAAGGGCCCATTTTACTGCCCTCAAGGCTCCTTGATAATCAATGTTAGTATAAAGCGATGCTACATCCCCTGTGGCCATCACTACTTCATTAACTGTACACTCTTTTAAGAGCTGCAATGTATGTTTTGTATCCTTTAAAAACGCATAAGTGTTCCTTACTGAGGGTTGGAGGTGAATATCAATATATTCCTCCAGTCGTGATATTAAAGAGTCTATTCCACTCACAATCAGTCTTCCTGGAGGGTTGACCTTATCCTTGCGTATTTTTGGTATATAATAAATCATTGGAATTCTACAAGCGGTAGGTACCAAGGATTTTTATTTGTTATTTAGTAAATTTCTCTCTGTGCCATATTGTATTTCTTTTTACACTGGTATAGTGTATGACATTGGAAAGCGCAGAAAGATTTATTTATCCACATTTGCATGATATATGAGGCATGTTTAACGCTTGCAGCTGATTTTTGATAATTAAGGCATTTTGGATTAGTGGAAGCTCACAGGACTCTTTATATTTGAGTTGATACCACCTGTATTTCTAGATACCTTGATTGATTTTTGACGGTTCATACCGTACTTCATGAGAATCTATCTTTATTGCTGGTTTAGATTCTAATTCCGCCACATTGTTGTGGAAATTTTATTATGTGTGTTTTATGGATTGTTGTCATCTGTCTCCCTGTGTCTGATTTAAACAAGGAGTGCTCTAGCAGAGCACATTTGAGTTGAATCGGGACCAGCAGTAGAACCATTAGTATGAAAACCTTCTCATGGGCTTGGAGACGTGTTCTCTGTGCGTGTGGGCATTTGCCGGTTTGTAAGTATAAAGCACAATTGGCTTCTTACCTTCAAATGTGCACAAAGTCCGCATAACGAGAGAAACATGTTATTATATCTCTGTGTCTGGTTATGCTATCAATTTTGGATACATATCTGCTTTAATAAGAGGGCATTGATATCTGCCTTGTTAATATACTCGTACCGTATATTGACAACACCAGTGGCAATGTCCCTGCAGATTTTCTCAAGCCTGTAAGAACAAGTAGAATGATCTTACTAGATACTGGTTACTCTAAGCAGTATTGAGTGGGCTCCATGCTGATTAAGATTGTGGATGTGGCTGGGTGGAGAGCAGTGGACATGCCTCAAGTGGATGAGACATGTCCACTCCCTCCCACTCCTGTGGGTGCCCTCCCCTTTAGTGTCATTTCCTGTGTAGTGTCATTTTCTGTGATGTTCTTTTCCTGTGTTATCATTTTGTATGGAGGAAGCGATTGGCTGTTGGGGCCATGGCTTCCTGTTTGGCATTTTCTTTTGTTGTCCATGAATAAAAGCCAAGAGCCTCTGCCCAGGAGAGGCAGATGAAGGAGCGATGGAGCTAAGATGGTGACTATGTCTGTATACTGGGGGAAATGCAGGAGACGGGTTTATTGAGATACATTATACTGAAAAACTGGAAGGGCGCTTAATAGCGCAAAAGAGTATGGTGGTTTATCCACGACAGTTAAGATGGCGAGCTAGGTAGGAGTGAACAGAGCCTCCTTCACATTGAATCGATCTCCGTCCAATGCTTTAGGTAGGTTCTGCTTTGCAAAAGAACACATTTTACATCTTTTGGTATAATGCTGGGATTTTAATTGTTTATGTGTAAGTAACTGTATGTTGTGTAATAAGTTTGATGTATATGAGAAATAGAAATGGATGAATTGTGATTACAAGTAGATTGCATGAGTCTTGTAGATTGTTTAACTGACTCAAGACACAAATGGTTTGTATTGCAGTTATTTTGAAATGCTTTTGTAGAAAGCTTTTGGTTTGAAAATGGCTGCTGGATATTCAAGTGGCCATGTGGCTGTGAGGGGGAAGGGCGGCCATGTATTGTTGGAAGGCACTTACAATGAGAGCTTTTGAATGAGCTACGCCTTGTGGGTGGTTTCAGGTTCCTAGGTAATAGCATGGGGGAGCTCTAGTGTTCATTGTTTTGTATTTCTCAAAGTCTTGTTCCTGTAGAAGCTGACATGATCTTTATGTGGGAACAAGAGTGTAAGTTTGAATCTGTGTTATTTTGTGTTTTATGTAACGGTGGTTAGGGATCTGTTGTTTGATTGGATAGCCTTTGTCTATGGTTATGTGTAGCTCAATTGTTTAAGTCAGTTTTTGTGGAGAACAATTTTGGTGTTTTAGTGAAGAAATCTTGGTTTGTGCTGGTTTTGGCAGGATCAGCAACTGCATTTCAAATGTTTGTTTCACCATGTGGTCCGATTGTCGTCGGCCATTCTTGTAATCACCATGTGGCCCAGCTTTTGTTGGCCATTTTGACCATGTGGCCGTGGCTTGATTTTCATTTGTTGCAACTACCTTCGTGTCTGCTGTGTCATGGGTGGAATTGCTCTGCTTTTCGGCCAGGTTTCTAAGTTTAGTGTGAGTTAAGTAGTATGGTCAGTTCTGTGTTCAAATTTGATTTTGTTTTGTAGAGGTGCAGTTTAAGGATGTTATACTGTTTAGCCTGTAAATCATCCCAGAGTGGAAATTGCTCCAATTTAAGGGGTGAGACACCGGGAACTGGAAAATTGTTTTGTTTAACCACTTCAGCCCTGGAAGGATTTACTCCCTTCCTGATCAGAGCACTTTTTGCGATTCGGCACTGCGTCGCTTTAACTGACAATTGCGCGGTCCTGCGAAGTGGCTCCGAAACAAAATTGACGTCTTTTTTTTACCACAAATAGAGCTTTCTTTTGGTGGTATTTGATCATCTCTGCGATTTTTATTTTTTGTGCTATAAACAAAATAAGAGCGACAATTTTGAAAAAAAAACGCATGATTTTTTCTCACTTTAGGCCGAAACGTATTCTTCTACATATTTTTGGTAAAAAAAATCGCAATAAGCGTTTATTGATTGGTTTGCGTAAAAGTTATAGCGTCTACAAAATAGGGGATAGTTTTATGGCATTTTTATTAACTAGTAATTGGCGATCAGCGATTTTTATTGTGACTACGACGTTATGGCGGACATGTTGGACATTTTTGACACATTTTTGGGACCATTGTCATTTATACAGCAATCAGTGCTATAAAAAATGCATTGATTCCTGTATAAATGACACTGGCAGTGAAGAGGTTAACCACTAGGGGGAGGGATTAAATCAGTACTAGGGATGTGTTTCTAACTGTAGGGGGGATGGGCTGTGTGTGGCATGTCACTGATCTCTGCTCCGATGACAGGGAGCAGAGACCCAGTAACACTTTCTAGGCAGAACTGCTGTTTACATCTCCCTGTTCGTCCTCTCCGTGAGGCGATCACAGGTATCCCCGCGGCGATCAAGTCCGCGGGACCCGCGACCGGACTTACGGAGCTCGCGGCAGGCGCGACGCGTGCAACGGCAGCAAATTCAAAGTAACGTACGGGTACGTTACTTAGCGCAGCCATGCGATTCTGCCGACGTATATGTACAGGAGCCGGTCGGGAAGCGGTTAATGTTAAACTCACTGGTTTAAATTGTTTTTTCCACTGTTGGATTTCAAAGGCACCTTTTTTGTTGTCCTTTGTGTGTCTGCGAAGCCATGCAGTCTGAGCCACCACCTTGTCCCTAGGCACCATTTTTGTTTTCCTTTTAAGCAGGGCTTTTTTTCTCAGAGAAAAGGTGCAGAAACTCACCCTCTCTGTCCAACTCTCCGCCCAACCACGCCCAAACTCCACCTCAGCCACACCCAAACCCCACCCCCAGCCACACCTTCCTTAGAGGAGAGATTTTACAGCGGCGCCAAAAAATTGTAATGAGTTAGGGATTAGAACTGTGTATCACATAAGGAAAATTCCCCAAAATCCCCACCAGCTGTCCTCTCATCCATCACAAATCCCCTCCTAGCTCTCCTCTCATCACAAATCCCCCCAGCTCTCCTCTCATCACAAATCCCCCCAGCTCTCCTCTCATCACAAATCCCCCCAGCTCTCCTCATCACCAATCCCCCCCAGCTCTCCTCTCATCACAAATCCCCCCAGCTCTCCTCTCCTCACAAATCTCCCCCCAGCTCTCCTCACAAATCTCCCCCCAGCTCTCCTCACAAATCTCCCCCCAGCTCTCCTCACAAATCTCCCCCCAGCTCTCCTCACAAATCCCCCCCAACTCTCCTCACATCTCAAATCACCCCAGCTCTCCTCATCACAAATCTCCCCCCAGCTCTCCTCACAAATCCCCCCCAGCTCTCCTCACATCTCAAATCACCCCAGCTCTCCTCATAAATCTCCCCCCAGCTCTCCTCTCAGCACAAATCTCCCCCCAGCTCTCCTCTCATCACAAATCTCCCCCCAGCTCTCCTCACATCTCAAATCACCCCAGCTCTACTCACAAATCCCCTCAGCTCTCCTCACATCTCAAATTACCCCAGCTCTCCTCACAAATCCCCCCAGCTCTCCTCACATCACAAATCCCCCCAGCTCTACTCATCAGAAAACCCCCCAGCTCTACTCATCAGAAAACCCCCCAGCTCTCCTCTCATCACAAATCTCCCCCCAGCTCTCCTCTCATCACAAATCTCCCCCCAGCTCTCCTCACATCTCAAATCACCCCAGCTCTCCTCACAAATCCCCTCAGCTCTCCTCACATCTCAAATTACCCCAGCTCTCCTCACAAATCCCCCCAGCTCTCCTCACATCACAAATCCCCCCAGCTCTACTCATCAGAAAACCCCCCAGCTCTCCTCTCATCACAAATCTCCCCCCAGCTCTCTCATCACAAACCTCCCCCCAGCTCTCCTCTCATCACAAATCTCCCCCCAGCCTTCCTCGCATCAGAAATCCCCCCAGCTCTCCTCTCATCACAAATCCCCCCAGCTCTCCTCTCATCACAATTCACCCCAGCTCTCCTCTCATCACAAATCTCCCCCCAGCTCTCCTCTCCTCACAAATCACCCCAGCTCTCCTCACAAATCACCCCAGCTCTCCTCACAAATCCCCCCAGCTCTCCTCACATCACAAATCCCCCCAGCTCTACTCTCATCAGAAAACCCCCCAGCTCTCCTCTCATCACAAATCTCCCCCCAGTTCTTCTCTCATCACAAATCTCCCCCAGCTCTCCTCTCATCAAAACATCTCCCCTCAACTCTTCTCTCATCACAAATCTCCCCCCAGCTCTCCTCACATCACAAATCCCCCCAGCTTTCCTCTCATCACAAATCCCCCAGCTCTCCTCACATCTCAAATCACCACAGCTCTCCTCACAAATCCCCCCAGCTCGTCTCACATCTAAAATCACCCCAGCTCTCCTCACATTACTAATCCCCCAGCTCTACTCTCATCAGAAAACCCCCCAGCTCCCCTCTCATCACAAATATCCCCCCAGTTCTCCTCTCATCACAAATCCCCCCCATCTCTCCTCTCATCAAAAAATCATCCCTCAACTGTCCTCTCATCACATCTCCCCCCAGCTCTCCTCACATCACAAATACCCCCAGCTCTCCTCTCATCACAAATCCCCCAGCTCTCCTCTCATCACAATTCACCCCAGCTCTCCTCTCATCACAAATCCCCCCAGCTCTCCTCACATCTCAAATCACCCCAGCTCTTCTCACAAATCCTCCCAGCTCTCCTCACATCACAAATCCCCCCAGCTCTACTCTCATCAGAAACCCCCCCAGCTCTCCTCTCATCACAAATCTCCCCCCAGCTCTCCTCTCATCACAAATCTCCCCCCACAGCTCTCCTCTCATCAAAACATCTCCCCTCAACTCTCCTCTCATCAGAAATCTCCCCCCAGCTCTCCTCACATCACAAATCCCCCCAGCTTTCCTCTCATCACAAATCCCCCAGCTCTCCTCACTCTCAAATCACCACAGCTCGTCTCACATCTAAAATCACCCCAGCTCTCCTCACATTACTAATCCCCCCAGCTCTACTCTCATCAGAAAACCCCCCAGCTCCCCTCTCATCACAAATCTCCCCCCAGTTCCCCTCAGTTCTCCTCTCATCACAAACCCCCCCCATCTCTCCTCTCATAAAAAAAATCATCCCTCAACTGTCCTCTCATCACATCTCCCCACAGCTCTCCTCTCATCACAAATCACCCCAGCTCCCCTCTCATCACAAATCTCCCCAGCTCTCCTCACATCTCTAATCACCCCAGCTCTCCTTACAAATCCCCCAGTTCTCCTCTCAACACAAATCACCTCTCATCACATATTTCCCCCCAGCTCTCCTCTCATCACAAATCCCCCAGCTCTCCTCTCATCACAAATCCCCCAGCTCTCCTCTCATCACAAATCCCCCCAGCTCTCCTCACAAATGCCCCTAGCTCTTCTCTCCTCACAAATCCCCCCCAGCTCTCCTCACATCACAAATCCCTCCAGCTCTCCTCACATCACAAATCCCCCCAGGTCTCCTCTCATCACAAATCCCCCCCAGCTCTCATCTCATCACAAATCCCCCCCAGCTCTCCTCTCATCACAAATCCCCCCCAGCTCTCCTCTCATCACAAATCCCCCCCAGCTCTCCTCTCATCACAGATCTCCCCCCCAGCTCTCCATGCATCAGAAATCCCCCCAGCTCTCCTCTCATCACAAATATCCCCCCAGTTCTCCTCTCATCACAAATCCCCCCATCTCTCCTTTCATCAAAAAATCATCCCTCAACTGTCCTCTCATCACATCTCCCCCCAGCTCTCCTCACATCACAAATACCCCCAGCTCTCCTCTCATCACAAATCCCCCAGCTCTCCTCTCATCACAATTCACCCCAGCTCTCCTCTCATCACAAATCCCCCCAGCTCTCCTCACATCTCAAATCACCCCAGCTCTTCTCACAAATCCTCCCAGCTCTCCTCACATCACAAATCCCCCCAGCTCTACTCTCATCAGAAACCCCCCCAGCTCTCCTCTCATCACAAATCTCCCCCCAGCTCTCCTCTCATCACAAATCTCCCCCCACAGCTCTCCTCTCATCAAAACATCTCCCCTCAACTCTCCTCTCATCAGAAATCTCCCCCAAGCTCTCCTCACATCACAAATCCCCCCAGCTTTCCTCTCATCACAAATCCCCCAGCTCTCCTCACTCTCAAATCACCACAGCTCTCCTCACAAATCCCCCCAGCTCATCTCACATCTAAAATCACCCCAGCTCTCCTCACATTACTAATCCCCCCAGCTCTACTCTCATCAGAAAACCCCCCAGCTCCCCTCTCATCACAAATCTCCCCCCAGTTCCCCTCAGTTCTCCTCTCATCACAAATCCCCCCCATCTCTCCTCTCATAAAAAAAATCATCCCTCAACTGTCCTCTCATCACATCTCCCCACAGCTCTCCTCTCATCACAAATCACCCCAGCTCCCCTCTCATCACAAATCTCCCCAGCTCTCCTCACATCTCTAATCACCCCAGCTCTCCTTACAAATCCCCCAGTTCTCCTCTCAACACAAATCACCTCTCATCACATATTTCCCCCCAGCTCTCCTCTCATCACAAATCCCCCAGCTCTCCTCTCATCACAAATCCCCCAGCTCTCCTCTCATCACAAATCCCCCCAGCTCTCCTCACAAATGCCCCTAGCTCTTCTCTCCTCACAAATCCCCCAGCTCTACTCACATCACAAATCCCTCCAGCTCTCCTCACATCACAAATCCCCCCAGCTCTCCTCTCATCACAAATCCCCCCCAGCTCTCATCTCATCACAAATCCCCCCAGCTCTCCTCTCATCACAAATCCCCCCCAGCTCTCCTCTCATCACAAATCCCCCCAGCTCTCCTCTCATCACAAATCTCCCCCCAGCTCTCCATGCATCAGAAATCCCCCCAGCTCTCCTCTCATCACAAATCCCCCCAGCTCTCCTCTCATCACAAATCCCCCCACCTCTCCTCTCATCACAATTCACCCCAGCTCTCCTCTCATCACAAATTCCCCCGCTCTCCTCTCCTCACAAATCACCCCAGCTCTCCTCACAAATCACCCCAGCTCTCCTCACAAATCACCCCAGCTCTCCTCACAAATCACCCCAGCTCTCCTCACAAATCACCCCAGCTCTCCTCACAAATCACCCCAGCTCTCCTCACAAATCCCCCCAGCTCTCCTCACATCTCAAATCACCCCAGCTCTCCTCACAAATCACCCCAGCTCTCCTCACATCTCAAATCACCCCAGCTCTCATCACATCACAAATCCCCCCAGCTCTACTCTCATCAGAAAACCCCCCAGCTCTCCTCACAAATCTCCCCCCAGTTCTTCTCTCATCACAAATCTCCCCCCAGCTCTCCTCTCATCAAAACATCTCCCCTCAACTCTTCTCTCATCACAAATCTCCCCCCAGCTCTCCTCACATCACAAATCCCCCCAGCTTTCCTCTCATCACAAATCCCCCAGCTCTCCTCACATCTCAAATCACCACAGCTCTCCTCACAAATCCCCCAGCTCGTCTCACATCTAAAATCACCCCAGCTCCCCTCTCATCACAAATCAACCCCCAGTTCTCCTCTCATCACAAATCCCCCCTCATCTCTCCTCTCATCAAAAAATCATCCCTCAACTGTCCTCTTATCACATCTCCCCCCAGCTCTCCTCTCATCACAAATCCCCCAGCTTTCCTCTCATCACAATTCACCCCAGCTCTCCTCTCATCACAAATCCCCCCCAGCTCTCCTCACATCTCAAATCACCCCAGCTCTTCTCACAAATCCCCCAGCTCTCCTCTCATCACAAATCCCCCCAGCTCTCCTCACAAATGCCCCCAGCTCTTCTCTCCTCACAAATGCCCCCAGCTCTCCTCACATCACAAATCCCTCCAGCTCTCCTCACATCACAAATCCCTCCAGCTCTCCTCACATCACAAATCCCTCCAGCTCTCCTCACATCACAAATCCCTCCAGCTCTCCTCACATCACAAATCCCCCCAGCTCTCCTCACATCACAAATCCCCCCAGCTCTCCTCACATCACAAATCCCCCCGCTCTCCTCTCATCACAAATCCCCCCAGCTCTCCTCTCATCACAAATCACCCCAGCTCTCCTCTCATCACAAATCACCCCAGCTCTCCTCTCATCACAAATCACCCCAGCTCTCCTCTCATCACAAATCACCCCAGCTCTCCTCTCATCACAAATCACCCCAATCACCCCAGCTCTCCTCTCATCACTAATCACCCCAGCTCTCCTCACATCTCTAATCACCCCAGCTCTCCTCACATCTCTAATCACCCCAGCTCTCCTCACATCTCTAATCACCCCAGCTCTCCTCACATCTCTAATCACCCCAGCTCTCCTCACATCTCTAATCACCCCAGCTCTCCTCACATCTCTAATCACCCCAGCTCTCCTCACATCTCTAATCACCCCAGCTCTCCTCACATCTCTAATCACCCCAGCTCTCCTCACATCTCTAATCACCCCAGCTCTCCTTACAAATCACCCAGCTCTCCTCTCATCACAAATCCCCCCAGCTCTCCTCTCAACACAAATCTCCTTTCATCACAAATCCCCCCCAGCTCTCCTCACATCACAAATCCCTCCAGCTCTCCTCACATCACAAATCCCTCCAGCTCTCCTCTCATCACAAATCCCCCCCAGCTCTCCTCTCATCACAAATCCTCCCCAGCTCTCCTCTCATCACAAATCCCCCCCAGCTCTCCTCTCATCACAAATCCCCCCCAGCTCTCCTCTCATCACAAATCCCCCCCAGCTCTCCTCTCATCACAAATCCCCCCCAGCTCTCCTCTCATCACAAATCCCTCCCAGCTCTCCTCTCATTACAAATCCCCCCAGCTCTCCTCTCTGCTGACCTCCCCCTCCTCCTACATACACATACTTTCTCAGCTCTCCTCTCATCACAAATCACCCCCAGCTCTCCTCTCATCACAAGTTCCTCCCAGCTCTCCTCTCTGCTGACCTCCTCCTCCACGCACATACTTTCTCAGCTCACCCTTCATCACAATCCCCCCCAGCTCTCCTCTGTGTACAATGCTTGTCGTGGATATTCCACCACACTCTTGCGCTAATAAGCGCCCTTCCACCATAATAGTATAATGCAGCCTTAAATAACCCATGTCTCCCCTGGTTCCCCAGTAAACATACATCACCACCATTCCTTACGTTCTCAGCTCCGTCAGCATTTCTGCCACCAAGCATTTGACTGGTTCTTTCATTCAAAGACAACAAAAGAAATTACAAAGGGGAGGTCCTGGCTCCAACAGCCAATTGCCTCCTACACAGATTGTGACCTCACAGGAAATGACCAAATAAGGATGTAACAACACAGGATGTAGACGTCAACACAGGACATGACCAAATAAGGACAAGACACAGAATAAATGAATTTATACAATAACCAATGAACGATAACTACAGTTCCTGCTGATGGGAGCTTATCTGCAAGTGTACGTCATGGCACCCCAAATACGTTGATCAGGCATACAGGGGTGACAGGAGCGCACATCCGCTAAACCGATAATGTGTTTGCAGGGCGAACACATTTCCCCCAGACGATCGTTATGTGCACTGCACAGGGGCCCTTCGCTGGCGGACATATCCTCACTCCACATACACCTCTCTCCAAACAGGAAGTTTTCCACTTCCTAACGGATCTCAACTAGTGTCAGTCTGCCCCAGTCAGCTTTTTAGAACACTGGGAGACTCTTATGACAATACATATTAAAATACATCTTCATAAAATTTCCACAACAGTCTCTCCTCTTCTCATATGATACCATGTGTCCCTCGATGAATCTTGATCTTCTTCTTACACCTGGAAACGAATCAGTCCTTACAGTCTATATGAATCTATAAAAAGGAAAATACGGCTTGACATGTAGACTCTGTTCTTCAGGAGAGACGACATGGTGAGCTGTAGTAATCGATGGTCGGTCTGGGATCCTCTGTGTCTTGTACGTGGGTTGGGCTTCGGGGCGTCTCATCAAGGAAAATGTGGTCATCTGCTCGGGCTCTGGTCACGTGTCCAATCAGGCAACACTAGCACCTCATCACGGCGTATAGAAGGAATAGAAACAAAAACAACATGAGTAAATATACCCCTACTTCCTTCAACTATGATCCGCTGCAAAATAAAAATTAAATCCCCAAATATTCCCAAACCCTTAAAAGGATTCCAACCTTCACTAGCTATAGCTCTGGCTTTGCCTTGCAGGGATCTAAGCCTTATTCATATGGACCTGAATTTTGTCATTAGTATCCCCGATCCAGGTATAAAAATCTTTACTTATGAAAAGGGATGAGCCGAACACCCCCCCCCCCCCCCCCCCGTTCAGTTCGCATCCAGAACATGCAAACAGGCAAAAACTTTGTTTGAACACTGTTAAAGTCTATGGGACATGAACATGAAAAATCAAAAGTGCTAATTTTAAAGGCTTATATGCATGGTATTGTCATAAAAAGTGTTTGGGGACCTGGGTCCTGCTCCAGGTGACATGTATCAATGCAAAAAAAAGTTTTAAAAACGTCCGTTTTTTTTAAATTTTGGTTCAGGGTTCCCCTTTGGGGAAATTCTATGCCGGAACTAGCACATTTAAATGACTTTTTTCCTTCAGAAATGCCATTTTGCTGTCCGACTGTTCTAAACACGGAAAACATGCGCCAATTTACAGGCAT
The DNA here is from genome assembly GCA_037952925.1 of Lithobates clamitans. NCBI lineage: Eukaryota > Metazoa > Chordata > Amphibia > Anura > Ranidae > Lithobates > Lithobates clamitans. The sequence continues at coordinate 452,388 of JBBGZY010001800.1, read as the reverse complement.
ACTATAGACACCCCCCTTTATTAAAATCAATGCTCCCAAAAAACTGCCGTTTTTAAAACTTTTTTTTGCATTGATACATGTCCCCTGGGGCAGGACTCAGGTCCCCAAACACTTTTTATGACAATAGCTTGCATATAAACCTTTAAAATGAGCACTTTTGATTTCTCCCATAGACTTTTAAAGGGTGTTCCGTGACTTTAGAATTTCCCGCGAACACCCCAAATTGTTCGCTATTCAGCGAATGGGCGAACAGCCAATGTTCGACCCGAACATAAAGCCCATCCCTACTTATGAATTCCCAGAAACCCCCCTTAGACTGTGGCAACTTCCTTGTAGCTTCAACAGTTACATGAAAACATCCCATCCTCAATGGATGAGAACATGTTCAATCGTTTCATAAGCTCAAGCCCCCACCGTGTACAAGAAATTCCCTTCCAGCTGTCCCTGCCATTCTTACCTTCTCTCACGCCATCAGATTCTCACGGTGACATAAGATGCTCGGACGAGTTTCACCAGCACACATGAACCTCTTGCCATAGGGGGAATTATCTTATAAGCTGTAGATCCGCATTAATATCAAAATAAAATTGAAGCACACTTGTGGACTACCTAGTTATCCCGATACCAAAGCTGGCAAGAACCAGAGCTATTGTTAAAATTATAATTAATTTTACCCTCTAGAAATGTATTGTTAAGTTCTATTGACAAGTGTCTGGATTTTACTAGTTTGTCAAAACTCCTCATACCAATATGAACATGTGCCACCGTCATTGCTGGGGCACTAGAGCTCAGTGCAGACTCAGAGTGGACCCAACCATGTGTCCTGTTCGGTTTCTTAGCTAGTTGAAAAATACACTTTAAAAATATAAATAAACAAAGATACTCCTCATCCAACAGCTTCTTGCAGTGGCTGGCGTGGACCCAGTTGTCCCGTTTTTCACGCTTCTTTACAACGACCCAGTCACCTGTCACAAACTTGGCTAGAATTAGGCCCCTTTCACACTGGGGCGGTGGGGGCGTCGGCGGTACAACAGCGCTATTTTTAGCACTGCTGTACCGTCGTTCTTGCAGCGGTATTCGGCCACTAGCGGTGCGGTTTTACCCTCCGCTGGCGGCCGGAAAAGGGTTAAAATCCCTCATACAGCGCAGCTATAGCCGCGGTATAGCCGCGCTGTCCCATTGATTTCAATGGGCAGGAGCAGGGAAGGAGCGGTGAATACACCGCTCCTTCCCCGCTCCAAAAAAGCGGTTTGCAGGACTTTTTTCACCGCCCTGCCTTTCACACTGAACAAACAGCGGAGGCTGTTTAGGGGCGGTTTTCAGGCGGTATTTTTAGCGCAATACCGCCTGAAAACCGCTCCAGTGTGAAAGGGGCCTTAGTATTATTGGTTTGAAAACTTGTCATTCTCACCACTCTCACCCCCCTTTTTTTTCTCCTCATTACAAACTGGAGGAAGACATGCAGGGTTTAGAATGATGCAGAAAAAAAAAAAACGTGAAATAGCCTATGGTACTTTGACCTTCTTATTCACATGCTTTCTATGTACATACACTTTCAGGAACTCCTTGGACCTGAAAAGATACTTATAAACAAAAGTTATTACTCTATCCTTCATATTTAACCCGCAAAGAATGATAAACAATACATTTGTATACATTGGTAAATTGTCAATGACATTCCTCAAAACCGATAATAACTAAACCCTCTGTAACCCTTACTTTCACATTCTTACTAAAATACAACACCCGCGACATGTAAGAGGGCTGTCCCGGTAGGTTTAAACATATTCTTGTTACCACATACAAACAGGAGACAGACATTTAGATACAAATATGGGGGAGATATTTCATAGTTCCAAAAACAAAAATGAAAAAACAAAAACAACCAGATGGAATGCTGCCTTCACTCTTAGCGATGGAAAAAAATAAATACATTGGAAAAGAGACGAGAGCATCGCAGAATATTGTATTGACCAGCCACACAAAGTTCCAAAAACAGGCCTGAATATTTTTAATCTCACAAACGTGTACTACACATCCATCAACTCACTCATCATTACAGATTTCTGAATCCGCAGTCGCGCTGCATCAACTCCAGAGGCATATCCAAAATGGTATCCTTGGACTCCCTATGGCAATCTTTTTGGGGTTTCCTTTGCCCCAAAACTAGACTTCATGTACTATGCAGCCGTCTGACTGTGGGAAGCCTCGCATTACTTCCCTTGCATGGACCTCCAAGTGCCCATGGTGATTCGAAACGGCTTATCGTCTTACCCCTGCGTCCAGGGAAACAATTGCACCCATTTAGGAGCGCACCGCCCGGTGGATTGACGGACTACAACCACTATATCTGGTCTAGACCCCAACTAGAAACCCTCACCGAGGCTTCAACTCTATGACTTGTTGTCCCAACACTTTTGGCACAGAACTACAGAGTACCATTCTTTTAACAACCAACTATTAACTATGCCAAATGATTCGTCAACAACCACAGATCAACCCCGAATTAGGTCTCTACCTCTCACAGTGTATGCATACACAAACGCATTGCACTGTACACTGTGTCGCCAGACTAAACTACACAGAGCACTTATGCCTGCTTTCTTTACAAAACAATGTGGCTTCTCTCTGTACCTCGATATTACAACAATAACATGGACGCCTCCTGTTTGCTCTTTACCCAAAACTGTATTACAGTATAAAACTTCATAAAACAACTGGAATTAAATTTAAAACACTCTTTTAAAAGCCAAAGTGTTTTCCATTGTCCTTCCAAGCACAAATTTAATTTCCTTGTGTCATAGGACCCCAAGCTCCTCCCACCAACTTCCTGTGGAATGCTGATTGCATGCCCAGCTCCAAAAGTCCATCAAACTGGTTTATTTACATATCAATGGACAGGAAAAGGGAGGGGAGGGTAAGCCTAGTTTCATATACTGCAGGCTATACAATGCAAACCTCAGCTAAAGCGATAAAACCAAAAACAAATTAAAAAATAACACACACTGCTAAAAGTACAAAAACTCAGTTAAAGCTGGTCTTGTTATCCATTGAAATTCAGTGCAAAGTAGAGATTTCACTCAAAACCAAAATTCAGTACAGAAAACGCAATAGCTTCACTGAAAAGTATGTAAAAACTACAAAAATAGAATTCACTTGAAAGGAAATGGTGCCTGTTGAAAAGGTGGCGGCCCAGACCTCATGGCTACCAGACCTCGTGGCTACACACACACAAAGGAATTGAAAATGGCGGACCGTGGCCACATGGCAGACCACAACAAAAGCCAGACCACAACAAAATGGGGCCATTTTCCCGCCAAAACAAAATTTTTTCACTAGCTACACAAACTTCTACACATTTGAGAGACCACATGAACACTTACGAACATTTTAGTAACATTCACTATAAGACCAAAATCTTTCTCTACAAAGACTGACAAACACAAATGAGACATCAAAATGAACACTTAAACCATAATACGAACACTTTAGGCTACATAGCACTAGGACCCTTGGCCAACCAAACACATTATCTCCAATCACACAGCAACGCCATATAAACCACAACTCAAACAAAGTTCACATCAGCTTTCACAGAAAAAAAAGATATTTGAGAAATACAAACAGCACAGTGATGCTTGCATGGTCTTTTCATCTCAAAACAAAAGAAAGCTCCCCCTTCCTTTTTTCCACAGGGAGTAGCCAACAGTTCCTATTGTATTTGATAGAGCAGCCATGCCTGTTCACTTCACATCTTCAGAGTATTGGTAACTGTAAGCGCAAACACACAAGTCCATATATAACAGGAGATATAAATGGTTGAGCAACTTAGTCCATAGGGGACAGGCTGGAAGTTCAAGGGTTAGGTGGTAACCGGTAATGTAATGGTTAAAGTAGGCTGGTAGGCTAGGCGGCTGCTGTTTCCTCAGAGAGCTGGCTCTGTGATGGATGAGAGAGGGGTAGAGAAGGAAGCGCCACCTGAGTGTAGTATTAACAAATGATGTTTAATGACACCAGGTAAAAACACACTTACAGGATAAAAACATATAAAAGGCTCATCTGTATAGGTATGTGGTCCTCGGTGTTCCCTCTGATCCTGTGGTGGTGACGCTGCAGGGATGCTGGGCTGCAGAAGGTGGATTACCAGCAGGGAGCTCCTTCTGTGGCCATCAGGAAGAGACTGGGGGCCGGCGTGGAGCGCACGTGAAGCGTGCATGACGTCACAGGTCGTCCGTCTGCTTCCGGGTTCGGTATCCAGGGGAGGGATCGTCCAAGGAGGAGGGCTAGCAGAGAGGTTGAGAGAAGGCTACGTGCTCGGAGCCACTGCTCCTTCAATAGGCCTAATAGGGAGGTGTCTGCAAGCAGGGAGAGGGGAGGGAGGTGTAGTGAGGAGAAGTAGAAAAATCCTTGTTCAAAACGCAATGCATCTGCGAATCAGATGCGTTCCCATAGGAGATAATAGGCTTGCAGTTCGCACCGCAATGACCAAAAAACGCACACGTTTTTTGTGCAATGCGCAGTGCGAATGCAACGCACATATGTGAACCAGATGCATTCATATGAATGTATTTTAAAATGTCCTGCGAATTAGATGCGGTGTAAGCCGCGTCCAATTCGCATAGGTGTGAACCCAGTATAAAAGTATAAGTATAAAAATATATATATATATATACATACACATACATACATAAATAAATAAAAAATAAATAAGTAGAGAAAGGCATAAAAATGGTGAAAAAATTATGGTATAAGAAGTGGACATGGATAAAGCATGCGTATTGGGAAAACACAAGAAACAGGGAAGCACGTATCTGTGCAGGGTTCTTAAAGATATATATATTGTAGCAAGGCTACATCTGTAGGGGTGGTCTCATGAAGAAACGGGGTGGCTTAAAGTAGTGTGTGCACCTCAATATCCTCATTTTACCCCCCAGGTGCTAAAGTGCCCAAAGAGTAGATCCAGTAAGTTTCTTGCTGGCAAAGACGTTTATACCGCTCAGCGGCAGGGTATTTGGCCGGGATAGATTCAATGACCCACACACTGAGGCCAGCTGTAGATCGGCCGTGGTGAGTCAGGAAGTGTTTAGGGACGCTGTGGTGGTCACGGCCTTTTTCAATAAAGCGCGGTAATGGTGGAAGGCCGCGTCTATACCCCACCCCACTTATAGACGCGGCCTTCCATCATTAGTCTATTCCCAGGCCCCAACCGTCCTCCTACCACTGGTAAACAACCTACCCGCTTCATCACGCAATTTCATGACAAATACAAGAAAATGGAGAAGATCCTGGCTTCACACTGGCCTATTCTGTTCGAAGACCCTCATCTCAGAACCACAGTCGATACCAAACCTAAAGTGGCATATAGAAAATCCAGAAACATTAAGAGTAAAATTGCACCCAGTAGAATTAAGCCTACCCAACCCACCTCATCACCACTCACCCTGATACCCCTCAGAGGGATGTATCAATGCAAAAAACCCCTCTGCTTAACCTGCCAGTTCATACAACACGGTCAGAAAACCTTCACTGTCAAAGGAAAAAACTATACCCTAAAAGAATTCTACAACTGTTCAACTGACTTTGTTATATACTGCCTCACCTGCCCCTGTGGCCTAATATATGTCGGCAGAACCATCAGAGCCCTAAGGGCCCGCTTTGGGGAGCACCGGCGCTTTATCGAAAAAGGCCATGACCACCACAGCGTCCCTAAACACTTCCTGACGCCTAAGAAGGTAAAAGTATTCCAGCTCTCCCACACACTTCCACAGTGCACTCCTTTCTGAATGAACTCTCTGGTCTCTGCAAAGCTCTCGCTCGTTTTCACAATGACAGATCCCTCACCTCTTCTGCTGTCACTGCTCTCCATGGCAGGGTTTTTTTTTCTGCACAGTGCAGTAGACTGGAGAGCTCCCCCTAGTGTAGCACAGAGCTGAGGCTTACTCTGCTCCGTGCTACAAAGGCTGGGTAGCAGCGGCAGGCAGGGTTGGAAGCTTCCTCCCGAATCACTGCAGCAGCTGAAGGATGGTACATGGGACCTCACAGTGATCGAGGGCAGCAGTCCTGATTGTGCAGCGCTAGCACAGAGAAGCCAGTAGAGGAAGTACGCTGTGCAGAAAACTTCCTCTACTGACTTTAGTATTAAATGACCGGCTGGAGAGGGCTGCCAGAGGTCCTGGAACCCAGTTCCGGTAACTTCAGGCTGAAAAAAGCCCTGCTTTTTAGTGAATTCAATATTTTCAAGGTTAGCTATTTTTGTACTTTTTCAGTAAAACTATTGCTTTTTTTGTATTGAATTTTGGTTTTAAGTGAAATCTCTACTTTGCACTGAATTTCAATAGATAGCAAGATTAACTTTTAACTGAGTTTTTTTGTACTTTTAGCGGTGTGTGTTATTTTTATTTTTGATTGTATGGGAGTTTTCAGAGGGCAATTCATGCCCCCGCCCACCCATTGTTTTTGGTTTTATCGCTTTAGAAGTTCAGGTAGGATGAAACTAGGCTTCCCCCCCACCCCCCGCTTCATGTCCATTGATATGTAAATAAACCAGTTGTTTTTTTTAGAGCTGAGCAGACAGGAAGTTCTTTGCAGGTATGCAACAGGAAGTTAGTGGGAAGAGCTTGGGGTCTTTTGACTAGTGTTTGGAAGTATGATGGAAACCATTTTGATTTTTAAATTTAATTCCAGTTGTTTTGTGAAGTTTTATACTGTAATACAGTTTTGGGTAGAGAGCAAGCAAGGAGGCATCCATGTTATTGTTGTAACATCTAGGTACAGATAGAAGCCATAAGTTGTTTTGAATAGTGGAGGATTTCATGGTGTTTTGTAGTTGTCGGACAAACATGTTTAGAAGGCTGTATATCGTGAGACCGGTCGGGTCATGTATAATAGTCGGAATTCCAGTGCGCGATTCTATTACCATAAACGTGAGGAGTAGTATTCTAGCAGCCCTGATCAGGCCGTATATAATAATCAGAAAGCAGGGGCCGGTTATAGTGATAAAGGCTCAAACAATAACCGATCCGAAAGTAAAGTGCAGGGTTCTCTGGACGCAAAGTTCGCCAAAAAAGCGTTTTGAATCGTATGGGCAATGGGCCATCCATACACCCCCGTCAGACAGCTACACAATACATGAAATCTGGGTATGGGGCTAAAGGCCATTAGACCCCTTAAAGATTGGCATATATGGTCAGAGGGTACAGTAAGGTGTATTCCTTTGGAAGGTACTTTTGATGTTTGGAGGTACGAGACCCCAGAATAAAAATTTCTTGGAAGTAGTTTAGCTATGGCTTCAGGAATCTGTAATGATGAGTGGATTGATGGATGTGTAGTACACGCTTGTGTGATTAAAATTCTTATGCCTGTTTTTGAACTTTGTGTGGCTGGCCCATGCAAGGTTTCGAGCTGCTTTCATGTTTCTCCCATTGTATTTTTTTCTATCGCTAAAAGAGGGAAGGCAGCATTCCATCTGGTTGTTTTGTTTTTTCATTTTTGTTTTTGGAACTATGAAATATCTCCCCCACATTTGTATCTAAATGTTTGTCTCATGTTTTAGTCTTCTCATTGTTTGCATGTAGTAACAAGAATATGTTTGAACCTACTGCAAAAGCCCTCTTCGCGGCTGTTGTATTTTAGAAGGAACGTGAAAGTAAAGGTTACAGAGGGTTTCATTGTTGTCGATTTTGAGGAATGTCAGTGACAATTTACCAATGTGCACGAACGTTATATTGTTTACCCTTCATATTTAACCTGCAAAGAATGGTAGAGTAACTTTTGTTTAAGTATATTTTCAGGTCCAAGAAGTTTCTGAAAGTGTATGTACATAGAAAGCAGGTGTATGTAGATAGCTGTACACATGCATAAATACACACGCCTAAGAAGGTAAAAGTATCATAGGCAATTTCACTGTGTCATTGTTTTTTTCTGCACCATTCTAAACCCTGCATGTCTTCTTCCAGTTTGCAATGAGGAAGAAAATGGGGGGGGGGGGTGTGATAGTGGTGAGAATGACAATTTTCAAACCAATAATACTAACCGCTCTAATTCTAGCCAAGTTTGTGACCTAGTAGATTGACATGTTCCACGACTGTTTTTCTTTGATGGAATTTGAATCAGCAAGCAGCAGTCCGGTGAAGGAGGCTCCGATCCCAGATGCTAAGAATCTTTTTGTCAATGGTTCCAGGTTTTACACCCCAGATGGTAAGTCACGCAGTGACCACAGTCATTGAGTTAGGTTTGTTTGGAGGTCAAGCAAAAACAGGGTTATACTTTCCTCAGCAGCTGTCGACCTTCTCAGCTGATGGGGTAGGTGCAGTCACTGTAACATGAACTTCAAAAGGTCCACCACAGGGTTAATGAGTCCCTCCTGGACCCTGACACAATAACCGGTTGTATTTTCCAACTAGCTAGGAAAGCGAACAGGACACATTGTTGGGTCTACTCTGAATCTCCACCGAGCTTTATTACCCCAGCGATGACAGCGGTACATGATATATAGGATGTTCATATTGGTATGAGGAGTTTTGACAAACTAGTAAAATCCAAACAGACACTGGTCAATAGAATTTAACGATACATTTCTAGAGGGTAAAATTAGTTATAGTTTTAACAATAGCTCTGTTTCTTGCCAGCTTTGGTATCGGGACAACTAGGTAGCCCACACCAACTTTAGTTTGGTATTAATGCGGATCTACAGCTTATAAGGTAATTCCCCTAATGCAAGAGGTTCATGTGTGTTGGTGAAACTCGTCCCAGCATGTTATGTCGCGGCTGATCGTGAGGATCTGATGGTGCGAGAGAAGGTAAGAATGGCAGGGACAGCTAGAAGGAATTTGGTCACTAACCCGACCAGGTCTGGGCATGGTTTCCTGCTTGTAGACGGTGGGGGCTTGTGCTTATGAAACGATTGAACAATTTCTCATCCATTGTGGATGGGATATTTAATGTAACTGTTGAAGCTACAAGGAAGTTCCCACAGGAATAATGGCAAATCAAGACCTTTTTATTAAAAGATGGCCCATGATTATCTGTTGGGGGGTTCCTGTGAATTCATAGGTAAAGATTGTTGTAACTGGATCGGGGATACTAGTGACAATGTTCAGGCCCATATGGATAAGGTTTAGATCCCTGCAAGGCAAATCCAGAGCTATAGCTAATGAATGTTGGAAGTCCTTTTAAGGGTCTGGGAATCTTTGGGGATTTTATTTTTTATTTTTCAGCAGATCATGGTTGAAGGAAGTAGGGGTATATATACTCATGTTGTTTTTGTTTCTATTCCTTCTATATGCTGTGATGAGGTGCTACTGTTGCCTGATTGGACGAGTGAACAGGGCAGGAGCAGATGACCACATCTTCCTCTCTGAGATGAGATGTCCCAAAGCCCAACCCACTTACAAGACACAGAGGATCCCAGACCGACCGGCCTTCATGTCCTCCTCTAAGTCAGTGTTTCTCAACTCCAGTCCTCAAGGCGCACCAACAGGTCATGTTTTCAGGATTTCCACTATTTTGCACAGGTGATTTGATCAGTTTCACTGCCTTAGTAATTACCACAGCCGTTTCATCTGAGGGAAATCCTGAAAACATGACCTGTTGGTGCGCCTTGAGGACTGGAGTTGAGAAACACTGCTCTAAGTCATCCCTCCTGAAGAACAGAGTCTACAAGTCAAGCCGCGTTTTCCTTTTTATGGACTTAAGGACTGATTAAGAAGAAGATCAAGATTCACCAAGGGACAAGTGTGAGCATATCTGCCTTGTTAATATACTATATTGACAACACCAGTGGCAATGTCCCCGCAGATTTTCTCATGCTGAACAAGTAGAATGATCTTACTAGATACTGGTTACTCTGAACAGTATTTAGTGGGCTCCATGCTGACTAAGATGGTGGATGTGGCTGGGCGGAGAGCAGTGTACATGCCTCAAGTGGATGAGACATGTGCACTTCTCCCTCCCACTCCTGTGGATGCCCTCCCCTTTAGTGTCATTTCCTGTGTAGTGTCATTTCCTGTGATGTCCTTTCCTGTGTTATCATTTTGTCTGGAAGAAGCGATTGGCTGTTGGGGCTAGGAATTCCTGTTTGTCACTTCCTTTTGTTGTTCATGAATAAAAGCCAAGAGCCTCTGCCCAGGAGAGGCAGATGAAGGAGTGATGGAGCTAAGATGGTGACTGTCTGTTTACTGGGGGAAATGTGGGAGACAGGGGTTTAGTGAGATACATTATACTGAAAAGCTGGAAGGGCGCTTAATAGCACAAAAGAGTATGATGGTTTATCCACGACAACATTTTGGTTGATGTGTTCACTATGTACAGGCCCACTTTTAAGTACGCAATGGGGTTTATTTACTAAAGCTGGAAAGTGCAAAATCAGGCTTACTTCTGCATAGAAGACCATCCATTCGTGGCCCCCCTCGCGATCGCCGCCGGCCAATAGAATCATTCCTCTGCTGCTGTATTGCTGTATGCTAAACAGCAGCAAAGGAAATTATGTCATCTCTCCTCGGCTCGGTATTTTCCATTCCGGCGCCGAGGAGAGAAGACTGCAATGTGAGTGTAAAACACACACACACAGTAGAACATGCCAGGCACACAAAACACCCCCGATCACCCCCCAATCACCCCTCCCCCTCCTGTCACACTGACACCAAGCAGTTTTTTTTTTCTGATTACTGCATGGTGTCAGTTTGTGACAGTGTGGTAGGGCAGTTAGTGTTAGCCCCCTTTAGGTCTAGGGTACCCCCCTAACCCCCCTAATAAAGTTTTAACCCCTTGATCACCCCCCATCGCCAGTGTCGCTAAGTGATCATTTTTCTGATTGCTGTATTAGTGTCACTGGTGACGCTAGTTAGGGAGGTAAATATTTAGGTTCGCCGTCAGCGTTTTATAGCGACAGGGACTCCCATATACTACCTAATAAATGTTTTAACCCCTTGATTGCCCCCTGGTTAACCCTTTCACCACTGATCACCGTATAACCGTTACGGGTGACGCTGGTTAGTTTGTTTATTTTTTATAGTGTCAGGGCACCCGCCATTTATTACTGAATAAAGATTTAGCCCCCTGATCGCCCGGCGGTGATATGCTTCGCCCCAGGCAGCGTCAGATTAGCGCCAGTACCGCTAACACCCACGCACGCAGCATACGCCTCCCTTAGTGGTATGGTATCTGAACAGATCAATATCTGATCCGATCAGATCTATACTAGCGTCCCCAGCAGTTTAGGGTTCCCAAAAACGCAGTGTTAGCGGGATCAGCCCAGAAACCTGCTAGCACCTGCGTTTTGCCCCTCCGCCCGGCCCAGCCCACCCAAGTGCAGTATCGATCGATCACTGTCACTTACAAAACACTAAACGCATAACTGCAGCGTTCGCAGAGTCAGGCCTGATCCCTGCGATCACTAACAGTTTTTTTGGTAGCGTTTTTGTGAACTGGCAAGCACCAGTGGCCTAGTACGCTCCGGTCGTAGTCAAACCAGCACTGCAGTAACACTTGGTGACGTGGCGAGTCCCATAAGTGCAGTTCAAGTTGGTGAGGTGGCAAGCACAAATAGTGTCCCGCTGCCACCAAGAAGAGGACAAACAGGCCTGTTGTGCCCATAATGCCCTTCTTGCTGCATTCCCCAATCCTAATTGGGAACCCACCACTTCTGCAGCGCCCGTACTTCACCCATTCACATCCCCAACCAAATGCAGTCGGCTGCATGAGAGGCATTTTCTTTATGTCCTCCCAAGTACCCCTACCCAGCGAACCCCCCCCAAAAAAGATGTTGTGTCTGCAGCAAGCGCGGATATAGGCGTGACACCCGCTATTATTTTCCCTCCTGTCCTGACAATCCTGGTTTTTGCATTGGTGAATGTTTTGAACGCTACCATTCACTAGTTGAGTAGTAGCGTAGGGTACAGCATTGCACAGACTAGGCACACTTTCACAGGGTCTCCAAAGATGCCATCGCATTTTGAGAGACCCAAACCTGGAACCGGTTACAGTTATAAAAGTTAGTTATAAAAAAAAGTGTAAAAAAAAATGTAAAATAAAAAAAAATAGTTGTCCTTTTTTGTTCTCTCTCTCCCTATTCTCTCTCTATTGTTCTGCTCTGTTTTACTGTATTCTATGCTGCATTGTTTTATTGTTATTATGTTTTATCATGTTTGCTTTTCAGATATGCAATTTTTCATACTTTACCGTTTACTGTGTTTTATTGTTAACCATCTTTTTGTCTTCAGGTACGCCATTCACGACTTTGAGTGGTTATACCAGAATGATGCCTGCAGGTTTAGGTATCATCTTGGTATCATTCTTTTCAGCCAGCGGTCAGCTTTCATGTAAAAGCAATCCTAGCAGCTAATTAGCCTCTAGACTGCTTTTACAAGCAGTGGGAGGGAATGCCCCCCCTCTCCACCGTCTTCCGTGTTTTTCTCTGGCTCTCCTGTCTCAAAAGGGAACCTGAGAATGCAGCCGGTGAATCAGCCAGCTGACCATAGAGCTGATCAGAGACCAGAGTGGCTCCAAACATCTCTATGGCCTAAGAAACCGGAAGCTACAAGCATTTCATGACTTAGATTTCGCCGGATGTAAACAGCGCCATTTTATCACACCGATCTTGGTGTGGTCAGATGCTTTCAGGGCAGAGGAGAGATCTAGGGTCTAATAGACCACAATTTTTTCAAAAAAGAGTACCTGTCACTACCTATTGCTATCATAGGGGATATTTACATTCCCTGAGATAACAATAAAAATGATTAAAAAAAAAAAATGAAAGGAACAGTTTAAAAATAAGATAAAAAAGCAAAAAAATAATAAAGAAAAAAAAAGCACCCCTGTCGCCCCCTGCTCTCGCGCTAAGGTGAACGCAAGCAGCGGTCTGTCGTCAAATGTAAACAGCAATTGCACCATGCATGTCAGGTATCACCGCGAAGGTCAGATCGAGGGCAGTAATTTTAGCAGTAGACCTCCTCTGTAAATCTAAAGTGGTAACCTGTAAAGGCTTTTAAAAATGTATTTATTTTGTTGCCACTGCATGTTTGTGCGCAATTGTAAAGCATGTCATGTTTGGTATCCATGTACTCGGCCTAAGATCATCTTTTTTATTTCATCAAACATTTGGGCAATATAGTGTGCTTTAGTGCATTAAAATGTAAAAAAGTGTGTTTTTTTTCCCCAAAAAATGCGTTTGAAAAATCGCTGCGCAAATACTGTGTGAAAAAAAAAAATGAAACAACCACTATTTTAATCTGTAGGACATTTGCTTTAAAAAAAAATATATAATGTTTGGGGGTTCAAAGTAATTTTCTTGCAAAAAAAAATAATTTTTTCATGTAAACAAAAATGTCAGAAAGGGCTTTGTCTTCAAGTGGTTAGAAGAGTGGGTGATGTGTGACATAGGCTTCTAAATGTTGTGCATAAAATGCCAGGACAGTTCAAACCCCCCCCCAAATGACCCCATTTTGGAAAGTAGACACCCCAAGCTATTTGCTGAGAGTCATGTCGAGTCCATGGAATATTTTATATTGTGACACAAGTTGCGGGAATGAGACAAATTTTTTTTTTTTTGCACAAAATTGTCACAAAATGATATATTGCTCAAACATGCCATGGGAATATGTGAAATTACACCCCAAAATACATTCTGTTGCTTCTCCTGAGTACTGGGATACCACATGTGTGAGACTTTTTGGCAGCGTAGCCGCGTACGGGACCCTGAAAACCAAGCACTGCCTTCAGGCTTTCTAAGGGCGTAAATTTTTGATTTCACTCTTCACTGCCTATCACAGTTTCGGAGGCCATGGAATGCCCAGGTGGCACTAAACCCCCCCAAGTGACCCCATTTTGGAAAGTAGACACCCCAAGATATTTGCTGAGAGGTATAGTGAGTATTTTGCAGACCTCACTTTTTGTCACAAAGTTTTGAAAATTGAAAAAAGAAAAAAAAAATGTTTTTTCTTGTCTTTCTTCATTTTCAAAAACAAATGAGAGCTGCAAAATACTCACCATGCCTCTCAGCAAATAGCTTGGGGTGTCTACTTTCCAAAATGGGGTAATTTTAGCCATGTTGCGTATACGTACTCCTCATAGAGTTCGTGCTGTGCGGGGGCTTGGTGTTGGGGTCCTTACCTTGACACAAGTCCAGTCCATGAACAGGGTGGGGAGGAGTTCATGGACCAAGAATTGGCTGCTTCAGCGTGACCAGTTCTGTCACATGCCTTTGCTCCGTGAGATCTGTGAGAATAATCCTGATGATTTCAGGAACTTTCTCCGGATGACGGACCCCGTATTTCACCGTTTGTTGGCTTTGCTGACCCCTTATATTAGCAGGCAGGATACCTGCATGAGGCAAGCCATCACTCCGGAGCAGAGGCTCGTTGCCACCCTGCGGTACTTGGCGACAGGGAAAAGCCTGCAGGACTTGAAGTTCTCAACAGGCATCTCCCCAGGCTCTGGGGATTATTATCCCAGAGACCTGTTCTGCCATCATCCAGGTCCTGCAGAAGGAGTATATTAAGGTAAGACTTTTATCCTTTAATATCACATTTTAGTGTATTTAATGTTTGATAATATATTGTATTTCTTTCCTCATTCCCTAATTACCATGATTGTAATATGCTGTGAATGCCCCCTTTGTTCTCATGCTTGCTGGATTTTTATGTCATTATTTTTGTTGTCCTTCATACATATTTGCCTTCACTTACCTCCCCAGCATGCTCTCCTGGTCCTATATTCACCTCATGTAGTGATTTGTGCTTTAAATTCCAGAGTCTTTTTTTGGGGGGTCCCCAAATCATTTTTAACCTTCCCTCCCCCCAACTGCTAAGTCAGCTGATAACAATTCTCTGTCTATCCTCAATCATCTATCTGCTGACTTTGCCAAACCCATACACACTATACCCACCTCTTTTGTGGTCAGATTTATGGATGAATTCCCCAAAGCATGTAGTGCAAGGATCTGCCTGAATACTTTCAAATGGTACTGTTTCAAGTTTCTGTATCCTATTATTTTCTTGATAGGTAATAGCAGAATGTCCAAATGTGCTCAAATGTGTACAGTGTGTATTTATATCTTTGTATTATGACACTTCTTACCTCTCCAGTGGGCTGCCAATAGTGTAACTAAGGAGGGGCTGTTCAAAGTAATACACATTATTTAGGCATTCATCTCTCAATGAAGTGGAGAGGGTTACCTGTCCAAGAGTTCCCCCCCTATAATGTTAGAAATGGCCCATAAGGGCAGGGGGGGATCTGATAGGTGTACCTTATACTTTGGTCTTTAAAAACTCCCTCAAATAAATTTTATCTTGATGTTGGCCAAGAATGTTTGTGTCTAATCTGCTTTCCCTGTTTATGTGCAAAATGACTAAATTTTTTTTGTTTGACTCCACAGTTTCCTTCCACGCCACAGGAATGGCAGACTGTGGCCTCCCACTTTGCCCAGTGGTGGGACTTTCCTAACTGCAGAGGGGCAATTGATGGGAAACATGTCCACATCGTCCCACCACCCAACTCGGGGTCGTACTATTATAATTATAAGGGGTTCAATAGTATTGTGATGTTGGCGGTGGTGTCGGCTACTTATGAGTTCCTGTATGTGGACGTGGGGAAGAATGGCCAGATGTCCGATGGTGGAGTCATCGCCCAGACGGAGTTCTACAGGCATCTCCAGAATGGCAGCTTGGAATTGCCACCTCCAGAAGACAACGTGGAAGGACTCCCATTCATATTCGTTGCGGATGAAGGGACCATCTTATGCGGCCATTCCCGATGAGGACCCTCACCCCGGACCAGAGGGTTTTTAATTACCGGCTGGCCAGAGCCAGAAGAGAGGTGGAGAACATGTTTGGAATCATGGCCAGCCGGTTCTGCCGATTTCTTACACCCATACATATGGGTGAGTATAAACTGAATCATATAATCCTGGCGTGCTGTGTTCTAAACAACTTTTTACGGCAACATTCTGCCAACTATGCTGGCTCAGTTGGGCCTGAGGCTGGAATTCAAAATGAAACAACCCTGACGGCGCTTGAAAGTGGCCGTCCTGGCTTGCCCCCCCTGAGTGCCCGTGATGTCCGGCTAAGATACCTTGAATACTTTGCAGGTAGGGGGGCTATCAATATGCCAGACAATGTCTGAAACCTTTTTAAAATAAAAAAAAAAAAATAACTACTCAAATCTTTGGTGACATTTACTGCTTGTGTTTGTTTTAGCTGACCCTGACAGAAATGTGGTGAGTCCTGAAAATGGCGTGATTGTGTAACCTTACAAAGCACTGTTGGGTGTTATTTACTAAAGACAAAGACACTTTGCACTACTGGTGCACTTGAAACTGCACTTGTGGTGCAAAGTGGATTTGCCCTTAGGAAATAACACCCATTTTCACAGAAAACACCAATTAGAGCACCACAAAAGTGTTGTAGCGTTGAGACAATAATCCACACATTCTTGATTAACAATCTTTTTAATACCAGCACAATCACATGTGAATTTATAAAAGGTTTTTAAAACAAAACAACATGTTTGTTGTATAACAATTTTTGGGGTCACATTAGAAAAAGTAGAAATGTCCATTTAAGATAAAACAGGCATGTTTAAAACCAACAAGAAAGACACAAATCTTGAACTTACAAAGTTCATTTTTGGTAGAACTTGAAGGCAATATCAGACATGAGTATTTACAAACTGTGTTTGATATTGCATTCAGATGTGGTGAAGTCACCCCAGAAAAAGCCAAATTTTGAAGATGCACACAAATTTACGAATGTCAACATGTGCTACCTGCCATCACGGGGGATCAAGGGATGTGTTTTGGGGGTGCAACCCCTTCCTCACAGTTACTTTATTATTGAGGAAGGGGTTGCACCCCAAAACGCGTCCATTGATCTCCCGTGATGGCAGATAGCACATGTTGACACACTGTGTGCATTTTCAAAATTTGGCTTCTCTCAAATTTGTCAAAAAGTTTGAGCACACAAAAAACCAAAGGAATTTGGAGGGGTTTTAAACTCTCCCTAAAACATCAATGATGTTCTTCATTTTTTGAAGAACATCATTGATGTTTTTCTTGATGTTTTCCAAGTCCCTATCACACCCCATGAGCTCCCTGATCAGGATCTGTGCACTTTCCGAGGTAAAAGGATCTGGATCCACAACATCACGATCACCTAAAAAGATAGAAACCAAAAAACACCATTGCTTGGGTGTGGGGTACAATTGTCTGTTTTGGCAGAGTTCCAAGATGTTGCATTTTTCTTGTCCTTTGTCAAGCTTCAATACTTACCTGTTTTGTACAAGCTTCACAGATAGAGACACCCCTATAGTATACACTGGAGCACCTGTGTGGGCCCCCTAATAAAAAGGGTGTTCCTGTGTCCCACACTAGTTCTCCAGCGTCCAGATGTGTAAACAGCTGCTGAGTGTCCTCTCCTTACACAGAATATAGTTTGCATTTCATTCTAGTAACAAACCCATCTACACAACCAAATTATTTTCTGACAAGTAGGCCCTAAAAAATGTGGGCAAATGCATATGGCCAAAACAATGGTGTTTTCTAGGCCGAAAGAAAAATGTTTGATACGAACGAATAATGTGCCCATGAACATGTTAAGAAAAGCACATGGAGCAGCACGAACGTAATAAACATAAAAAGAATAGGAACACAGCACAACTACTTACTTTTTTGCAGCACTCTCCGGATCTTTCTGTACTGCTTGTGCTCTCTTAATTTGAGGTCTGACCATCGCTTCCTGAGCTGATCTTTCGATCGTCGTACCCTAAAATTCCGGTGCAGACTTTTGACCACTTTCGCCATGATCTTGGCCTTTCGGACATTGGGTTTGGGGTAAGGTCCATACTTCCCGTCATAGTCGGCCTTCTTTAGGATGTCGACCATCTCCAACATCTCCCCAAAGGACATATTTGATGTCTTAAATCATCTCCTTCTGGATCGGGACGTTTCTGGCTCCGGGCTTTCCTCCTCCTCCTCGTTGGTGTAATTATCTGACACCTGCTGTGTCTCCGCCATGTGTTCTTCCCCACTGTGATGAATGAGAAGGGGCGGGGAATAGACTAGAAAGGGGCCCTGAGAAGCCCCCACAGTGTGGAGGAGGACTTTGCTGCCATAACTGCCTGCAAAATGCTGCAGATGGAGGAGGGCCACGACTCCTGTGTGAGTCCTTAATTTTGGAAGCTCTCAATAAGGGGTTGAGGGGCCAAATAACATGTGCTACCCACATTTGTGACCTCACACATAGTCCTCCTCCTCCTCCTCCAGGTCCTACTCCTCCTCCTCCAGGTCCTACTCCTCCTCCTGCCACATCTCCAACACCAGAGCCACAGCCGCGAAGAAAGCGTGGAAAGAAGACCAGAGAGTGATGGCCCTGGGCTCAGTCTGGTCTGGCAAAATGCATCTTTTGCCAGACCAGACTGAGCCCAGGGCCATCTTGTAGTACCACAGCCTGGGGACACAGATGTCATCTGCTGCTTTCATGATCTCTGGGACTTCTGGACCAGACTGCAATCCCTTAGATATGGACTCCTCAGGCCACCAATTTTGCAGTAAAATAAATGATGTGTGCCCTGGGGATCCAAGGCTTCGCCAATTTCTGCTGTTTCTCCAGCGTTGCCTCCCTCTTTGTTTGTTTCTGAGCCCTTAATAAAGGAATTCTTGGTTCAATTATACTCGCCTATGTGTGTTTTCCTTCAAAAAGGACAGTTTGTTTGTGAGGATTTAGGTACATTTCAAAAATACAATGTGAAATTAACAAGGGACACCAACACCAAGCAATCTCCTTGAGATTAAATAATACAAGATATCAATGGTGTTGTGGTAACTTGACACACAAAACACACACAAAAATATTATGGAGTTAACCCCCCCCCAAAAAAAAAAATATCAGCCTTGAAAAAAATACAAACCAAAAAAAAAAAATCAGCCTTGAAAAAAAAATAAAACAACAAAAAAGAAATTTGGTCAGATGTGACAAATCAAAATATATTGAGGGAACCACGATAAATAATAAAGAAAGAAGTTTGTGAGAAGTCTGTGTGAATATGAGCAGCAAAACTACTTCATTCTTCTCACATTATAAAGAAGAAGAGAGTGCGCTGTATTAAACCATTTTTTACATTGCAGCGTGACGAAAGTGCTCTATCCATTCCGAACGCTAATTTTACCAGACCAAGCTGTTCCATCTCGGAATTTCTTCTGAGCATGCGTGGCACTTTGTGCGTCGGAATTGTCCACACATGGTCGGAATTGACGCGATCAGATTTTGTTGTCGGAAAATTTTATAGCCTGCTCTCAAACTTTGTGTGTCGGAAAATCCGATAGACACGGTCGGAATTTCCGACAACACGCTCCGATCGCACATTTTCCCTCGGAAAATCCGACCGTGTGTATGGGGCATAAACTGTGAGGGCTTACAGTGTTGTGGCACCACCACCACCCAAGGCCCAATTTTTCTGCCCCTGTTTAACAGGGGCATGTTATTACAATTGTTGATATAATATTTAACAGCAGGGCCCGTTCCTGCGCCCAACAAAAGTATCTGTGAGGGGTTACAGTGTTGTGGCACCATCACCACCACCCAAGCACCAATTTTTCTGCCCCTGTTTAACAGGGACATGTAATTACATTTTTTTATATAAAATTTAACAGCAGGGCCCGTTGCTGCGCCCAACAAGAGTTATCTGTGAGGGGTTACGGTGTTGTGGCACCACCAACACCTAAGGCCCAATTTTCTGCAGAGTATATAGGGCAGACCGTATAGTATATATACTTCTGTTCAGAGAATATAGTGCCTGGGGCCCCCCCACACCATTTTTTTTTTTATTTGGGTGCGGTGTTCTCCTTAATATCCATACAGGACCCAAAGAGCCTTGTAATGGGCTGGGGGAGGACCCAATGCTGTTTTTCTCAATGATTTTCATCTATATTGCCGGTACCTGACAATACAGGCAAGCAGTTTTAAATGACTTTTTTTCCTTTTAGAAATGTCATTTTGCTGTGGTGTTGTTCTAAACACGGGAAAACTTGCACCACTTTCCAGGCATACTATAGACACTTCCCAGGCACGATATTTAAAGGAATATTCCATTTTTATTGTTTCACTCTAAGCATTCTTAAAATCACTGCTCGCGAAAAAAACGGCCATTTTTAAAACTTTTTTTTGCATTGATACATGTCTCCTGGGGCAGGACCCGGGTCCCCAAACACTTTTTAGGGCAAAAACTTGCATATAAGCCTTTAAAATTAGCACTTTAGATTTTTCATGTTCGTGTCCCATAGACTTTAACGGTGTTCGCGTGTTCGAACAAACTATTTTGTATGTTCGGATGTTCTGGTGCGAACCGAACCGGGGGGTGTTCGTCTCATCCCTGGTGACAACTTTGTGTAAAAAAAAAAATACAATTTAATTTTCCCGAAACTTGTGCCAAAATATAATAGACATGGACACAACATGCCTATCAGCAAATAGCTTGGGTTGTATACTTTCCAAAATAGGGTCATTTGGGGGGGGGGGGGTTGTGCTATCTAGGCATTTTATGGCCTCCGAAACTGTGACAGGTAGTGAGGAAGTGAAATCACCATTTTACGTCCTTAGAAAGCCTGAAGGCGGTGATTAGTTTTCGGAGTCCTGTACATGGCTAGGCTCCCAAAAAGTCTCACACATGTGGTATCCCTATACTCAGGAGAAGCAGCAGAATGTATTTTGGGGTGAAATTCCACATAAGCCCATGGCATGTTTGAGCAATATATCATTTAGTGAAAACTTTGTGCAAAAAAAAAAAAAAGTTTGTAATTTTCCCGAAACTTGTGATAAAATATTCCATGGACTCAACATGCCTATCAGCAAATAGCGTGGGGTGTCATTTGGGGGGGGGGGTTTGACCTGTCCTGGTATTTTATGCACAACATTAGAAGCTTATGCCACACATCATCCACTCTTCTAACCACTTGAAGACAAAGCCCTTTCTGACCCTTTTTGTTTACATGAAAAAATATTTTTTTTTCTGCTAGAAAATTACTTTGAACCCCAAACATTATATATTTTCTTAAAGCAAAGGCCCTACCGATTAAAATGGTGGGTGTTGCAATTTTTTTTTTTTTTCATACGGTATTTGCGCAGCCATTTTTCAAACGCAATTTTTTTGGAAAAAAAAACACTTTTTTAAATTTTTTTTTCAAATAACAGTTTTTATTGATCATATCAACAGGTAAATAAACGTGAGTCAAATGCTGTAATGCGCAGGTTGCATTAAAGGAAAGAGCCAGTGCACATATATAAGAGCAATGAACAAAATATTATGTTGTAGCTATATGCAATAGGCACATTATTTGAGCTGTCAAACAGTAGGTAACGTCTGCCGTAAGCCTTTATTGGGCCAAAGAAAGATTGAAGGAGAAGGAAAAGGAGAAGAGTTGCAGAGAGGGAAGAAGGGATTAAGGAGATAGGACAAGAAGGAGGGGGTGGAAGTTAAGGATGGGGGGCTCAACCCTCGACTCAGGGCGGATCTTACCGTCGGTGCCATTCCTCCCAGACCTTATCGTGCATGTCTAGTCTGTTTTGTAATCTAGCTGTCATCTTTTCCATAAGTTCAACATCTTTGATTCTAGCATACAGGTCTTCTTGGGAGGGTGGAGAGTGCCGTTTCCCGTGAAGAGCCACCAGACATCTTGCGGCTGTTAGGACGTGTCTAAGCAATTTTTTTGATGGTTTGGAAATTTGTGGGGCGAAACCCCTATGAGGAATAGTTTTGGGGACATGGGGACCTCCCCCCAGGAGGCGAGACAACAGGGACTGTGTCTCCATCCAGTATGAAGCAATCTTGGGGCATTTCCAGTAAATGTGGTATAGGGTGCCTTTGTCTCCCTGGCAGCGCCAGCACCTATCCGAGCTGGAGGGATAGATAACGTGGAGGACATTTGGTGCCAGATACCAGTGGTAGAGAATTTTATATGCATTCTCCTTGCAGAGCGTGCAGAAGGAGCTTTTAGCTGCCTGAGACCAGATTGTCTGCCACGTTACCTCCGGAATGTTTTCTCCCAGTGCTTTCTCCCAGCGAAGTATGTATGCATGCTTGCCCTGGTTCAAGATGGAGTAAGCATTGAGCATCCGGTAAATATCAGAGATCAGGCCTCGGCGCCCCGATCCCTCCAGTTTGATGCTCTCGAAGGGGGATGGCGCTGAAAATTGGAGTCCTGGGGTAATTGGCCATAATGCCGTATTTGCAGATATCCATAAAACACCTGGTGGGATAGGTCATGTTTTTTCTGAAGCTCGGTAAATGATAGTAGTTTGCATGATCTAGGGTCCACCAGGTGGCCAAAGTGGAACAGATTCCGTGTCGCCCAGGGTAAGGACATCTGGCGAGTAAGACCAGCAGGCAACTCATGGTTATATAGGAAAGAGGTCAGCAGCGACTTCTCGGAGCTGAGCCCCTGGGTGCGGGAGAGTTTGCACCAAAGTGATCTAAGTAGCGTCATAGGTCCCAGGAGCCTCTCCAGCTCTACCTCCGCGTTCGCACTCCAGAGTAGGCTGTTTGGATGGGTGGGTTCTAGGCAAAGTTTCTCAATTTCCGTCTTTTTGTTATAGGACCGTTGGGGGAACCAGGAGGTCAGGGCACATAGTTGTGTCTCTTGGTAATATTTCACTAAATCGGGGAACGCTAGTCCCCGTCGGAGCGGGAAGCCAACAGGACTGGGCGTGGTATTCTATGTCGTTTGTAATTCCAGACAAAGCGCACTAAGTCAGCTTGAAGCTTTCTTAGCTGTATGTAAGGCACTGGGATGGGCAGTGTCTGAAATAAATACAAGAGCTTGGGAAGAATGGTCATCTTTGAGGCCACCCTTCCCAAGAGGGATATGTGATGGACTTTCCATTTCTGAATAAGGTCTCTTATGGAGCAGAAGAGGGGAGGAAAATTTGCCTGGTATAGGTAGGTGAAGGACGGGGTGATCTGGATGCCCCAGTATTTCAGGGCTGACGTTTTCCAGTGGTATGGAAAGCCCTGCTAAAGGTGCTGGACTTCTGCGGCTGGAATGTTATCTGGGAGGGCCTCTGATTTGGATGTGTTTATTTTGTAACCTGAGAGGGACCTATAGACATCCAGTTCTGCGTGTAAGTTGGGTAGTAAGATCCTAGGTTGAGTGAAGGTGAGTATGATGTCGTCTGCAAACAATGCTGGTTTAAAGTCCCTTCCTCGGACCGGGATACCTTGAATGTCCGGGTTTCTGCGGATGGATGCCGCCAGGGGCTCCACACATAGTGCAAACAGTAGAGGTGAGAGCGGACACCCCTGTCGGGTTCCATTCGCTATCAGAATGGAGGGAGATAGAGCAAAAGGAGTTTTAACTTGGGAGGTAGGGTTAGTGTACAGGTGTTGGATGGCCCGCAGGAAGGGCCCCCGGAATCCCATGTGTCTCAGTGTGGCAAACAGGAAGGGCCAGCCAAGGCGATCAAAGGACTTTTCTGCATCAAGCCCTAGGACAAGCGACTCCAGGCCATCCCTGTTTGCCACATCTATTAAATCTATGATCCTTCTTGTATTATCCCCCGCTTGGCAGAGAGGGACGAAGCCCACCTGGTCCTTGTGGATTAGGGAGGGCAATATCCTGTTTAGTCATATCGATAAGAGCTTGGTAAAAATTTTTAGATCTGAGTTCAAGAGTGCTATTGGACTATAGCTGGCACAGAGGGAGGGATCTTTTTCTGGTTTTGGGATCAGTGTAAGGAACGATCTTTGCATATCCGAGGGCATAGGGGTCTGCTGGAGGAAGGCGCTAAAGAGTTTACACATATGAGGTAGGAGGATAGGGAGTAAGGTTTTATAATATTCATAGGGGAGCATAGGGAGGAAGGTTTTATAATATTCATAGGGGAGACCGTCTGGTTCCGGGGATTTATGTGTTGGCAGGGTTTTAATGGTGGATGTGAGTTCCTCCTCTGTAATGGGTGTGCTAAGGGAAAGGAGGTCTGAGTCCTGGAGCCGGGGAATCCCACTACGATCCAGATACTGATTTAGGCGGTCAGTCTGTTCAGCAGAGATAGGGTCATGTGGGATCTCTGGATCATTATATAGTGAGGTATAGAACTCTGCGAAGGTTTGGGCAATGTCTTGAAGGTGGGAGAGTAGTCAGCCTTCAGTGTTTATTTGGTGGGGAGTGCACGTGTGGGAGCGCTCGGCCAGCTTGCGGGCTAGTAGGGAGTGGGCTTTGTTGCCTTTGTCATAAAAGAGCTGTTTTAGTCTCAGCAGTGCTTTTTCCACTTGGCCCATAGCGAGGTCCCTAAGTGTCGTGAGAAGGCAAAAATGTTTTTAAGGAGTGGTAGGGACGGAGACGTCTGCAGTTGAAGTTCGTAGACCCTAAGATCCCTTTCCGCTTGTAGTTTGGCAGTCAAAGCATCTTTTTTCTGGGCTGATGCTAACGCTATGCAGCGGCCTCGGATGACTGTCTTGTGGGCTTCCTAGAGGGTGGGGGAGGATATATCAGGGGGGTTGTTCTCATGAAAGTATAGCTGTAATAAAGACTCTAGCTCTGTCTTAGAGGGGAGGTGTTGTAGCAGGAAGTTGTTCAACTGCCAGTGGCATGGGTTGCGTTTAGGGGTGCCTAAGTCCAAGGTCATTAGGACAGGAGCATGGTCTGACCAGGAGATAAAAAGGACCCGCGTATCGCGGGTGGCTCCTAGCGTGGCGTTGTTTACGAAAAGGTAGTCTATGCGGGTGTGTGTATGATGGGGTGCAGAGTAAAATGTATACTGTCTCTCACCGGGGTGAAGGGTGCGCCATGAGTCAAATAGAGCGTATCGTCTAGTGAGCTGTCGGAAGAGCTTCGAGCTTAGCATGTGGCGGTCCTGTACTGAGGAGTGTGACAAGTTGAAGTTCCCTCCCACTATCAAGAGTTCGGAACAGTCGTGCGAATACCTTGGTCAAGAAGTTGATCTGGTGGGTATTTGGAGCGTAAAGGGTGCATAAGGTGACAGTCTGAGTTTGCCACTGTCTACGTGGATCAATGAAGGACTCGGAGCACGTGAAGGGGGATCCGCGTTTGAAAAGTATAGCCACCCCCGCTCGCTTATGTGGGTTAAACGCCTGGTAGGCCTGGGGGTGATATATGGAGGCGAACGCGAAGGCATTCCCCTTGTTAAAGGGTGTTTCCTGAAACATGATTATATCTGCCCAAGAGTGCCTGCACTACCTAAGCACCAGATGTCTCTTCTTCCTGTTGGAGTTTAAACCGTTGACATTCAATGACATAACCTTAGTGATAGTGATGGATATATGCAAGTCTAAAGATACTTATCTGGTCCAGCCGCAAGGATGCCATGATGTAGAAGGATGGAGGGCACTGAGCACCGAGGGGGGTCCGGGTAGTCACCAAGAGCGTGGGCGGAGCCAAGGAAGGAAGGAGGAGGTGGGAAATAAAGATAGGGAGAGAAGATAGACAGATTAGTACAACATATATTGAAC
This sequence comes from Lithobates clamitans, assembly GCA_037952925.1. Classification (NCBI taxonomy): domain Eukaryota; kingdom Metazoa; phylum Chordata; class Amphibia; order Anura; family Ranidae; genus Lithobates; species Lithobates clamitans. The sequence goes on along the minus strand of JBBGZY010001800.1, from coordinate 426,939 downwards.
AAGGTAAACCTAGCAAATAAACAGTGCATGTCCTGTTAAGCACAGGACTAGTTAAGTTCCAATAGGTCTGTCCGGCCTTAAGTGAGAACAGGCTGGAGAAAAACAGAGTGAACTGTGACGTCAGTTATCAACTGGCTACAGTCTAGTGTCAAGGGAACTTTAGGGGATTAACCAAAGGGGGGTCTAGTGATTGGGACAGTGACCGCTCTCTAATCTTCAATGAGAAGCGCCCAATATGCTAAACAGGTGGAAAAAAGAGAACTTGGGGAAGCCTAGGGGGTGTGCAAATGGGGCTATAGGGTTTGCCAGGAGTGTCTGTCAATGGTAGGTGTAGTCCGTGATCAGGAGTGCCAGCTAGAGGAGGCATAATGCAGTTAGCCACTTTTGGGTTTAGATGCTTTGTGGGGAACGTCCTGGCCCAGAGAATTCTTTGTTTGAGGGACCTTCTGCCACACTGTAGGTGGAGGCGGTGGAGTGTATAACAATAAACAAAAGTATGTGTAGCGCTACCAAACAAAAAAGTTCAAAATAGTTCAATGAAGCTCAACTGGTAAAAAAGGGAAGAAATTCTCAATATTTAAAACAGTCCATATGAATGTAGTGACTTCGTATAAACAACAATTCAGATGCGTGACATCAAAAGTGAAGATAGAAGAGGCACACCACCACCGAATATGAGAAGGCTTACCGGATCTTGTGGACCTAAGAGGGCATACGCCCAAATGGGTCAAATCAGGCTAGGGTGGTGGGTGATGGTAGATGTTCCAGAGAGATGGTGAAGATGGACATCTGGAAGTAAACTGTGGACTTGTGTGTCCCTCAAGATATTATGGAGGAGTGGATGGTGATATAAAACAAGGAGGAAAAAGGCCACATAGCGTAATTCCGTAAAACAAGTAACAAAATTTATTTAAAATAAGAAATACACTCACATGTACGTCTTGTAAAAACAGCGCTGTACAAAGTGTGGCGGCAGTGGGGTCCTACCCGACGCGTTTCGTCCTCTTAGACATCGTCTGGGGGGTCCCCCCACTGCAGCCAGCAAGATATATATAGAGAAAGTGGTCTTGTTAATGAGAGGCCACTCCACATTGTAAAAACGGGCACTTCCGGTATTAGGGCAAGATGGCCGATCCGCGTGCGTTCCATGCCTCGCCATGAGGTCAATAACCCGCCGGAAGTGAAACCAGTGAGGTTAATAATGTATTCAATGGAATCACCTAAAAATGTCCTGTGTAAGTTCGTGTTTTTGTCAAACGTTGATTTCTGTGGGCTGAAACTTTGTGTTTACTTTGTGTTCAAGTGCACATTAATGAATAAAGTGAAAATGAGAAGTGAAACCTCTTGCGGCCGTCTTTGCTGTATGTACGTCTGATTCTGACCCACAATAGTGTGCGCACGCACCGTGCGCGTGCACACCAGTTAGGTCGTACGTGTGGTAAGATCGAATCCCCGTCCATGTGCGCGCGCACCATGCGCAACGGATCGAAAGAAGCAATACATTGAACATAACGTACCGCAAATGAAGGGCAACGTAGTGACGTATGTGTAATGCGGTGGCCCCAAACGAACAATGCGATGGGGCCAGCGCTACATGTACAATACAACTATGTAATGTGTAAATATATAAAAAGAAATCATTTTAAAGTGATATTGTATGTCTATTTCCATTATGACAAACAATCCATACTATTTATATAACCGTTGTCAATATTAAATTATGGGGAACAGACTATGTGAGGACGCATAAGTGTGAGCCAATGTGATTAGTCAAAAGTGATGTTGGGAAAATAAGATAAAAATATATATGTGTGAGCAATGTCGATGATGCACCAAAATTGTGTGAAAACATATGTGTGGAGTGGACTCACATAACGACACACAGGTCAAATACACACATATAATCTAGAAAACGCACATGAGTATTGCGTATAAAACTAAAACGACACACTTTAACATGTGGGTCAACTTCAATAGAAAAGTTGTGTAAATAGGTAATCAAGTAAGAGAGAGCTGATGAAAAAATGATGTAGCCAGGCATCAAGCCTTATTGATAAAGGCATTGATGTCCAGCTCCACGTTAATGCCAAAAGGAAAATATGTATGGAGCTCGTGGTTTCAGAAGGCCTCTAAACGAGACACCCCTCTGGTCCTAGCACCACCTCTCCAGGGAGGAATGTATTTGTCAATCACCACGAACTGTGTGCCTTCAATTACACGATTGTGATTTAACTTGTAGTGTCTTGGGACAGTATGTTTGGTATCACCATTCTTGATGAGAGCAATGTGCTCCGCTACTCTAACCTCAAAAGAGCGGATACTGTTTCTCACAACGACATGTAATTAGGTATACAATGTAGCTGGTAGTACACGTACAAAACTGCTTGATGAAATGTTGTTTTTGGGTGACTGTAGATGTAAATGACACAGTTTTCCGTTCTATCCCAGAATTGTGCTGGCACACCGTGCACTTTCTACATGAGTAAAAACCTTCCATCTCGTGGAAGAAAGGCTGGCGAATAGGAGGGTTGATAATATTTGGAGCGATTTTGCTCTGTAGGGTTGGGGCTCCTTTTAAGATGACTGTATTTAGGACTCGATCATTTTTCAGAATACCCCAATGTTTTGAAAGGATAGCCTTAATTTGTTTGTGTTGGGTGGAGAAAGAGGTGAGCATGGACCATCTAAAGATATCTCCTTGTTCTCTTTTGGGTTTTTCTTCTAATAAAGACTCTCTGTTAATCGCAAGGGCATGTTGGAACTCACGATCAACAAGACTGGGGTCATAGTCTTTATCGATAAATTTTGTTCTTAAGAGTTCAGACTGTGATCTAAAGGTATCAATGTCAGAGCAATTTCTCCGTAGTCTAAGAAATTGGCTACAAGGCACCGAATCCAGCCAGGATCGATGGTGACAGCTGTCTGGTGGTATGAAGCTGTTACGATCCGTGGCTTTGAAATGCGTCTGAAAATGAAATCTACCATTACGTATTCCTATTTCCAAATCCAAAAAAATAATTTTGTCTCTACTGGCTGTGTAGGATAGGGAAATGCCTCTATCATTATCGTTCAAATCCCTGAAAAATGAATCAAGAGATTCAACGCTACCCCTCCAAAGGAGGAGGATGTCGTCTATGTACCGCACCCACATCGTGAGGGAAGAGTCCCTATTGGCATAGACGACATCCTCCTCTCACTTCACCATAAATAGATTAGCGAGGCTAGGGGCGAATTTGGTGCCCATAGCTACGCCGCGCAGCTGTAAATAGTATTGTTGGTTGAACCAAAAATAGTTTCGCTTAGTGGCAAATTCCAACAGTTCCATGATGAAGGAGCGTTGGAAAGAGGCAATGCTGGGTTCCTTTTCCAAAAAGTACTGAACAGCATCTATACCCTTTTCTTGGGGGATACACGTGTAAAGGGATGCGACGTCTGCTGTCGCAATGATGTGGTCCTCATGTAACTCAAGGTTTTCCAATAAACTGATGGTGGCTCCTGTGTCCTTCAAGTAAGATGGCATACGTCTCACTAGAGGTTGAAAGTAAAAATCAATGTACCGGCCTATACATGAGGTGACAGAATCTACCCCACTCACGATAGGCAGGCCAGGAGGTTGTACTGGATTCTTATGGACCTTAGGCAAATAGTAGATGGTTGGAACCCTCGGTGCCAAAGGTACCAAAGGTAGCCTCTTTTAACAATCTCTTTAACAATCTTTTAACAATCTCTTTTGGACAAGCACCCCTTCATCAGAGAAATAAAAAGAAACAAAAAGAAAAAAACTGCACCTAAAATAAGTGGGTATGCTGCGGTTATAAGTGGGGTACACCAAATATAGAATAAAGAAACAAAAAGTGGTTAACACTGTGATATAAAAAAATTTTAAGTCCTTAGAGTGCATAAAAGTCCAAAAGAAATTGAATTCAAATCTTCAATGTTCAATTAATGTTCATAGATGCTCAGATGAATCAATTAGAACAGCAAATAGTAAGTAGAATGCTTACCAGATGGCAAGCCAAATGAAACAAGTGGCTTAAACCCAGCCTGGGCCTTTAAGGAACCAGTCCCGGTGAATTTGAGCTAAAACTTCCACTCGTGAAGGATAAACGTGGATTCATGGAATTCATCCCCAAAAAATTGGATATAAAACATAGTGTAATATTGTCAACAAATAAAGAAAAAAAGAAAAAAAGGGGAACCCTCACACAGTGATAAATCATATAAAATAAAAAAAACACCCAGTGCCCATAGACACACACAGGGTCTCTGTGCAAGTGACATAAAATCATGCAAATAATGAGAATAAACCCAATAGTGAGTATACACCAAAACCTTGTAGAGATTCTGCTTACCAGATATTAGTAAAAATGCGTGAATAAACATCAACCACCAAATGGTTAATTGGTGAAGGGATATCAAACGTGCCGCAAAATACACCAATTTCCTGCTTACCAGATGGAAACCTTTGAATAGACACACTGACACAGCTTGGGAAAACAGCCTCCTTGCACCGGACAATGTAAACCAATCATGCCCATCATATCCAAAGCTCCACGGTACCCATATTGTAAAGATATGGCAAGATAGTGTAATACCTTTTTAACTGCTTTATTCAAAGAAGAAATACACTTACAATAAAAAAGAAGATAACAGCGATGCCGGCTGGCAAACAAACAAACTCCCGTCCTCAATGGGGCGACGTGGTGACGTCCCACCCCTTCGTCAGCCCCCCTACCGTATCCCTGAAGCAGTCCGAGAAGGAATGCGGAAGGAGATACAGGAGATGATTCAGTTAGGAGTCATTGAGCCCTCTGACAGCCCTTGGGCCTCACCTGTAGTCCTGGTGCCTAAGAAAGACGGAACTACCCACCTGGACTACAGGCTACTCAATGAGAAGACCACCACTGATGCCTACCCAATGCCCAAGGTAGACGAACTGCTAGATCGTATAGCCAGGGGACGTTATTTAACTACAATAGACCTGTGTAAGGGCTATTGGCAAATTCCCCTGGCCGAGGATGCTATGCCCAAGTCAGCATTTGTTACCCCGTTTGGCCTGTATCAGTCTAAGGTCATGCCATTCGGGATGAAAAATGCCCCGGCTACCTTCCAAGGTATGGTGGATCGGCTCCTCGATGGCTTTCAGGATTTTGCATGTGCATACCTGGATGACATTGCGATCTACAGTGGGTCTTGGGAGGAGCACCTGGTTCACGTAGGGGTGGTTCTGGACAAGATTCGGGCTGCAGGCCTGACCTTGAAACCAGACAAGTGCCATCTAGGCATGGCGGAGGTGCAGTACCTGGGACACCGAATAGGGTGTGGGAACCAGAGACCAGAGCCAGCCAAGGTAGAGGCAGTAGCTAACTGGCTCACACCCCGTACTAAGACCCAGGTATTAGCCTTCTTGGGGACTGCCGGGTACTACCGGCGTTTTGTCCCTGATTACAGTGCTATCGCCAAGCCCCTGACTGACCTGACGAAAAAGAATTTACCTAGGCAGGTCCTGTGGTCTCCAGCTTGTGAAGCCGTGTTTCTAGCCCTCAAACAAGCACTTGTAAATGCCCCTGTCTTGGCTGCCCAAGTACCTAACAAACGTTTCCTTGTCCACACAGATGCTTCCATGTTTGGACTGGGGGCTGTGCTGAGCCAAATCGGGGAAGATAGAAGAGAACACCCTGTCGCATACCTGAGCAGAAAACTATTACCCCGGGAAGTGAGCTATGCAGCAGTGGAGAAAGAGTGCTTGGCCCTGGTTTGGGCCCTTAAAAAGTTGAACCCTTATTTGTACAGACAGGAATTTTCATTAGTCACTGATCACAACCCATTGGTCTGGCTTAACCGGGTCTCAGGAGACAAAGGCAGGTTGCTGCGGTGGAGCTTAGCCCTGCAACCTTACAATTTCACCATCAGCTACCGACCCAGTAAGCAAAATGGCAATGCTGATGGGTTGTCCCGGCAAACCGACGTCACTCCGGCCTCCTAGTTCCGGACAGCCCCAAGTTGACCCAAGAAGGATCAAGCCGGGTCTTCCGGAGTGTTCCACAAGGAGGGAGCCATGTGACGGGAGTCACTAATGGGGCACAGGGTGAATGAGAACCCCACTATGATCTGTGCTAGTCAGAGACTCAATGCTGTATATATGTAAATGTATATGTAATATATAATGTGTACTGTTTGCTGTGCTAGTTTGGGGTGGGGCTGTATTCCAATGTTCTATTGTGTTTGTCTGCCTTAAATCACAGGATGTGTATTGCTGTGAGGAAAGAGGGAGGGGGGATTCCTCCAGCACCCCCTGTTAAGACTGTTTACTGATGAGCAGTTAAGCACACCTGACCTGTGTGTCCATTGTTATTGGACAGTTTAACCCGCCCTGTTTTCCAAGGGTGGGGGGGAAATGTTTTGAAGTGGGATCTGCATAACATGTGTTTTTTGAATAAAGATTAATTCCTGCTTGAAACCTGAAGACAGAGCCGTGTCTCGTTTTTGGGGTGGATTATTTGTATGGGTTCCTTGTTCGGCTGATTGGAGTGTTCGGTAGCTGCCTTTGTGTTTGGGTATGAAATGTCCTAAACGACTTTAACCCCTTTCATACTCGGGGTGTCATTACAAGTACGTTGCTGGTCCTTGTTGGGCATATATTGTAATGTTCTTTCTTTCATGCAGCCTGTGGGCTGAACGACAAAAAGAGATTGATCGGTGGGTATGCCCACCATTAGAATACTGCCCTTCATCCACCCACTTCTAATGATGTGCATACATGCACCATTTTTTTTTTAAACTGTGGTGGTGAAATCCCCTCCTACAGCGCTGGAGTCACTGATTTACGTATCGTGAGAGCAAACGCTGTTGCTGTCAAGATAAATAAATCCGTGCTGCAGCTTGTTGTGGAAAATTTTGTTAATGTATGTTGTCAGATGCCCCCCAGTGTCAGTTTTGCTGCAATACATGTGAGGGTATTCGCACATACAGACGCTGGTGGAAGACCATTGGATGCGGAAACCTTCCCGTGGACACGGCGGATCTGTTTGCTCTCTTAAGGATGTCTGTTTATGTCTCTCCAAGGACCTGGCCACTCCATGGCGACCGCATTTCAACTCCTAAGTAAACAAGTTTGCGTACTTTGGGAACCATAGTATAACCATACAAAATTATGGCCCACTGGGCCATGGTATAGTATGGCTCGCATCACTGGTAGCAGTGGGAAGTGTGCACACGGTTGTGTTCAAAGCCATGTGTTTGCCGCATGGTTTTGCACACCACCGTCTGCACACGTCACTACTGCATTTCTATTTGATTATATGCATGTGTGTCATTGGCTCTTTTGAATAATTACAAATGTCTGATTGGCTGATTCTGAAGTCAGCAGCCTCTTTTGTTATCCATGTGTTTAGTATAAATAAAAGCCACTTGGCTACCTGTTCAGGATTTGCACTTGAGGTGACACCAACGTCTGTGTTACTTGGAGAGATAAATGAGTGCGCTTTCCCGGCATTATATAAGAGAGCTTTTTGTGCTTTTAAGCACAGAGAAAATTGTATGCTTATAGGGAGAAGCTTAGATTTTCCTTGACATTAATGGCGGGCCAGAAAGGAAGCCAACAGATCTTCTTAATTCAGTGGACCTAGAGGGGAAGAGACCTCCAGAACCAGACCAGCAAAGGCCGGCCTATGGTAAGACAACCATACTTCAAGTTTTTTAAACATTTTTGCTGTTCTGTGTTCAGGATCTTGATTCTCTGTCCGCTGTATGAGGTAAGATCTACCAGGCAAAGAACCTAATTTTTTTTGTCGCTCTCTGTATAATGTCGGGACTTTCATTGTAGGTTATACTTTTGTCATTGTAAGTAGGTCTATTAATTGGGGAAGCACCTATATTTAAATCCTCTATAGGTCCCATTTAATTCAAACCTAAAGTGAATGTTGTGTATGACTGAGTAGGCTGTGTAATTGTATGCTGTGTGATATGTTTGTGATGTATATGAGAAATAGAAATGGATGAATTGTGATTTTTACCTTTGTATGGGACCAAGACATTATGTCTCCATAAGTGTAAAAATATTTTTAAAGGGTTTGGTTTTAAGTTGAAATGCCTGTCGCATATCCAAGTGCCCATGCATTGTTGGGACATCACAATAGGAGCTGTTTACACCCTGTGGAGGGTCTCAGGTTTCTAGGTAATAGCATGGGGGGAGTTCTGTTGACTTTCTAACTCTCAGAGTCAAATAGAGTGTATTGTTTAAGATGTTTTATTTCATGTTTTATGTAATTTTATGTAACTTTGGCGTTTTTTAATATATTACATCATTGCATGGTTGAGACACCAGTCCATCCAGTTCAGCCTGAGTGTGGGTGTCTGTCTGCGGTTGTCCCTGTTCCTGTGCATTGTGTCTCATTTAGATGCTCATATTTGTTTAAAGATACCCATATAGCACTATCGGTTTGCGCAGGGCTCCACGCGTGCATCGCATGCTCACGTCGGTCCTTGCCCTCAGGGAGCCTGCAGTCCGGGGTCCCTGGTTTGCATTCATGTACTAGGGCCAATTTTGGATGGAGGCCAATTGGCCTGCCAGCATGTCTTTGGAGTGTGGGAGGAAACCGGAGTGCCCAGAGTTGACCCACGCAGGTGCAGGGAGAGCATGCAGAGACCGGGCAGGTAGTGTCATGGTTGGGATTCAAACCAGTGGCTCGTTTTGCTGCTGGGCGGGGGTGCTAACCACTACACCACTGTGCCACCCAATATTGTTTAGTTAAATATGCCTATATTTTAGTATAGACCCCAATTGACATAGCCTAAAGTGTTTGTCTAGGGATAAGTGTTAATATTGGTGTCTCAATTGTATAGTCAGTTTTTGTAGGGAGAAATCCTGGTTTGCCTTGTCATTTGTTAATGTCGGCCATTTTTCTGTAGTCCGGGTTTCATTCACCATTTTGCCGTGGACCGATTTTCGATTGCTGCAACTGCCTTTTTGTTTCTACTGATTTTAGTCTCTAGCGAAATATCTCTGGTTTTGTACTGAATTCCATTTCCAGTAGAATCATTTAGGTTTTTATTCCAGTTGTTTTAAAGAAGTTTATGTTTCTAGTGAAGAAATCTCAATTTTGGCGGGATCAACAACTAAATTTCATGTGTAAATGGCGCCATTTTGTTGTGGCCTGGCTTTCATTTGCCATTTTCCATTCTTGTAGTCACCATGTGGCCATGTCTTGATTTTTCGTTCGTCCCGGCTGCCATTTTGTGTCTGCTGTGTTTGGGTGGAATTGCTATTTTGGTTTATAGAGACACTGTTTCCTTTTAAGTGAATTTAATCTTTTAATTTTTTTGTACTTTTTAAAACGGTGTGTGTTGGTTTTGTTTTTGATTGTTTGTGGCCTGCAGTGGAAGGGAAAGACTTTGGTTGACCTCCTTCAGCCGTCTTTTTGCAGCAGTTTCAGTTTTTGGCTTTTCTTACACTGTTGTGTGGTATTTCGGTCTCAAAACTTGTGGTTTGACTTCCCAGGGGATATGTGAGTCAAGGGGGATTCCCTCCCATTTGCAATATAGGGGTTTATTCCACCCACTCCTGGACAAAAGTTTTATTTGTTGATGTTAGCCATAGATTTTTCAAATCTCTTGATAGACAGAATATGAGGCTATTCAAGGCTTCCCCTCCTCCTCCCTCTTCCTACTCAGGTGCGCAACAGGAAGTTGGTGGGAGGGGCTTGGGGTCTTTTGACTTGTGTTTGGAAGGACAAAATCATTTTGATTTTTAAATTAAATTAAGGTTTATACTGTAATACAATTTTTGGTAGAGAGCAAACAGGTGGCATCCAAGTTATTGTAATATCTAGGTACAGATAGAAGCCATAAGATTGTTTTTGTTTTGAATAGTGGAGGATTTCATGGTGCTTTGTAGTTGTCGGACGAACACGTTTAGAAGGCTGTATATCGTGAGACTGGTCGGGCCGTGTATAATAGTCGGAATTCCAGTGCGCGATTGTATTAGCATAAAGGTGAGAAGTAGTACGCTAACAGCCTCGCTCAGGCCGTGTATGATAATCGGAATGTGGGGGTCGATTATGGTGATAAAGGCGCAAACCATAACTGCTCCGAAAGTAAAGCGCAGGGTTCTCTGTAGGCAGAGTTCGCCAAAAAAAGCAATTCAAATCGTCATGGGTAATGTGCCGTCCAGGCGTTGGAGGAAAAATAAATGAGGCTCCACACCACTCAGACAGCTGCACTTCACATGAGATCTGGGTTTGGGGCTCCGGACATGAGACCCCTTAAAGATTGGCAGATATGGTCAGAGGGTACAGTAAGGTGTACTCCTTTGGAAGGTACTTTTGATGTCTGGAGGTATGAGACCCCAGAATAAAAATACCTTGGAAGTAGTTCAGCTGTGGCTTCAGAAATCTGTAATGTTGAGTGAGTTGATGGATGCGTAGTACACGTTTGTATGATTAAAAATATACAGGCCTGTTTTTCAACTTTGTGTGGCTGGTCCATGCATAGAGTTCGAGATGCTCTCGTGCTTTTCAAATTGTATTCTTTTTCTATCGCTAAAAGAGTGAAGGCAGCATTCCATCTGGTCGTTTTTATTTTTCTTTTCATTTTCGTTTTTGGGAACTATGAAATATCTCCCCATATTTGTATCTAAATGTTTGTCTCTTCTCAATGTTTGTATGTAGTAAGATGTTTGAACTTACCGCGACAGCCCTCTTACGTGTCGCGTGTGTTGTATTTTAGTAAAAACGTGAAAGTAAGATTTACAGAGGGTTTAGTTATTATCGGTTTTGTGGAATGTCAAGTGACAATTTGCCAATGTACACGAATGTTGTATTGTTTACCATTCCTTGAAGGATAGAGTAATAACTTTTGTTTATAAGTATCTTTTCAGGTCCAAAGAGTTTCTGAAAGTGTGTGTACAGGTGTATAAGAAGGTAAAAGTATCATAGGCTATTTCACTGTTTTGTTCTGCACCATTCTAAACCCTGCATGTCTTCCTCCAGTTGTAATGAGGAGGGAAGAAAAGGGGGGATCATAGTGGTGAGAATGACAATTTTTCAAACCAATGATACTAACCTTTGTAATTCTAACCAAGTTTGTGCCAAGACTGACTTTCTTTGATAGAATTTGAATCAGCAAGCAGCAGTCTGGTGAAGTAGGCTCCCATCCCAGATGCTAAGAACCTTTTTGTCACTGGTTCCAGGTATTACACCCCAGATGGTAAGTCACGCACAGTTTATGCAGTGACCACAGTCCCGATGTCTGGGTTATTGTCATATGAGGTTTGTTTGGAGGTCAACCAAAAACAGAGTTGTACTTTCCTCATTAGCTGTCACCTACATTCTCAGCTGATGGGGTGGGTGCAATCACTGTAACATGAATTTCAAAAGGTCCACCACAGGGTTCACGAGTCCATCCTGGACCCTAACAGAATAACCAGTTTACATTCTTTCCAACCAGGTGACTGGGTCATTGTAAAGAAGCTTGAGGGATGAGACCAGCCACTGCAAGAAGCAGATCAACCACAAAGAGTAGAGGAGTCGTGATGAGGTGTTCCTGTTGCCTGATTTGACGCGTGACCAGAGCCTGAGCAGATGACCACATCTTCCACATCAAGATGAGACGCCCCGAAGCCCAGCCCATGTACAAGACACAAAGGATCCCAGACCGACCAGCGATTACTACAGCTCACCATGTCGTGTCCTCCCTATAAGTCATTCCTCCTGAAGAACAATGTCTACAAGTCAAGCCGTGTTTTCCTTTTTTTATGGACTCATATGGACTGTAAGGACTGACACATTTCCAGGTGTTAGAAGAAGATCAAGATTCATCGAGGGACACATGGGAGGATTTGACAAAGAGGAGGTGCTGTTGTGGAAAATTTTGTTAATGTATGTTGTCAGATGACCCCAGTGTCAGTTTTGCTTTGAGGTGACACCAACGTCTGTGTTACTTGGAGAGATAAATGAGCACGCTTTCCCGGCATTATATAAGAGAGCTTTTTGTGCTTTTAAGCGCAGAGAAAATTGTATGCTTATAGGGAGAAGCTTAGATTTTCCTTGACAAGCTGAATGGTGTAACTGAAAAGCTAACAATCAGGGGGATTCCCCCTGATGAAGGCACGTGGTCCCGGTGCCGAACACGCGTAGGGGAGGGGCCTGGACGGAGCTGTCAGCAGAGAGGGAGAAGGAGAGTTTCGATACACACACCGCATCGCACGCTACACCGCGAGATTGTCCGTTCTCTGTTTGTTAAGGATGGTGCACTCACGCACCCACAGTATGTGAGTACCCCAGCAAGGGGAGAGAACTTTTTATTAAAATCCTTTTATTACACCTTGCAATATTGCGCTATGGAGTTTTTTTCTTTTGCATATATTATCTTCATTTGAGAGCATTGGAGGTCTGCACAGCTGGTTCCAATAGAGCACAGGAGTGGCTCCAAAGCTTTGTTTGACATAGTTTAATCACTGTGTCACACACAGGAAGGTGAGCATATATACCTGTGGGGGTGGCTGGAAGACACCACAGCATGCTTCTTGGTGACACACTTTTGGAAGGAAGGATATGCGGATTTCACTAAATCTTTGGACTATGTTTTTTCTGGGCACTCTTATAATTCTGGATATGTACTGTTTTGGACTTTATTTCATTCACTATTAGTCACATCCCATTATATTTCATTTGATATATATTATATTTTCCAATATTTATATGTTTTTTGATTGATCACTCACATTGTGCGTTATATTTAGCACTGTGCACTTTATATTTTAGCACTTATTGGTATTTTCACTCAAGTGCACTATTTGTTAATACCTATGTTGTTTATGTTTATTATTTCTGCACTTTTGATTGATGTGATTTTTTTCCAGCGCAGACACATTGTTTTAATAAAAATTACAGTTCTAAAATACAGTGACAATAGAGAGAGAGAGAGAGCAAACGTAAGAATTAGAACAATAGACAGAGAAGAAAAATAAAATGAAAATGCTTTATGGCTTTTTTATTTTTTATGTGTTTTTTTTTTAATAAACTGTAACTGTAAATGTTCCAGATTAGGGTCTCTCAAAATGTGATGTGATCTCATCTTTCAAGACCTTGTGTACGTGTGCCCTAGGACTGTGCAATGCTGTATCCTACGTTAAAACTCCACTAGTGTGTGGTAGCGTTTGAAACAGTCACCAATACAAAGACCAGTTTGGTCAGGACAGGAGGGACACGACATCTTCTTTGGGGGTTTCTTTGGGTAGGGGTTCCAGTGAGGACATACGGAAAATTCCTCTCATGCAGCTGGTTCACTGCATTTGGTGGGCCACAGTACCGTCTGGAAACAGAAGGGCTGTGATGATCTCTAACTGGAATTTAAGGAAGGATCCAGTTGGTCCTGAAGCTTTGTATAGCACAAAAGCATTCAGCAGAGACAATTGGAATGAGTATACAGACACTTTTTTGTACCAGCAGCTGGCCTTACGGGCAATAAGGTACGGTGCCAAAAACTAGTCGTTGAGGTCCACCCAATTTTTTTTCCTCAATTTTAGGTGATGTGCTTTTTGTGGAAGAAGGGAAACCATTTACCACAGACAGTGCCCAAAGATTAATTGGGCAGATCATGGCCTGGAATGGGGATATAAATGCCATGCGCACTAGCCTTGACCTAATGCGCAATCGGCTGGACAATATGCAGCAGGAAATGAAGAACATGATCGATGTTTGGGGAGAATCTAAAAAACTTTTTCACAAAAAAAAACATCGATCATGTTCTTCATTTCCTGTTTTGCTGACCCCATTCTGGGCTTTGACTTTTTTTTTAGATTTTAGGCCTGTTTCTAAAAAATAAAAAAAAAAGAGGCCTGTTTGTTATAATTTTTATAGATTTTAGGCCTGTTTGTTAGAAGAAAAAAAAATAGAGGCCTGTTTGTTAGAAGAATAAAAAATAGAGGCCTGTTTGTTAGAAAAAAAAAATAGAGGCCTGTTTGTTAGAAAAAAAAATAGAGGCCTGTTTGTTAGAAAAAAAAAATAGAGGCCTGTTTGTTAGAAAAAAAAATAGAGGCCTGTTTGTTAGAAAAAAAAATAGAGGCCTGTTTGTTAGAAAAAAAAATAGAGGCCTGTTTGTTAGAAAAAAAAAATAAACTTGAGGTCTGGTTGTTCTAAAAATGTTATAAAGATAAAATATTTTTTGTACAAATAAATTAGATTTAAAAAAAAAATTAGATCTATTAGAAATCATAACATTTTTACAAACGTACATGCGAATGTGCACAGATTAAGAACATCTGTTATTAAACAACAAGATGTGTGGCTTTTTCTTTCAATGCTCAATATCAGTTTTGGAAGTTATTTGGTGTTTACAGTGACAATGAGGCTTATTTACTAAAGGAAAATACACTTGGCACTACAAGTGCACTAGGATAACCTAGGAGACAGCCAAAAAGAAAGGCAAGCAATAAATACAATTCTAGATTTTATCTGATCAATATTTTTTATTCAAAAAAATAGAGATTGTCTAGCATTGCAATGGCCCCCCTACCCAAAAATAAAAAACATATTGATCCCGAACTTGATGGGCGCTTTGGGAGGCCAAGCCAAAACGGCCAATATCCAGGCCCGTTAGAGGATTCTGTATAAGTCCGGCCTCAGGCCCAAGTGATGCAATATAATTGCTGGAATGTTTGTTTAAAAAATTGTGCAGGATGCAGCACGCTAGGACAAGGTGATTTAGTTTGTATTCCGCCATGTGGATAGCTGCCTGAAACAGGCGGAACCAGCTGGCCATGATCCTGAAGGCATTCTCCACAACTCTTCTCGCTCTGCCCAGCCGGAAGTTAAATACCCTCCTCTCTGGGGTGAGCGTCCTTTGGGGGAATGGCCTCATCATGTACTCGCCCAGACCGAAGGCTTCATCTGCAATGAAGACAAAGGGGAGTCCTTCCACGTTATCCGCATCAGGTGGCAATCCCAGGCCACCACTCTGGAGACGCTGGTAGAACGCCGTCTGGGCGAAGACTCCTCCATCCTACATCCGGCCATTCTTCCCCACGTCCACATACAGAAATTCATATTGTGCCGACACCACTGCCATTAAGACAATACTATGGAACCCCTTATAATTAAAATAGTATGACCCCGAATGGGGTGGTGGCACGATGTGGACGTGTTTCCTATCTATAGCCCCTCCACAGTTGGGAAAGTCCCAACGGGTGGCAAAATGGGATGCCACAGTCTGCCATTCCTGTGGCATTGAAGGAAACTGGGGAGTCAAACAAGAAATAAAAAATTATAAAGTACTTTTGCACATAACATTGCAAGCACATTACACAAAAACATTCTTGCCCAGCATCAGTATAACATTAACTGTAATAAGTGTTATTTAAAGAGTAAAATAGAAGGCCCACTTATCAGATTCATCACCCCCTCTGATGGCACATTGCTAAATTTTAGGGGGGTGGGGGAGGGGATTGTAAATCAATTTAAGGACACACAGACCATTTGCAGACATTTTAGGGTAAAGCAATACAATGGAGCTGACAAAATACATTGTTAAAGTGACTACACTAGGTGGATATGGGCCCAGCATAGCATGCTGGGTAGGTTAGTGAATGCTAATATGCATGCAGTACAAAAAACATCATTAAAAGATTACAGCATGCATGAGGACAAAGGGTGCATTCACACTATAATGCAATCATGGTAATTAGTGTTTGAGTAAAGAAATACATTACATTAGCAAACATTAAATACAATAAAATGTGATGTTAAAGGATACAAATTCTTACCTTAATATAGACCTGCAGGACCTGGATGATGGCAAAACAGGTCTCTGGGATAATGATCTCCAGAGCCTGGGGGGAGATGCGTGTTGAGAACTTAAGGTCCTGCAGGCTTCTCCCCATTGCCAAGTACCACAACGTGGTGACTAGCCTCTGCTCTGCAGTGATGGCTTGCCTCATGCAGGTATCCTGCCTGCTGATATAAGGGGTCAGCAAAGCCAACAAACGGTCAAAAACGGGGTCCGTCATCTGGAGAAAATTCCTGAAATCCTCAGGGTTATTCTCATGGATCTCGCGGAGCAAAGGCATGTGACAGAATTGGTCATGCTGGAGCAACCAATTCTTCGTCCATGAACTCCTCCTCGCCCTGTTCATGGACTGGGCTTGGGCTGAAGAATGAACTACAGCACCAAGCACATACAATGCATGAGCTCTACGACGAGTACGTACACGCAACATGGCTTCAAAACGGCCGGCTGGTCAAAGCGAACTTAACAGAACGCACTGAAGAACAGCAAGGCCTGTGAAGAGCCAGCTGAAAATCAGCAACGAGTGGACAATAACACACTGAATATATAGACTGCGAACTGACTACACGCACGGAAAAGCAGATACAAACCTCACAAGCACAAACTGAACGTCAGTTAAACGATCTGAAAAATACGACTCTCACAAGCGCGAATCGTCTCACCAAACTTCTACTAGCACGAGATAAACACGAGATTAGCAGAAGGGGCCCAACGGTTCGCGCACAAGCTATTGAACTTCCGTTTTATAGTCTCGTCGGACCTGGTGTACGTCACCGCGACCATGTGTGTGCAAGTCTGTTCCTTCTAAAGTCAGACGAAAGTCTGCCGGAATGGCCGTCGGACTTTTGTTGCCGAAAAGTCCGCTCGTGTGTACGCGGCCTTACAGTTATTACCTTTTGTACAAAACCACTTGCCTCGCCCTATGCATTTTTTGTACTTTTTGCATTTAGCAGATTTGCAATACAGTCCATTTTTATCATGGTTTCCTATGGAACTTTTTCTGTAGTGCAAATCTGCAAAATGCAAAAAGCACTAAACATGCATAGGTGTGAATCAGGCCTAAGGTCTAATGAGCAGGGCCCTCTTAACTGTCCTGTATTTTATTGTATTGTAACTGTACTGTCTCCATTTAATATAGTATCAATTCAATAGTATAGTTCTGTGCACACTTTTGACTATATAAATCCTGTTAAATAAAAATAACATTGTGCATGTCCTTATATATTTTAAATGTGTATTTCACATTTGTAAAAATAAAAGATTTTCTATCTTTGTTAAAAAAATTGTATACAGGCTTGTCTTTTCTTATGAACCTACATTAAGTTTACAACATTTGAATCATCCTAAACATACTTGTTAATAAATCCAATCTCTAGCATAAATTAGGTAAAATAAAGGCATCTACAATAGGTGTTTTTTCCACATAATTTGCTAAGTAAGGTAACCTATTATTTTTTTTTTCAGTTAAATGAGCTATGAAAAATTCAAAAAAAATTCATATCAGTTTAAAATATCTGCCCTTGAACCCTGTAGATTGCCATCTACTATGTTATGGCTTGCTTACTTCTTCACCCTAGTGTGAGAATGTGTACAAGGATGTTTATAGCCGCAGTTTTTGAGCCTCTTGACAACCAATGTTTATAGCAACATTTAGGCAGCACTTAATGCATAAGAATGCCGAAACAGAAATTTTGAAGACTTCAGAAGATATTCAGAGGTAGAAAAAATACAATTTTGTTCATTCACAGATACCATGCACTGTATGAGAAACATGAATATAGTAACACTTTGGAGAAACCATTATAAAGGTAATAGAACAGGCATGAAATAGCAAGGCCATGTAGTTACAATTTGTGCAGGAGTCTCACAGAGATTTTGGTACTTTAAACCTACAATCTTGAAAAAAAAGAGAACATAGTAGCCCTTGAACATTCACACCTGTACTGAAAACTATATACATTTTTAAAAAGTCAACAGATATTAATTCATTGACAATAAGTCAGATGTCTTTTAACTGTGATTAATACAGTTCCATCATAAATATGATCATCTAAAAACATGTTCCCAGAAGACATCTGAAGCAGCAGAAGGAGTGCAGAAGTGCCATCAACGGCCTCCCTTTTCTTCCTTTACTTCCCTCTACTGACTCATGTTGTTGCAAGCTTTCTCTGTCTCCTAGGCGTGTTACCTGGTTACAGAAGTAGATTGTGCAGGTCTGTTCTGCAGCACCCTTTTTGTTCTACATTGGAGAGCAGTGTGAAAAAAGGTAAGACCGAATGTTTGTGGTGTTGATTATATAACAGTAGATTTTAGTCTGGTGTATAATTAAAAAAAAAAAATGAGTGTCAAAATTGTGTATGTTAACTCTTTAGCAAGGGATAGGTTTAAATCACAATTTACTGCTATTGCTGAGCTATCTTCGTACGGCTTGTAACACAATGGTTCTTTAAGTACTGATTAGAAATTTTTAAAACAACTGGTATTTTACAACAATAGTCAAATATATAAGATATATGCCATGTCATCCACCCTACGAATGACATAACTGAACTTTATTATTTGTTCAGAGACTGACAGCTCGATTTTATTGCAAGAAAGAAAAAAAACTAAGCAAGCTGTAATTATACACAGGAGTGTTGCTAAGATTGCACAAAACCTTGGGTACTGTGGGGAACACAAGAGGTAAAGTTTGTGGCATTGTGACAACAGCACTGTCAGATCCCAGCCACTTTCATCAATATGTGACAAATGGCTGTTGAAATCTCACCATGACCATGCTGTCACCAACACGTGACAAATGAGGGGTAAAATCATATCACACTGTCATGAATACACATTATTATTATACACAATTTATATAGCGCCAACAGTTTACGCAGCGCTTTACAATGTAGAGGGGGGACAGCACATTTGGCACCAACAATTGCCAGAATCCATCCCACTTTCTCCAGCAGCAAGCTTCTTTTTGTAATGTAATGTTCTGTACTGCCTCACAGTGACAAATACTCAGCTGCCATTACATATCTCAGAAGTCTATCCCTGCCCTGTTCCATCGCATAGAACATGTCTTTGTCGCTGGACAATGCTGTCAGAGGCATTATTATTATTATTATCCACGATTTATATAGCACCAACAGTTTACGCAGTGCTTTACAATGTAGAGGGGGGACAGCCCAATTACAGTACAGTTCAATACAGAGGGGACAGGAGGGCCCTGCTCGTATAGCCTACATTCTAAAGGGAGGGGGTGGTGGTACAAAAGGTAATAGATGCAGGGAATGATTTGATGGGGGTGGCTCGGGGATAGTTGTTAGGTGGGTGTGGGATAGGCTTCCCTGAATAAGGGAGTTTTCAGGGATCTCCTAAAGGTGGACAAGTTAGGGGCTGATCAGATATACCAAGGCAGGGAGATCAATCACATCAATTTTACACTCAGACTCACCCTGCACAAAGATTTTCTAGCTCACGGGACCACAATCTATGTGCCAGCAGACTGATTGACATTGCTTAGAGTTAACCTGTTACACACAATACAGCCCCCCCAGGAGGATTATTGGAAATATCAATTGTTCACAATATCTGCGATAACAATTATGACTTTTAATAAATATCTGTAATACACACTTTTACGGCATATGCCATAGTTTAAAAAGACAAGGATTCTTTAACCAGTTGCCGACCGCCTCACGCTGATATACGTCAGCAGAATGGCACGGGCAGGCAAAATCACGTACCTGGTACGTGATTGCCTTCCCGCGGGCGGGGGGTCCGATTGGACCCCCCCCAGTGCCCGAGGCGGTCGGCTTTGGTCTGGGAGCATTCAGTGATGAGGGGGGAGGCCATCCATTCATGGCCCCCCCCTCGCGATCACTCCCAGCCAATCAGAATCTTCCCCTGCCTCTGTGTAGTGCACAGAGGCAGAGGATGTGATGTCATCTCTCCTTGTCTCGGCAGTTTCCATTCCGGCGCTGAGGAGAGAAGACTGAAATGTGAGTGCAGAACACACACACATCCCAGTAGAACATGCCAGGCACACATCACCCCCCTTTACCCCCCTATCACCCCCCAATCACCCCTCCCCCCCCCTGTCACACTGACAACAAGCAGGTTTTTTTTTTTCTGATTACTGCATGGTGTCAGTTTGTGACAGTTAGTGTGGTGGGGCAGTTATTGTTAGCCCCCTTTAGGTCTAGGATACCCCTCTAACCCCCCCTAATAAAGTTTTAACCCCTTGATCACCCCCCATCGCCATTGTCGCTAAGCGATCATTTTTCTGATCCCTGTATTAGTGTCACTGGTGACGCTAGTTAGGGAGGTAAATATTTAGGTTCACTGGCAGCGTTTTATAGCGACAGGGACCCCCATATACTACCTAAAAAATGTTTTAACCCCTTGATTGCCCCCTAGTTAACCCTTTCACCACTGATCACCGTATAATCGTTACGGGTGACACTGGTTAGTTTGTTTATTTTTTATAGTGTCAGGGCACCCGCCGTTTATTACCGAATAAAGGTTTAGCCCCCTGATCACCCGGCGGTGATATGCGTCGCCCCAGGCAGTGTCATATTGGCGCCAGTACCGCTAACACCCACGCCCGCAGCATACGCCTTCCTTAGTGGTATAGTATCTGTACGGATCAATATCTGATCCGATCAGATCTATACTAGCGTCCCCAGCAGTTTAGGGTTCCCAAAAATGCAGTGGTAGCGGGATAAGCCCAGATACCTGTTAGCACCTGCATTTTGCCCCTCCGCCCGGCCCAGCCCACCCAAGTGCAGTATCGATCGATCACTGACACTTACAAAACACTAAACGCATAACTGCAGCATTCGCAGAGTCAGGCCTGATCCCTGCGATCGCTAACAGTTTTTTGGGTAGCGTTTTAGTGAACTGGCAAGCGCCAGAGGCCTAGTACACCCCGGTCGTAGTCAAACCAGCACTGCAGTAACACTTGGTGACGTGGCGAGTCCCATAAGTGCAGTTCAAGCTAGTGAGGTGGCAAGCACAAGTAGTGTCCCGCTGCCACCAAGAAGAAGACAAACAGGCCCGTCGTGCCCATAATGCCCTTCTTGCTGCATTCGCCAATCCTAATTGGGAACCCACCACTTCTGCAGCGCCCGTACTTTCCCTATTCACATCCCCAACCAAATGCAGTCGGCTGCATGAGAGGCATTTTCTTTATGTCCTCCCGAGTACCCCTACCCAACGAACCCCCCCAAAAAAGATGTCGTGTCTGCAGCAAGCGCGGATATAGGCGTAACACCCGCTATTATTTTCCCTCCTGTCCTCACAATCCTGGTCTTTGCATTGGTGAATGTTTTGAACGCTACCATACACTAGTTGAGTATTAGCATAGGGTACAGCATTGCACAGACTAGGCACACTTTCACAGGGTCTCCCAAGATGCCATCGCATTTTGAGAGACCTGAACCTGGAACCGGTTACAGTTATAAAAGTTACAGTTACAATTAAAAGTGTAAAAAAAAAAAAAAAATGGTTGTTTCATTGTTCTCTCTCTCTCTCTATTCTCTTTCTCTTGTACTGCTCTTTTTTACTGTATTCTATTCTGCAATGTTTTATTATGTTTTATCATGTTTGCTTTTCAGTTATGCAATTTTTTATACTTTACCGTTTACTGTGCTTTATTGTTAACCATTTTTTTGTCTTCAGGTACGCCATTCACGACTTTGAGTGGTTATACCAGAATGATGCCTGCAGGTTTAGGTATTATCTTGGTATCATTCTTTTCAGCCAGCGGTCGGCTTTCATGTAAAAGCAATCCTAATGGCTAATTAGCCTCTAGACTGCTTTTACAAGCAGTGGGAGGGAATGCCCCCCCACTGTCTTCCGTGTTTTTCTCTGGCTCTCCTGTCTCAACAGGGAACCTGAGAATGCAGCCGGTGATTCAGCCAGCTGACCATAGAGCTGATCAGAGACCAGAGTGGCTCCAAACATCTCTATGGCCTAAGAAACCGGAAGCTACAAGCATTTTATGACTTAAGCTGGCCATACACCTATAGATTATCTGCAGATTTTCTATGGTTAGATAGAAAATGTGCAACAGATCTCTCCATGTTCGCTAAACTGTGTGGATGGAGGAATCTCCTACTTTTTCCATCTAACCATAGAAAATCTGCAGATAATCTAAAGGTGTATGGCCAGCCTTAGATTTCGCCGGATGTAAACAGCGCCATTGGGAAATTGGGGAAGCATTTTATCACACCGATCTTGGTGTGGTCAGATGCTTTGAGGGCAGAGGAGAGATGTAGGTTCTAATAGACCACAATTTTTTCAAAAAAGAGTACCTGTCACTACCTATTGCTATCATAGGGGATATTTACATTCCCTGAGATAACAATAAAAATGATTTAAAAAAAAATGAAAGGAACAGTTTAAAAATAAGATAAAAAAGCAAAAAAAAAGAAAAAATAAAATAAAAAAAAGCACCCCCCCCTCTCTCACGCTAAGGCGAACGCAAGCGTCGGTCTGGCGTCAAATGTAAACAGCAATTGCACCATGCATGTGAGGTATCACGGCGAAGGTCAGATCGAGGGCAGTAGACCTCCTCTGTAAATCTAAAGTGGTAACCTGTAAAGGCTTTTAAAGGTTTTTAAAAATGTATTTATTTTGCTGCCACTGCACGTTTGTACGCAATTTTAAAGCATGTCATGTTTGGTATCCATGTACTCGGCCCAAGATCATCTTTTTTATTTCATCAAACATTTGGGCAATATAGTGTGTTTTAGTGCATTAAAATTTAAAAAAGTGTGTTTTTTCCACAAAAAATGCGTTTGAAAAATCGCTGCGCAAATACTGTGTGAAAAAAAAAATTAACACCCACTATTTTAATCTGTAGGGCCTTTGCTTTAAAAAAAAATATATAATGTTTGGGGGTTCAAAGTAATTTTCTTGCAAAAAAAAAAAATTTTTTCATGTAAACAAAGTGTCAGAAAGGGCTTTGTCTTCAAGTGGTTAGGAGAGTGGGTGGTGTGTGACATAAGCTTCTAAATGTTGTGCATAAAATGCCAGGACAGTTCAAACCCCCCCCAAATGACCCCATTTTGGAAAGTAGACACCCCAAGCTATTTGCTGAGAGGCATGTCGAGTCCATGTACTATTTTATATTGTGACACAAGTTGCGGGAAAGAGACAATTTTTTTTTTTTTTTTGCACAAAGTTGTCATTAAATGATATATTGCTAAAACATGCCATGGGAATATGTGAAATTACACCTCAAAATACATTCTGTTGCATCTCCTGAGTATGGGGATACCACATGTGTGAGACTTTTTGGGAGCCTAGCCTTGTACGGGACCCCGAAAACCAAGCACTGCGTTCAGGCTTTCTAAGGGCGTAAATTTTTTATTTCATTCTTCACTGCCTATCACAGTTTCGGAGGCCATGGAATGTCCAGGTGGCACAAAACCCCCCCAAATGACCCAATTTTGGAAAGTAGACACCCCAAGCTATTTGCTGAGAGGTATAGTGAGCATTTTGCAGACCTCACTTTTTGTCAAAGTTTTAAAAATTGAAAAAAGAAAAAAAAAATTTTTTCTTGTCTTTCTTGATTTTCAAAAACAAATGAGAGCTGCAAAATACTCACCATGCCAGCAAATAGCTTGGGGTGTCTACTTTCCAAAATGGGGTCATTTGGGGGGGGGTTTGTGCCACCTGGGCATTCCATGGCCTCCGAAACTGTGATAGGCAGTGAAGAGTGAAATCAAAAATTTACGCCCTTAGAAATCCTGAAGGCGGTGCTTGGTTTTCGGGGCCCCGTACGCGGCTAGGCTCCCAAAAAGTCCCACACATGTGGTATCCCCGTACTCAGGAGAAGCAGCTGAATATATTTTGGGGTGCAATTCCACATATGCTCATGGCCTGTGTGAGCAATATATCATTTAGTGACAACTTTGTGCAAAAAAAAAATTGTCACTCTTCCGCAACTTGTGTCAAAATATAAAATATTCCATGGACTCAACATGCCTCAAAGCAAATAGCTTGGGGTGTCTACTTTCCAAAATGGGGTCTTTTGGGGGGTTTTATGCCATCTGGGCATTTTATGGCCTTCAAAACTGTGATAGGTAGTGAGGAGTAAAATCAAACATTTACGCCCTTAGAAATCCTGAAGGCAGTGATTGGTTTTCGGGGCCCAGTACGCTGCTAGGCTCCCAAAAAGTCCCACACATGTGGTATCCCCGTACTCAGGAGAAGCAGCTGAATATATTTTGGGGTGCAATTCCACATATGCTCATGGCCTGTGTGAGCAATATATCATTTAGTGACAACTTTTTGTAATTTTTTTTTTTTTGTCATTATTCAATCACTTGGGACAAAAAAATTAATATTCAATGGGCTCAACATGCCTCTCAGCAATTTCCTTGGGGTGTCTACTTTCCAAAATGGGGTCATTTGGGGGGGGGTTTTGTACTGCCCTGCCATTTTAGCACCTCAAGAAATGACATAGGCAGTCATAAATTAAAGGCTGTGTAAATTCCAGAAAATGTACCCTAGTTTGTAGGCGCTATAACTTTTGCGCAAACCAATAAATATACACTTATTGACATTTTTTTTTTTACCGAAGACATGTGGCCGAATACATTTTGGCCTAAATGTATGACTAAAATTGAGTTTATTGGATTTTTTTTATAACAAAAAGTAGAAAATATTTTTTTTTTTCAAAATTTTTGTTCTTTTTCCGTTTATAGCGCAAAAAAAAAATGGCAGAGGTGATCAAATATGATCAAAAGAAAGCTCTATTTGTGGGAAGAAAAGGACGCAAATTTCATTTGGGTACAGCATTGCATGACCGCGCAATTAGCAGTTAAAGCGACGCAGTGCCAAATTGTAAAAAGTGCTCTGGTCAGGAAGGGGGTAAATCCTTCCGGGGCTGAAGTGGTTAAGGTATGGCTCAGTGATTTTAGTAATTAGGAAAAGGCTATTACAAAAAAAGAGGCAATACTACAACAGAAAAAAGAGTGGCCCTGACCCTCCTCTTCTGGGGTCCCTCAGTGGTGCTCCTTGCTCCTATTCTTCTCGAGTGCCCCGTTGGAAAGGTGCTCTCCCTCAGGCACCCATGCGAGCGCACTCCCATTCGGCTCTGCCCTCCGGCTTTCGAGTCATTGGATTCGATTGACAGCAAGGGGAGCCAATGGCTGCGCTGCTATCAATCTATCCAATCAGGACCTGAGACACCGGCTGGAGCAGGTGTGCTCGTGCCTGGCACAGGAACGATTGGAGGTAAGTAAAAGGGGGGCAAGTGCACTACAAGAGGTTTTTCACCTCAATGCATAGAATGCATTGAGTTAAAAAATTGTGAGGGTTAACAACCCCTTTAATGCATTCTGTGCATTAAGATAAAAAGCCTTCTGTGTGCAGTAGCCCCCCTAATACTTACCCGAGGTCCCTCCAGCTCAAGTGATGTTGTAGGAATGTCTCAGCCGTCCGGGACTCCCCTCCTCATTGGCTGAGACAGCGGTGTGGAACCATCAGCTCCCGCTGCTGGATATCAAAGTCACTCAGCCAATGAGAATAGAAAGAAGGCGTGCCAGGTCGCAGCTGTGATTGTGCACATAAACTGTTCTTTACCTGTTGCAATGGTTGCAATGGCTCAAGTTTCTGTGCCCTGTTGGCACAAGGAAGGCATATAAAGACCAAGCCCCACAATTTTTGGAAGGCCCCTGTTTTGCCCCGTTGGCAGGGAGTGGGCCACAGGCTCAGTGCCACTTCTCTACCTGTCAATCTGCTTGCTTCGCTGCGCAGTTGTGCATGATGTTCTACCTCAGTTTCCTAATGCCTTTCCAATGTACATGTTACTCCATTACTACCTCATATGTGCTACACTATTTGATGACTGCTCTAGGCTGTTCACTGGCCAGCTGCTGGTGGTATACTATCTATGCTTGAAAGACTCCTCCATATCTGTAAGTGGATATATGTATGTTTGCCATGTCTTCTACACCTATAGTGTCATGGAATGTCCGGGGGGTGAATGATCCATTGAAAAGGACTTTGATTTCTGCATGTATGCAGAAGTTCCATCTGGTCATAATCGGCCTGCAGGAGACCCACCTGCAGGGAGACACGGCTGGGTTCTTACAATATGCGTGGTTCGGGAAGGCCTATCACTCCACTTACTCCGCCTTCTCTCGTGGAGTAAGTGTACTGATACATAAAGCACTGGCCTATCAGGAGCTGGATTCCCTCATTGATATATCTGGTAGATTTGTGTTTCTGTATTGTAAACTGTATACAATTACCATGATTTTGGCCTTTGTGTATATATCCCCCCCGTTTTCTCAGGAGGTGCTACAGTTGCTGCTGTCTTACCTAACAAGCCTGTTATTCCGGTCCTGATTATGGGTGACTTCAACTGTTAATTAGATCCCAGATTTGACAGACACCCCCCCATGTCACCCCCTAGGGGCGGCCGGGGCACTGCTCTTAGCCGCCTATTGGCAGAGGTGGGATGGACCGACATATGGCGCATTCGTAACCCAGACAGTAAACAATTCTCATGTTTTTATAAGACCCATGGCTCACTGTCCTGTATTGACTTAAGTGTGGGTACCCCAAACATGGTCAGCTACACCTCTAAGGTGGAATACTTCCCACGGGGAGTATTGGACCACTCTCCACTGGCTTTATGGCTGATCACCCAACCACCCACTTCATTACCCAGGGCCCCATGGAAGTTAAAAGCTGTCACGTACCTGGTAGGTTTTGAGCCCGAAGTGCAGAGAGAGACCACCCCTACGGCTCCCACTCACGGCCCTCTGGAATGGGGACAGAGGACACAGGAGTGAGGAGTGGTATGGGTGCCTGGCAGGATCAACAGTCCACCCAGAAGTCCAGGAGTAGTTAGGATCCAGGAACCTGGAACTGAACAGAAGGCTGGAGACTGGAACGCTGACTGGAACCAGGAACAACATCAGGTAAGCAAGGCAGAAGACTGGAGTGCTGGACTGGAGCCAGGAACAACAGCAGGTAAGCAGGCTGGAAGCTGGAATGCTGGACCGGAACCAGGAACAACAGCAGATAGCAGGCTGGATACTGGAACGCTGAACTGGAGCCAGGAACAACACAGCAGGTAAGCAGGCGGGAAGCTGGAATGCTGGATTGGAACCAGGAACAACAGCAGATAGCAGGCTGGATCCTGGAACGCTGAACTGGAGCCAGAAACAACAGCAGGTAGGTAGGCAGGTATCAGGCAGAAGGATCGTCAGACAGGCCAGTGATCGATATCAGGCGGACAGCAAGGTACCAGGGATCAAAACAGGAGAATGGTCTAAGCAAGAAGGGGGTCAGATGCAGGCAGAAAGCTGGATGGTCAAACAGGTTGCCGGGTCAAGTAACAGTCTCAGATCAGATCAGGTTTTGGCACACAGAATGCTGTAAAGCAGACAGCGGGGACTGAGTGTGACAGGAAGGTTTAGATAGCTCGCCTGGCGCCAACAGGGATGCGTGTGCGCGCGCCCGTGTGCAATGGCGCCCGCGATCGCGCACCAATAAGCCTGGGATGCTGATTACTGGCAGGATCTTCCTGACAAACGCCTTTTGGCTTAAGCTGTTTACTTTACAGGAACGGATAGCCTCTCAGTTTCAGATCTTTTTCCGGTCACACCGGCAGTATACTGACAGCCTGCAGAAATGGGAAACCTTTAAAGCATATCCGACAGGTCGAGGGAGGCTTACTCAGATGAGAACCTGACTGCCTATGTGTCCAATATTGATCTACCCTCGCTGTCTGCTGAGGCTAAACAACAACTAGATGCCCCGATTACATTTAGAGGATGGTGAACAAATACTGCCAGAACTGTTGAAGGTTTTTAACACCTGTCTAGATGAAGGTAAACTCCCTGACTTTATGGCCAGAGCAAATGTGATTTTGTTACTTAAGCCGGGGAAGGATCCGGTTGACCCAGGCTCCTACAGGCCTATTTTATTGCTTCAGAGCGATATAAAAATCCTTGCTAAGGTCCTGGCGCTTCGGGTCATCGGGATAGTATCATCCATTATTCACCAGGATCAGGCCGGCTTTATGCCACAAAATCCATGGCTACAAACCTAAGGAGGCTATTCATAAACATGCAACTAGAAGCGGATAATGGGGGTCACAGGGCTCACTTATCCCTAGATGCCAACAAGGCATTTGACAGTATCAGCTAGAGGTACCTGTGGGCAGTACTAAATAAGTTTGGATTCAGGGACATGCATGGGTTAAGTTTCTCTATGCTTCCCCACAGGCGACCATTAGAATGGCGGACAGAATGTCACCTGCTTTTGCTCTGGGCAGGGGAATGAGGCAGGGGTGCCTGCTGTCTCCCCTGCTCTTTGCAGTTGCTATAGAACCACTGGCAGCCATTATAAGGGCCAGCTCCTGCATCTGTGGGTTCCAGGATGGAGTCCTGCATGAAAAAATGATGTTGTATGTGGATGACATGTTACTCTTTCTGGGGGATCCCAGCCACTCATTGCCTGGGGTAATGTCCATAATAACGCAGTTTGACCACTATTCTGGTTTGACCATAAACTGGTCTAAGTCAGCCCTGATGCTGCTGGACTAAGACCGGGAGGTGCGTGGAACTTCCTGACTCTTGTCCCATCCCCGTGGTTACCAGCTTCAAATATTTGGGTGTACAAATCTCGCCCAGACTCAGGGATTATTGCTCTCTGAATGTAAATCCCTTACTATCTTGGTTTCGGGATAAGATTAATACATGGAACAACCTTAAAATGTCACTGGAAGGCAAGGCCAACCTAATCAAAATGATTCTAATGCCCCAGTTGCTATACTTCTTACACAACTCACCAGTAGTAATACACCTAAACATTTTCAGAGTGGTAAACACCTTCTTTCGGCAACTGCTGTGGAATACCAAGCCCCCCTAGGATTAGGCTAGAGCAACTACAGCATTCTAAGGACGGGGGAGGGTTGGCGCTTCCCAACCCTTGGCTGTACTATATAGCGGCCCAGCTGCAGCATTTGGTCGGCTCTATGTCCCAAGATCCGGTGGGCTCGACGGCGCAGCGGATGCTGTTTGCCTCTGGAGCTGAGACCATCCCGATGGGACTGGAGGTGCAAATGTTCATGAAATCCAATAAACAGATCCCGTCGCTCTCGCTAATACAAAAAATATGGAATAAGGGCAGGCAACTCCAAGGGGTGCAGGGATTCACGGATTTAGCCCAATATGGGGTAATCGCTCATATGTGGAGCTGGTTAAGTTACAGCAGGGGCCCAGATGGGGCGCTCATGGTGTGACTCTGCTATCCCACATATTTGAGGACGGTAAATTGCTATTCTTCCCTGAATTACGAGCCAAATTCAACCTGCCCGCTACCATGTGGTACTCGTACCTTCAGCTCTGGCATGCTGTTGCTGTGCAGGGGGATACAGGAGAGTGGGCACTGTCGCCCACTCCGGTATTCCACATGCTGCACTCCAGCATTGCAACTAAGGGGATCATATCCCAATGCTACTAAATGATACTCACAAGACACTTGCGGACATACCCCTGTAGGACAGTGTCTGCGTGGGAGAAGGATCGTGGCCAACTTACCGGAGATCAGTGGGAAGAAGCCCTACAATCCATAACCACATGCTCTCTGAATGTGGCACAAAAAGTTTCCCAACTGTATACTAATAGTAAGGGTACACCACACCCCGACAAAACTACATAGGATGGGCAGACTGGTGGAGCCTTTGTGCTGTCGCTGTTGGCAGCACAACGGGGATCTCATCCATCTCTCCTGTGGCGCTGCCTGAAGCTCCATCGATATTGGAATGAGGTGGTTGGTACGCTCAATGGGGTGTTTCAAACAAAGGTACCTACAGATCCTATATGCTGTATACTGGGGGTTCTGGAGGATGTGAGCTCTGGGGAATTGATCAGGGTTGCATTCTCTAGGGCACTGTTTCAGGCCAGGAAACTTATCTTAATGGGCTTGAAATCCACCTCGCCACCCACTAGCACCTCCTGGATAACACACATGGGAAATACCCTTCATGGAAAAATACATTTACCAGCACAGGGGATGCCCGGGCAGCTTTGACTGCATATGGTTACGCTGGTTAGATGCACCTGGTTTAAGCCCTAGAGAACTTGTGCTGTCTTGACTTTTACGGTGTCCCTAGGGGTGAAGATATACCACATATATACCATGCATGCTGCGGGTTGTATCAGTGGGGAGATGGAGTGGTGGCATGCGAGAGCTAGGAGTACTTTGATGTGTAGTAACAGCAAGGTTAACATGCTTGTGTATATGTTATTGGTTGGAGATTCCTTTATGTACCTGTACATTGGAAGCTGTTGTTTTTTGACATGTTAAATAAAAAAACCTTTTTAATTAAAAAAAAACAAAACCTTAAGTGTTTAAATTTGTATGCAATCAGGCAGGCCCTTGCACTAAATGGTTTTGGTAAATCTAAAGGAAATCAGACAACAAAAGTTGTATAGTGTGTATACACTATAACAGTGGTCATAAACCCTGTCCTCAGGGCCCACTAACAGGCCAGGTTTGCAAGATAACTGAAATACATCACAGGTGATATAATTTGCTGCTCAGTGATTGCAGTATTCTAGTCTGCATCTCCCCAAGGTAATACATAAACCTGGCCTGTTAGTGGGCCCTGAGGACAGGGTTGATGACCACTGCACTATAAAACAGTGGTTCTTAACCCTGTCCTCAAGTACCCCCAACAGGCAATGTTTTGGAAGTTTCTCTTAGGCTCCATTCACACTAGCGCGTTTTTTGATGCATTTTGCATTTTGCAGAAATGCACGGGAATTGTTTAACATGGGTTCCTATGGAACATGTTCACATCAATGCCTTTTTGTTTCTCTGCATTTTTGGAAAGGGTCAGGGACTTTTTTTCATGCAAAATGCAGCATTTTGCATGTAATAGAATTCAATGGACAAGCATCAAAAACGCAAGTGCACCGTTTTTGCAGCGTTTTTGCCGTTTTTTTGGGTTTTTTTGTTTTTTTTTATTCTTTTTTTAAGACTGTAAAAAAAAAAACTGTAAAAAAAAACCAAAAAAAAAACAAACCGCAAAATCGCGGCAAAATCGCGGCAAAAATGCCGCAAAAACGCTGCTCAAAAACGTGGCAAGCATGAAAAAAAACCCTCCAAAAACGCTCAAAAGCAACATGCATAGGTGTAAATCGAGCCTTAGATAAAATAGCTGTCCAAAATACCAAGCCATTGACTCTGATTTAAAGCACCTGTGAAAGATAAAGAAAAACCTGCAAACATGGCCTGTTGGAGGTACATTAGGACAGGGTTGAAAACCACTGGTCTAAGAGATTAGATTGCCTAACTTGCTTCCGATACTTCTGAAAATGCTGGTAATTATTGGATACATGTAAATATATTCTTATTCTTGATGTAAGGTTATCAGTTCAAAAGTTAAGACTTATAGACCTAGATTTTGCCAGGAGAGCTATTCAGCCAGGAATGTGTATTCTGTTTTCTAGTGGCCAAATTATTTCATGATAAGGTAATAAAGCTCAACCTAATGCTATTAGGCTGGATTCACACATATGTATTTTTTGTGCTTTTTTGCATTTTGCAGATTTGCACTACAGTCCATCTAACATGGTTTCCTACGGAACACTAAAAATGCACTATTAGATTTCCTGCATATTTTTGTCTTTAGATTTACCAAAACCATGTAGTGCAAGGGCCTGTCTGATTGCATACAAATTGAAACTCTTTTGCCACGTACACACGACCGGACTCTCTGTCAGAATAGTGATGGTCTTTCCGACGCAGTTCCACTGAAATGGACTTGCCTACACACGATCACACCAAAGTCCGATCGTTTAGAACACAATGACGTACGACGGGACTAGATTAAGGAAAGTTCAATAGCCAGTAATCAATAGCTGCCCTTGCCTCGTTTTTGGTCCGTTGGAATAGCATACAGACTAGCGGTTTTCCCGATAGGAACTGATTCCGTCGCAGAGATTTGAAACATGTTCTTTCTTTATCGTACATCACGGGACACAGAGCACAGACTATGTCGGTTATATGCTTACATTTAGGTGATTGGACACTGGCAACCAATAGTAAGACGGTTCCTCCCATATAACCCCTCCTATACCGGAAGTACCTCAGTTTTTTCGCCAGTGTCTTGAAGGTGATGGTCATGGCTGTTGAAGCTCTTCAAATTTCTTCAAAAAATGTCCCACTGAGGACGTTATAATCGGATCCATTCGGATGGCATAACAAAGCTAAAGTGGATGGTACCCGAACCTCGGTTCAAGAACGAGGTATTTCTTGTAATGTGTCCTATATAGGCGATGGACCCTTGTTAAGTTGGTATTCCTGGTCAATCTTGCCCAAGGTAAACCAGAAAGGGTGCTTTACAGGTCCAGGGGTGTGGACCCCAATATATGGGGGACCCGGTCCCTGAAGGTCCTTAGAGGTGCTACCCACCGTGATGGGGGAAGATTGGGCTTGGGATGGTGATTACTCCCTTTGGGATAGATAGATAGATAGATAGATAGATAGATAGATAGATAGATAGATAGACAGATAGATCCCTTTGAAACTGCTGGTAAACCTTAAGCCTGTGTCTGGGATTACAGATGGCCGGTTTTGGCGCGCATTTTTGAGTACTGGCGTGCGCGAATGTGCGCATGCGCCGTGCGCACGCCATCGGTATGCACCGCATGCGCCGTGCGGTGGGCATGCCGCCGATCGCTGATGCGCATGTGAGTCTGGTGGTCTTGGACACAGTGGTGACAGGTTAAAGGCTGGTTATAGTTTGTGGGGAGTACTCCTTTTCTTCCTCGTGTAGCAATGTCTTCCAGAAAACGAGGTATAGGGAACAAGGCAAGCACAGGGGTAAGAGTCCCTCCTCTAAAAACAGGAGACCAACCCCATGCTGATACAGCCTCAGTTTCTTCAGAAAGACCTGCGGCATCTGGCCTGGCTGAGCCATTGCATTTGTCAGGCATAGTGGCCACTACCAATATACCTGCCTCGGCTTATGTTACAAAGGATGATTTGGCATCTGCCTTAGCGGGCCTTGAGGGCAAAATAGCTGGCATGATTGCCTCTGTGTGATTTCCCTCCCCTGAGCCTGGGCCAAGTGGTAAGTCACTAGAGCACCAGGACTCTTATAGCCAGATGGGTCCAGGTGGTCTGGAACCAGAATGGATTTGGAAGAGGTGGTCATAAAAGACCGGGAGGAAGGAGAGGCTGAAGAATCCTCGGCTGAGAACTCCGGCTTTGAAGAGCCAATTTCAGCCTCCCATTCCCAAAAATTGTTTATCCAATCTCTAATTGAGATGGTACGAATTGGGTCTAAGTTACCCCCGGTTCAGGAGTCTGGACTCTCCTGTTCTACTTTGGGATCTTTGCGACCTCAGCAAATTTCCCAAGCATTCCCTTTGCATCCATTACTGGAGCAGGTGGTTTACGCAGACTGGGAGCACCCTGACAGGATATACTTACCTCCAAAAAGGTTTTCTTATATCCTATGGAGGAGAAGTTCAGGAAGAAATGGGGGACACCTTTGGTGGATGCTGCCATATCTTCAGTAAATAAAAGTTTAACCTGTCCAGTGGATAATGCCCAGGTAATTAGGGATCCGGATGATAAGAAGCTAGAGTCCTTATTAAAAGCCTCCTTTTCGGTGGCTGGTGCAGCAGTTCAGCCAGCAGTTGCAGCTATTGGGATTTGCCAATCCCTAAAGGATCGCTTTAGAAGGTTGGTAAAGAGCCTGCCTTGCCAGGAGGAATCTGCTGAGGAATTGTGGGAGATTCCTCATGCCTTTATGTTTTGCAGTAGACTCATTGAAGGACTCAATTCAACAGACGTCTCGTTTTGCGTTACTGTCAATCCAAATGTGCAGAGTCTTGTGGCTAAAGAACTGGTCTGCTGAGATGCCATGTAAAAGGCTACTTGCAGCTTTTCCATTCCATGGAGAGAGCTTGTTTGGCGAAGATCTGGATAAATATATCCAAAAGATCTCTGGAGGAAAGAGTGCCCTACTCCCTATTAGAAAGAAAGGGAAGCAACCCTCTTATAAAATTCCCAATGCTCCAGGACCTAGTTCTTCTTCCCCTAAGCGGTATCGACGGCCTCAGCCGTCTGGCTTTAAAAGATCCCAGGGTCAGAAGAAACCCTGGACCCAAAAGCCACCCAAGCCCAGCTCCAAGTCTACCTTGTGAAGGGGCGCCCCCGCTCTCACGGGTGGGGGGCAGGCTTCGGCTGTTTGGGGAGGCCTGGGAAGAACTGATTCAAGACAGATGGTCATTTCCACTGTAAAATACGGTTACAGAATAGAGTTCCGGGAGATCCCCCAAATCGGTTTCTGTGCTCAAGGGTTCCGTCGGATCCAGAGAAAAGAAGATCCCTTTTCCTAGCTTTACAGCATCTATTGATGCAGGGGGTAATTGTAAAGGTTCCACACGAGGAAAGATTCAAGGGATTTTACTCAAACCTATTCACCGTGCCGAAACCAAATGGGGAAGTAAGGCCCATTTTGGACCTCAAGGCTCTCAACCTCTTTGTAGACGTCCGATCCTTCCGCATGGAGTCGGTTCATTCAATAATAAAATCCATGAGAAAGGGAGACTATTTAGCGTCCATAGATATCAAGGACGCGTACCTTCATGTGCCGATTTTCGGTCCACATCAAAGGTTCCTACGCTTCGCTGTAGAGGGCAGTCATTTCCAATTTGTGGCACTACCTTTCGGTCTGGGCACGGCCCCCAGGGTATTCACAAAGATTCTGGCCCCAGTGTTGGCTTCCCTAAGGTCTCAGAAGGTCTCTGTATAAGGATATCTGGACGATCTTCTTCTAAGGGAATGCTCTCGCTCCATACTGGTTCAAAATGTGTCAAGAACAGTACTGGTTTAACAAAGCCTAGGTTGGATTCTAAATGTGGACAAGTCAGCTCTTTGTCCAACCCAAGCCTTGGTGTATCTGGGTCTTGTCTTGGACACTGCCCAAGAAAAGGTGTTTCTTCCTCCCTTAAAGGTCGCCTCCATAGTGGAACTTGTACAGAAGGTGAAAAAAGAACTAACACCACCTATTCGGCATGAGGTTACTAGGCAACATGGCGTCATCCTTCAGCGCAGTGCCATATGCACAGTTCCACTCTAGAGTGTTCCAGAACAGTATTCTAAAAGCCTGGGACAAGTTGGCTCAAACCTTGGATCAGCCTATGGTTCTATCTCCACAGGTTCTATGGAACCTCTCTTGGTGGTTAAGAACCAGCAACTTGAAAAGAGGAAAATCTTTCCCACCGGTAGCCTGGAAAGTCGTAACCACAGACGCCAGTCTTCTCGGCTGGGGCGCAGTCCTAGAGGAAGCGTCTGTTCAGGGAATATGGTCCCAGACAGAAAGGACCCTGCCCATCAATCTATTGGAGATTCAGGCAGCTCGTCTGGCTCTGCGATTCTGGACATCCAGAGTGCGGGGTCTTCCTGTCAGAGTCCAGTCCGGCAACTCCACGGTGGTAGCATACATCAACAACGAGGGAGGTACCAGGAGTCGGGCAGCCCATGTGCCGTTCCTTTCGGCAGTGTTTATCTCGGGGTGGACAATTGGCAGGCAGATTTCCTAAGTTGCCAGAAATCGTTGCCAGGGGAATGGTCCCTGCACCCTAAGGTTTTTCTACAGATATGCCAATACTGGGGGACCCCAGAAGTGGATCTGCTGGCATCCAGATTCAATGCCAAGCTGGACAGGTTTGTCTCCAGGACCAAGCATGCGCTTGCTGTTGGGATAGATGCATTAGTAGTTCCTTGGGATCAGTATTCTCTGATATATGCCTTTCCCCCGATCCAAATTCTGCTGCACTTATTACGCAGAATACAGGAGGAGCAAAAACCAGTGATCCTAGTGGCCCCAGCATGGCCCTGGAGATCCTGGTACTCGGAGATTGTGAAGTTGGCAGTAGGGGACCCATTGGTCCTTCCATGCCATCCAGACCTGTTGTCTCAAGGACCCATATTCCATCCTTCTTTACGGTTGCTGAATTTGATGGCTTGGCTATTGAGACCAGACTATTGAAATACCGTGGTATTATGGGTTCAGTCTTGTCTACCTTGATAAACGCTAGAAAGTCAGTTTCTAGAGCTATCTATTATAGAGTCTGGAAGTTGTACATTTCTTGGTGTGAGGAGAGGAAATGGAACCCTCGTAGGTATACGATTGGAAGAGTTCTTGCCTTTCTTCAAGCAGGAGTAGACTTGCAGCTCGCTTTAGGGACAATTAAGGGACAGATTTCGGCCTTATTGTTTTTTTTCCAAAGACCGAATGCATCCCATTCTTTGGTGCGAACCTTTGTCAAGGGAGTAACACACCTGAGGCCGCAGGTTAAACCACCTTTATGTCCCTGGGACCTAAACTTGGTACTGTCAGCCTTACAGAGTCAACCGTTTGAACCTATTAGGCATATTCCTTTTGACCTATTGACCAGAAAATTAGTTTTTTTGGTGGCTATAACATCGGCTAGAAGGGTGTCTGAATTGGCCGCCCTTTCTTGCAACGAACCTTTTATGATTCTTCATCAGGACAGAGTGGTCATGCGCCCTCGTCCGGATTTTCTACCGAAGGTGGTTTCCAAATTTCATTTGAATCAGGATATCATTTTACCTTCCTTTTTTCCAAAACCCTAAGGCTGGCCATACACCTATAGATTATCTGCAGATTTTCTATGGTTAGATGGAAAAAGTGTGAGATTCCTCCATCCACACAGTTTAGCGAACATGGAGAGATCTGTTGCACATTTTCTATCTAACCATAGAAAATCTGCAGATAATCTATAGGTGTATGGCCAGCTTAGGACTAGGGAGGAAAGGTCGCTTTACACACTGGATGTGGTGAGGGCAATCAAAATTTACTTGAAGATGTCAGCTCCCTTTTCGGAAGACTGACTGACTGTTTTTTTGTCTTGCCAGAGGGTCCTAAGAAAGGACAGCCGGCAACAAGTTCAACTATATCCAGGTGGATTCGCCAGACTATTATCCAGGCCTATGGATTAAAGCATAGGGTTCCCCCTTGGGATTTAAAAGCACACTCCACTAGAGGGATTGGTGCATCATGGGCAGTATGCCAACAGGTGTCTATGGCTCGTGTTTGCAAAGCGGCCGCTTGGTCTTCAGTTCATACGTTCACCAGGATTTACCAGGTGGATGTGAGATCTCAAAGAGAGACTGTTTTGGGCCACAGCGTATTGCAGGCAGCTTTATAGTCTCAGGCCTGTTGAGCTTAGGAATAATGTGTTCCCCCCCTCAGGTGCATTGTTTTAGGACATCCCACATAGTCATTATTATGGTGCTCTGTGTCCCGTGATGTACGATAAAGAAAAACTGATTTTTAAAACAGCTTACCTGTTAAATCCTTTTCTTGGAGTACATCACGGGACACAGAGGTCCCTCCCCTCTTTCTGGGATCGTCATTGCTTGCTACAAAACTGAGGTACTTCCGTTATAGGAGGGGTTATATGGGAGGAACCGTCTTACTATTGGTTGCCAGTGTCCAATCACCTAAAGGTAAGCATATAACCCACATAGTCATTATTATGGTGCTCTGTGTCCCGTGACTTACTCCAAGAAAAGGATTTTACAGGTAAGCTGTTTTAAAAATCCGTTTATTTCTAGGTCCGTCGGAATTTTAGAAATAAAAAAATCTGATGAAGCCCACAAACGATCGGAATGTCCAACAGAACGATATTGTCGGACCTTTTCTGCCGGAAAGTCCGGTCGTGTATACGCGGCATTAAGGTTTGACCTCATATTATATGATATTGGTAAATCTGAAGACAAAAATCTGCAGAAAATCTAATGATTTGTATGGAGCCTTAAGCCCCGTACAAACGACCTGGCACGATGTTGGCAGGGGATTGTCTGTTGACAGACCTTTGTCCTAAAATCTGACCGTTAGTACGCTCCATCTGACAATTGTTGTCCACCTTCGGCCAACAAATGTTGGATGGCAGGCTCGTAAGTTTTCAGCGGACAACGGTCTGTTGTCTGATTTTCGTATCGTCGGTACACAAGTCCATCACACAAGTTAAAAGTACAAACACGCATGCTCGGAATCAATGCTCACCAAACACAAAATTAGTATATTATTAGTAAATTAGTATATCCTGTCAGGGCGCAAAGGGTGGTGCTCAAGAGCAGAAATTCCTCGTAGTACGTCACTACGTTCATGTTTGTTGGCCGACAATTGTGTGCCTTTAGTATGCAAAACAAGAGCCAGGCACACGCCCTGAAGACAAAAATCAGGTACTGGGCTGGCCAACAATTGGATCGTGTGTACAAGGCTTTAGCCTGGATAAATGTCTGCTTATAGGTTCTAATTGCTTCTGCCTAGAAACTGGAACTTTTATCATTTCTGATAAAACAACAGACTTTAGCAGCAATAAGGGAATAAGCATCTGAAGTAGATAAACCCCCATTAGGTGCTGTTTATGATGAACCTAAATTAAGGCAAAAAGGGAAGTGAGAGAAAATCCCTCTAAAGTGAGGGAATCCTGGGTTGTCATCAGTCACCAGAACTAGTGTCCCCATTGGAAGATATCCCCACTATTCCTGTTCTAGAGACAACCCAGATTTTGGAATTTTCTTTTACTTTCACTTTTGGTGATAATGGTAAAGAGGACTAAGGCTCGATTCACATCTATGCATGTTGCTTTTGAGCGTTTCTGCAGTGCTTTACCGTGATTTTGCCGCGATTTGCCACCATGTCCTTAACAACCGATGAGTCATCAGCTGTCAGCGGGCTTCCCCACTGAATGTAAAATAAAAGAATTGCCGGTTAAAAAAAAAAAATTGTGAAAAAAAAACAGCGTGGGGTCCCGCCCCCAGGTCCTTACCAGGCCTTTGAGTCTTGTATGGATACACACACCCCCCCCCCCACGCCAAAATTTTTGGAAAAAAGGGTGTGGGGTCCCCCCAAAATTCGTACCAGACCCTTATCCGAGCATGCAGCCCGGCAGGTCAGGAAAGGGATGAGCGAGCGTCCCCTCACCTGAACCATACCAGGCCACATGCCCTCAACATGGGGGGTTGGTGCTTTGGGGCAGGGGGGGGCTCTGCACCCCAAAGCACCTTGCCCCCAGGTTGATGGGGAAAGGGCCTCTTCCCGACAACCCTTGCCCAGTGGTTGTCAGGGTCTGCGGGCGGGGGGCTTATCAGTTACCGCTCGGGGCATGATGGGTCCATGACTTCAAAAGGGGGCGGGGCCTCCAAATGCTGTTATCCGATCGCCATGCCCCCATTGTTATCTAAGAAATGCTTGACATCGGCATGGACAGATCAGCAGGAGGGTCGGCGGTGGCAGAGGAAGAACACCGGAGAAAGAAAAAGAGCGGGAGAAGGAGAAGCCCGGAGGAGGAAGATGTGGGAGAAGATGAAGGAATGCCGGAGGAAGAAGCGGGGAAGAAGATGTTTTTAATAACAGACTTGTCATAAACTGTCAACTGTATTTTTTTACACTACACTACTTTTTTTTTTGTACAACGTACCACATGGGGGGGAGGCCAGGATCTGGGGGCCCCCTTGTTAAAGGGGGGCTTCCAGATTCCAATAAGCACTCCGGGCCGCAGACCCCAACAACCACCAGGCAAGGGTTGTTGGGAAGAGGCCCTTGTTCCCATCAACATGAGGGCAAGGTGCTTTTGGGTGGGGGATGCAGAGGCTCCCCTCCCCAGCACCCACCTCCCATGTTGAGGACATGCGGCCTGGTATGGTTGGGGGGGGGCGCTCGCTCGTCCCCTCCCTTACCTGGCCGCATGCTCGGATAAGGCTCTAGTATGTATTTTGGGGGGGACCCCGTGCCATTTAACAAAAAAAAATTGCCGTGGGGGGGTCCCCTCCACATCCATACTAAACCCAAGGGCCTGGGGAGACCCCACGCTGTTTTTTTTCACGATTTTTTCACAATTTTCTTTTTACAATTTTTTTTTTTTTACATTAAGCAGGGAATCCTGCTGACAGCTGATGACTCATTGGTTGTTAAAGACGTGGCTTCCTGACCCCCTCCTTAGCAACCAGCTATATACAGTGTAAAAAAAATGCAAATTGCTGCAAAATCGATGTAAAAACGCATGTCCAAGAACACGACAAGCACCGCAAAAAGCACTGCAGAAACGCTCAAAAGCAATAAGCATAGACGTGAGTTGAGCCTTACAGGGGCACAAACAGCAATAAAAACCTAAAAGGGTTTTTCTACTTGTAAAAAACAAAAATCAAATGGGGTTCCAATCCCCCTCCACTCAATCCAAAACTTAAAAAATGTTTTGCCTTCACTTGTATAAGTTGTGCTTAAAAGTTTACACACCCTTAGGAATTGGCAATATACAGAATGTAGACCTCAATACATTACGGTTTTGAAGCGGTTTACCGATGCTATATGGTTTACTGTGACTCCAGTGTTTGTTGGGCTTACTGGCAAGCCCAGGAAACGATCCGGCAATTTGTGCGGCTGGCCAGAGGTGAACAGGGAATGTCTCTGGTCATCTCTATGATCTAGGAAACCGGAATCGACAGCATGACATCAATTCCAGTTTAGGGCAAATGTAAACACTGACATTTTTTAGGGGGGAAGCATCAGATCAATGTTTTTTTTTTGTTTTTGTTTTTTTGGATCTGATGCATTTAAGAGTCATAAAGAGGACCTGTCATGCTTTATCGTTATCACAAAATGTTATTTACATTTCTTGTGATAGCAACAAAAGTGATAATTAAAAAAACGAAAGAAACTAAACGAAACAAAACAAAAAAAACGAAAGAAAAAAAAGTTTAAAGGGACAGTGCAAACATTTTTTTTAAAAATTAATTTTTTAAAGCGCCCCCCCTATGCTCATGCACAGAAGCAAACGCATACGTAGGCTGCACACACATATGTAAACAGTGTTCAAACCACACATGTGGGGTATCGCCGCAAACATAGCCAGAGGGAGCAATAATTTTAGCTCTTTTACAGTACAGTACAGTAACTCTAAGAGCCCTTTCACACTGGGGCGGTTTGCAGGCGCTATTGCGCTAATAATAGCGCCTGCAAACCGACCCGAAAGTGCCGCTGCTTGCATTCCAGTGTGAAAGCCCCGAGGGCTTTCACACTGGAGCGTTGCGCTGGCAGGACGGTAAAAAAAGTCCTGCCAGCAGTATCTTCGGAGCGGTGAAGGAGCGGTATGTATACCGCTCCTTTACCGCTCCTGCCCATTGAAATCAATGAGACGGCGCGGCTATACCGCCGGCAAAGCGCCTCTGCAGAGGCGCTTTGCGGTGGTATTTAACCCTTTCTCGGCCGCTAGCGGGGGGTAAAACTGCCCCGCTAGCGGCCGCATACCGACGGTAAAACGGCCCCCCGCCCCAGCATACCACCGACGCCGCCCCCCGCCCCAGTGTGAAAGGGCTCTTAACTGGTAACCTGTAAAAATGTTTAAAGCGTCACCTATGGAGATTTGTAAGTATCTTAGCTTGTTGCCATTTTACAAGTGTACACAATTTTAAAGCGTGACATGGTAGGTATCTATTTACTCAGCGTAATTTATATTTTACCAAATGTGGTTATATATTGTGTTTTTTTGCAATAAAATTAAAGTGTAGTTTTTCCAAAACAATTGCATTTGAAAAACTACTGTGCAAATACCATGTGGCATAAAAATTGCCACAGCCACCATTTTATTCTCTAGGATCTTTGCTAAAAAAAATAAATAATAATAATAACATATTATATACAGTGCATTCGGAAAGTATTCAGTAATC
The DNA here is from genome assembly GCA_037952925.1 of Lithobates clamitans. Lineage (NCBI taxonomy): Eukaryota > Metazoa > Chordata > Amphibia > Anura > Ranidae > Lithobates > Lithobates clamitans. Next base: position 385,416 of record JBBGZY010001800.1, on the reverse strand, counting down.
AGTTACTGTATCAGATCAGGCAGCAATTGCGATTGGTTGCCAGTGGTTACAACATATCATTACTGCTTACTGACTGGTTGCTAGAGGTTACAGCACACATTACGGCTCACTGATTAGTTGCTACAGGTTACAGCAAATGATTTCTGCTTGTTAATTGGTTGCTAGAGTAATACTGTTCACTGATTGGTTGCTAGAGGTTACAGCACATCATCTCCTCACTGCAGGGAAGCATGATATACATATGAATGTCGCCTTTATTTATTTATCAATACCGCCGGCCGCAACTATTTACTTAGTAATGCCGCCATTATTTACATATGAATGCCAGTTATTTACATGTAAACACCGGGTCTGCAGGTGAGTCATCTGTACACAATAGGGCAGAGCTACGCAGCATTAGTACCAGCACTTCACACTGAGATATCTGGACACAGCACAGGACTAAAACTTCAAGGGACAAGGGAATTTAAAGTTGACAACTATGAAGCAGCTACTTTGGGCCCCACAACAATGATAGGGCTCAGGGCAGCTGCCCCTTTTTCCCTGTCTTAAAGACGGCCCTGATCCACCCAGATCACCCAAGTCCACGGGGGTTGACCGCTGTCTCCCCTGCTCTTTGCAATAGCCATAGAACCATTGGCAGCATTGGTGAGGGCCAGCACCCAGGTCCGTGGGTTCCAGTATGGTGCTATGCATGAAAATATCATGCTATATGCGGATGACATGATGCTCTTCCTGGGGGATTCCAACCACTCATTAAAGGGGGTCATGTCCATAATCTCAGAGTTTGGTCACTACTCTGTCCTGACCATAAACTGGTCTAAATCAGCCCTCACGATGCTGGACGAGGAGTGGGAGGTGGAACTCCCTGATTCTTGTCCCATCCCAGTAGTTACCAACTTCAAATACCTAAGTATACAGGTTTTGCCCTGACTCACAGAGTATTGCTCCCTAAATGTACATCCCCTACTGTTCGCTTTCGGGATAAGATTAATACATAAAATAACCTTAAATTGTCACTGGCAGGTAAAATTAAGATAAAATTATCTTAATGCCCCAGCTTCTGTACTTCCTCCATAACACGCTCCTCGTGATACACCTTAAAATCTTTAGAATGGTAAACACCCTTTTCCGGCGATTACTATGGAACACTGAGCCCCCCATGTTTAAACTGGAGCAGCTGCAGCATAGCTGCCCAGATGCAACTTCTGGTTGGCTCTATGTGCCTGTATCCGATGGGCTCATCGGCTTGGCTGATGCTGTTTGCCTCAGGGGCCGAGACCATCCCGATGGGACTGGAGGAGCAATTGTTCTCTAAATCCAATAAACAAATGCCAACACTCACACTAGTCTAAAAAAATATGGAACAAGGGCAGGCACCTGCAGGGGGTGCTGGGATTCACGGAGTTCAATCCAATATGTGGTAATCGCTCATATGTGGAAATGGCCAAGCTACAGTAGGGGCCCAGGTGGCGTAACTTTGGTGTGACTCTGCTATCCCAAATATTTAGCGATGGTAAACTGCTGTCATTCCTGGAACTACAAACCAGATTTAAACTACCCACCTCTATGTTATACTCTTACCTTCAACTCCGACATGTCGTTAGTGCACAGGGAGATGCAGGAGAGTGGGCACTGTCACCCACTCCTCTTTTCCACATGCTGAAACTAAAAGGATCAAACTAAAAACTAACTAAAGGGATCATATCTCAATGCTACCAAATGCTACTTTCAAATCACCTACGGACATACCCCAATAGGGCAGTGAATTTGAAGGAGAGAGACCTAGGACATATTGCGGGAGATCAGTGGGAGGAGGCCCTGCAGTCCATAAATAATTGCTCTCTGAATGTGGCACAAAAAGTATCTCTAACTCTATATTATAAATAAATAAATGCAGCGCTAAGTGTCCTTAACCATGCGTTTTTCTGTGGTTAAACAAACGTGTAATCAAACATGCGTTTTCAGTGATTATACAAACATATAATCAAACATATCACCTTTCATAGGTAATAAGGATGTTCATCTGAAAAAATGTGATGGTGATTCGAAAAAATATGAGTGAAAATAAACAACAAATTATAAGTGCAGTGTCTACACACATGAATCATCTAATTAGAATAATATATATCGCCCTACATCACAGCAGTGTATAGTAGTATATAAAGGAATAAAGTCCATACATAAAAAACTCTAGCGATAAGGCTGTGCAAACTGTCGCACTAATGAGATCCCGTAGTGATTGTTACATCTGGTGGGCAATCTTCCTGCATACAGATTTCATATAGAAATAGTAAGGTGGATGTGCTTACCAGAAGGGATGGACACTCTCACCGTACGGCGGGGTGTCATAAGGGCTTGTGGATCCAGATGATCCTATGGGTGTTCACTGGAAACTCGGTGAGGCGTGCCAATGGACAGTACCAGAAAATGCATACACAGCGACTTCGGAGACGGAAACTGCATACTCAGCGACTTCAGAGACGAGGTAGACTGTAGGTCATCGGATGGATGGATGGATTCACCTCTCCCAATACGCTAGTGGCCGAAAGGATGTAGTTCTCACCACGTCTCAATGTCATCCACATAGGGAAAAAAAAAGGGAATCACCACATGGTGCATGAACCGATAAAAGCAGGTTTATTTGAAACCATCAGCGGTACAGCAGACGTTTCACAAACATCAGATAAAAAAGTTGAACAAGTGATCACAAGTTGAATAAAAATAGGATTGGAAATTAGCGTGGTAACAGAGTAACAGCAGTCGGCAACCCGACATGTTTCGGACGATTGTCCATCTACAGGGGCATATAGCTAGATATCTGAAACCACGCTGTACATATAGCCATAATAATACATCTAATATTAATCAGCTGTGTGACTCTTGTCTCATGGCCGTTACTCGGCCAATCAGAGACAGGCAACCGTGTCTACCATAACACAGACCAGCTGTGTAAAGCACTTCCCAAACTTCCTCTCAGCCAATCAAAGACCGGCATCAAGTGCCTGTCATCCCACAGGACACATGACCACCGCGGGTCACGTGACACCTCCGGCCAATCACCGCTTCTCGGGCCGGATCATGTGACTTTCCCAGAAAGGATTCTGGTTAATGGAGGCTACAGGGATATAATCATCTAGTGCACTTAATGATGACGTCATCGCACGGCCACGGCTGCACTCCAAACCTCTCTCTCAGTTCAACCAACCGAGGGAGAGGGGATAGGGCAGGAGGAGTACTAGTTCCACCCGACTGTCTCCAATCTATGTCATTGCACAAGCCGGATCAGCGCTTCTCTCCTGGTTACTTCCTGTGTCACCAGAAGCACCAATGGATTACTAATAGGCACAGGGGACACCAATGACAATAAAAATAATACTAAAATTGCTATAAAAAATATTGAAAATAAAAAATTGTAAGGCTGAGCACCGCAACCATTTAAATGGCTCTCTTTTACAGAAACATAGATTATCTCAGTTAAGTACATATGACAACCTTACAGTACATTCATATATATATCAAGATAACCCATTGTTTCCAGATCACCCCTCAACAGGAAACAACAAGTAATCCGTGGACATTTTATTATCACTATTTCTAAAATGACCCAGGTCTATGGTTATAAAATGAAAAAGGAAAGGAAAAATAAAAAAACCTCGATATTAGATCTTATAAACCAACCCACAAACTTCCATATTTATAAGACCCTATGGAGGACTTGTCGGGCGACCCAGGAGGTAAACCCAACCCGGGATCATACGAACAAGAACTGTAAATACCACCGAAAACCCATGTAAGGACTTTAAGACTTATTGATAAATGCATTCACATCCCATTCGACGTTTAACCCATAAGGGGAATAGCTCTTTAACTGGAAGATCCAGAAGGTTTCCAGTTTAGACACTCCCCTCATGCGTGGACCACCCCTCCAGTGTGGAACAAACCTGTCTATAATCTGAAATTTAGTACCTCTGAGGAACTGAAGGAAATGGCAAGGTACGCTGTGGTTGGTACGCCCCAGTTTGATGGCAGTAATGTGTTCGTTAACCCTAGTACTGAATGTTCTAATTGTCCGTCCTACATATTGTTTATTACATGAGCATGTAATAGGATACACTATGTAACATGTGGCACACATCACAAAGTGTTTCAGATGGTAAATGGTTGAAGTCAATGTGGATTGGAATGTCTCAGATTTTTTTCTCAAGAGATTGTGCGCGCATACGTTGCACCTCTTGCAGTGATGGTAACCCTTCGTTTCAGGAAAGAACGAAGGTTTAACAGGGGCCTCAATCACATTATGTGCAATACGGTTTCTTAGGGAGGGAGCTCCTCTAAACGTAACACTGTCTCTAGGGGGAAGGACCGGGCCCAAAATGGGATCGTTTGTCAGAACATCCCAATGACGGTTCAAGATACGTTTTATACATTTATGCTGGACCGAGATTTGTGTAAATAGCGACCATTTAAACTTGTCATCTGGAAGAAGTTTTGGTTTTTCCATGATGAGTGTCTCTTGATCAATAGACAATATTCTACTAATCTCCTGGTCAATCATAGATGAATGGTAGCGCTTTTCAATAAAGCGTTCTTTTAAGAACTGAGCTTGTTTGGTAAAGTCAAGGGGATTAGTGCAGTTTCTACGAATACGCAGTAGTTGACTGCGTGGGACCGAATGCAGCCATGGACCGTAATGGCAGCTATCTGTAGAGATATAGCCGTTTCTGTCCGTAGGTTTGAAAAACGTGCTGGTAACGATCTGGCGGTCCGCTATAGAACTCTCCAAGTCCAGAAAATGAATAGAGGTTGTGCTCAGTTCGTATGTGAGAACTATACCCCTATCGTTGTTATTAAGGGTCGTCATGAAATCGTGGAGGGTTTCCTCGTCTCCTTTCCATAGGAGGAGGATGTCGTCTATATACCTGGCCCAAAGACAAACCTCTGGTCGCCGTAACGGATAGACGACATCCTCCTCCCACAGAGCCATAAATAGGTTGGCGAGGCTGGGGGAAAATTTTGCCCCCATGGACCGTAATGGCAGCTATCTGTAGAGATATAGCCGTTTCTGTCCGTAGGTTTGAAAAACGTGCTGGTAACGATCTGACGGTCCGCTATAGAAATCTCCAAGTCCAGAAAATGAATAGAGGTTGTGCTCAGTTCGTATGTGAGAACTATACCCCTATCGTTGTTATTAAGGGTCGTCATGAAATCGTGGAGGGTTTCCTCGTCTCCTTTCCATGGGAGGAGGATGTCGTCTATATACCTGGCCCAAAGACAAACCTCTGGTCGCCGTAACGGATAGACGACATCCTCCTCCCACAGAGCCATAAATAGGTTGGCGAGGCTGGGGAAAAATTTTGCCCCCATTGCCACGCTCTTCCTCTGCAAGAAAAATTGATTGTCATACCAAAAATAGTTCGATTGTGTGGCAAAACGGAGGAGGTCCATAACAAAAGATTGCTGTCTTGGTGGAATGTTCTTACTTATTGACAGGTAATACTACTAGAGTTTTCAAAAACCGTTTAACAGACTTAGTAGACTCAGGGTTTCGACAGGGTATTTTAAATAAAAAGGAATTCCTGGTTCCGGTAGGCCCCCGGATACCAGTGATGTACTACCTCCCGAAAATACACAAAAATGTAACCAGGCCCCCAGGGAGACCCATTATAAGTGGCATAGATTCTATAACCTCTAGGATTGGCCGCTATATAGACTTCTTCCTCCAGCCTCTAGTCCGTAACGTCCCGTCATATCTCAAAGATACGGGTGACACTATTCGTCGCCTCAAATCCATCGATTACCATGATGATCTCATCTTGGTTACGGCGGACGTTACCAGTTTGTACACCTGCATTCGAACACTCACTGGGATTGGCTGCTGTAAAGCATTACCTGTCAATAAGCAAGAACATTCCACCAAGACAGCAATCTTTTGTTATGGACCTCCTCCGTTTTGCCACACAATCGAACTATTTTTGGTATGACAATCAATTTTTCTTGCAGAGGAAGGGCGTGGCAATGGGGGCAAAATTTGCCCCCAGCCTCGCCAACCTATTTATGGCTCTGTGGGAGGAGGATGTCGTCTATCCGTTACGGCGACCAGAGGTTTGTCTTTGGGCCAGGTATATAGACGACATCCTCCTCCCATGGAAAGGAGACGAGGAAACCCTCCACGATTTCATGACGACCCTTAATAACAACGATAGGGGTATAGTTCTCACATACGAACTGAGCACAACCTCTATTCATTTTCTGGACTTGGAGATTTCTATAGCGGACCGTCAGATCGTTACCAGCACGTTTTTCAAACCTACGGACAGAAACGGCTATATCTCTACAGATAGCTGCCATTACGGTCCATGGCTGCATTCGGTCCCACGCAGTCAACTACTGCGTATTCGTAGAAACTGCACTAATCCCCTTCACTTTACCAAACAAGCTCAGTTCTTAAAAGAACGCTTTATTGAAAAGGGCTACCATTCATCTATGATTGACCAGGAGATTAGTAGAATATTGTCTATTGATCGAGAGACACTCATCATGGAAAAACCAAAACTTCTTCCAGATGACAAGTTTACATGGTCGCTATTTACACAAATCTCGGTCCAGCATAAATGTATAAAATGTATCTTGAACCGTCATTGGGATGTTCTGACAAACGATCCCATTTTGGGCCCGGTCCTTCCCCCTAGAGACAGTGTTACGTTTAGAGGAGCTCCCTCCCTAAGAAACCGTATTGCATATAATGTGATTGAGGCCCCTGTTAAACCTTCGTTCTTTCCTGAAACGAAGGGTTACCATCCCTGCAAGAGGTGCAACGTATGCGCGCACAATATGTTGAGAAAAAAATCTGAGACATTCCAATCCACAGTGACTTCAACCATTTACCATCTGAAACACTTTGTGATGTGTGCCACACGTTACATAGTGTATCTTATTACATGCTCATGTAATAAACAATATGTAGGACGGACAATTAGAACATTCAGTACTAGGGTTAACGAACACATTACTGCCATCAAACTGGGGCGTACCAACCACAGCGTACCTCACCATTTCCTTCAGTTCCACGACAGGGACCCCAGAGGTACTAAATTTCAGATTATAGACAGGTTTGTTCCACACTGGAGGGGTGGTCCACGCATGAGGGGAGTGTCTAAACTGGAAACCTTCTGGATCTTCCCCTTATGGGTTAAACGTCGAATGGGATGTGAATTCATTTATCAATAAGTCTTAAAGTCCTTACATGGGTTTTCGGTGGTATTTACAGTTCTTGTTCGTACGATCCTGGGTTGGGTTTACCTCCTGGGTCGCCCGACAAGTCCTCCATAGGGTCTTATAAATATGGAAGTTTGTGGGTTGGTTTATAAGATCTAATATCGAGGTTTTTTATTTTTCCTTTCCTTTTTCATTTTATAACCATAGACCTGGGTCATTTTAGAAATAGTGATAATAAAATGTCCACGGATTACTTGTTGTTTCCTGTTGAGGGGTGATCTGGAAACAACGGGTTATCTTGATATATATATGAATGTACTGTAAGGTTGTCATATTTATTTAACTGAGATAATCTATGTTTCTGTAAAAGAGAGCCATTTAAATGGTTGCGGTGCTCAGCCTTACAATTTTTTATTTTCAATATTTTTATAGCAATTTTAGTATTATTTTTATTGTCATTGGTGTCCCCTGTGCCTATTAGTAATCCATTGGTGCTTCTGGTGACACAGGAAGTAACCAGGAGAGGAGCGCTGATCCGGCTTGTGCAATGACATAGATTGGAGACAGTCGGGTGGAACTAGTCCTCCTCCTGCCCTATCCCCTCTCCCACGGTTGGTTGAACTGAGAGAGAGGTTTGGAGTGCAGCCGTGGCCGTGCGATGACGTCATCATTAAGTGCACTAGATGATTATATCCCTGTAGCCTCCATTAACCAGAATCCTTTCTGGGAAATTCACATGATCCGGCCCGAGAAGCGGTGATTGGCTGGAGGTGTCACGTGACCCGCGGTGGTCCTGTGGGATGACAGGCACTTGATGCCGGTCTTTGATTGGCTGAGAGGAAGTTTGGGAAGTGCTTTACACAGCTGGTCTGTGTTATGGTAGACACGGTTGCCTGTCTCTGATTGGCCGAGTAACGGCCATGAGACAAGAGTCACACAGCTGATTAATATTAGATGTATTATTATGGCTATATGTACAGTGTGGTTTCAGATATCTAGCTATATGCCCCTGTAGATGGACAATCGTCCGAAACATGTCGGGTTGCCGACTGCTGTTACTCTGTTAGCACGCTAATTTCCAATCCTATTTTTATTCAACTTGTGATCACTTGTTCAACTTTTTTATCTGATGCTTGTGAAACGTCTGCTGTACTGCTGATGGTTTCAAATAAACCTGCTTTTATCGGTTCATGCACCATGTGGTGATTCCCTTTTTTATTCCCTATGTGGATGACATTGTGACGTGGTGAGAACTACATCCTTTCGGCCACTAGCGTATTGGGAGAGGTCAATCCATCCATCCGATAAACTACAGTCTACCTCGTCTCTGAAGTCGCTGTGTATGCAGTTTCCGTCTCTGAAGTCGCTGTGTATGCATTTTCTGGTACTGTCCATTGGCACGCCTCACCGAGTTTCCAGTGAACACCCATAGGATCATCTGGATCCACAAGCCCTTATGACACCCCGCCGTACGGTGAGAGTGTCCATCCCTTGTGGTAAGCGCATCCACCTTACTATTTCTATATGAAATCTGTATGCAGGAAGATTGCCCACCAGATGTAACAATCACTACGGGATCTCATCAGTGCGACAGTTTGCACAGCCTTATCGCTAGAGTTTTTTATGTATGGACTTTATTCCTTTATATACTACTATACACTGCTGTGATGTAGGGCGATATATATTATTCTAATTAGATGATTCATGTGTGTAGACACTGCACTTATAATTTGTTGTTTATTTTCACTCATATTTTTTCGAATCACCATCACATTTTTTCGGATGAACATCCTTATTACCTATGAAAGGTGATATGTTTGATTATATGTTTGTATAATCACTGAAAGCGCATGTTTGATTACACGTTTGTTTAACCACAGAAAAATGCATGGTTAATGACACTTAGCGCTGCAATTATTTATTGATCACATTTTGTATACGGTTATCATACTGGTGATGCTGGCTGCTGATTTACACTTTTAAGAGAAAAATCTTTTTAGTAGCGCAACAATACTTTTCTTTCTTTCTTTTTTAAACTCTATATTATACTAAGAGCACACTACACCCCGACGAAACTCTATAAAATGTTCATACTGGTGGACCCTCTGTGTTGTCGGTGCCGACAGCACAACTGGGATCTTATACATCTCCTGTGGCGCTGCCCGAAGCTCCCCCGCTATTTGAGCGAGGTGATTGGAACACTCAATTGGGTGTTTCTTTCAAACGAAGGTACCCATAGACCCAATATGTTGTATACTAGGGGTCCTGGAGGACATGATCCCAGAGGAACTGCCCAGGATTGCATTCTCTAGGACGCTATATTAAGCCAGAAAACTTATTCTAATGGGATGGAATTCAACCTCGCCACCCACTTCCTGGATAACACATATGGTGAATACACTTAGTAAGGAACAGTATATGTACCAGCACAGGGGATGCCCGGGTAGGTTTGAAAAGCTATGGTCGCGCTGGCTGGACACACCTGGACTAAGTCCCAGAAAGTTGGTGCTGTCTAGACTTCTACAGTGTCCCTAGGAGTGAACATGCCATCTATATGACCCATCCATGAAGCGGTTTGTGTTCATGAGGGGGCAGTGTGGAGGTGAGCAAATGAAAGATATGTTTGGATATGTAACAAATGCAATGTTAACTCGACTGTGTAACCGTCAATTTTGAAAAAATCTTTGGCTTGTGCATTGGAAACTATTGTATATGTTCAATTTTTTTTTTTTATTTAAAAAAAAAGGATGATCAGTGGAAACAGAATGCACAAGAGCTCAATTTTGATTGTCATGGCAAAGGCTGTGAATACTTATGTGCATGAGATTTTTTTCCTTTTTAATTTTTAGTACATTTGCAAAGTTTTCAAACAAACTTCTTTCACGTTGTCATCATGGGGTATTGTTTGTAGAATTTCAAGAAAAATAATTAATTTAATCCATTTTGGAATAAGGCTGTAACATAACAAAATGTGGAAAAAGTCAAGAGATGTGAATACTTTCCGGATGCACTATATTTATTTTATATATATCTCTGTCTGTCTGCCTGTCTGTCTGTCTGTCTGCCTGTCTGTCTGTCTGTCTGTCTGCCTGTCTGTCTGTCTGTCTGCCTGTCTGTCTGTCTGTCTGTCTGTCTGTCTGTCTGTCTGTCTGTCTGTCTGTCTGTCTGTCTGTCTGTCTGTCTGTCTCATCCGGAAAGTACATATACATTGTTGCCTTGACGTATGTTTTGGGTCATTGTAATGCTGGAAGACCCATCCATGACCCGTCTTCAGTGTTCTGGCTGAGGGAAGAAGGTTCTCAATCAAAATTTTACAATACATTGCCCTGTCCATTGGCCCCTCAATGCAGTAAAGTTGGTCTGTACCTTTAGCGGAGAAACCACCCAAAGCATAATTTTTCCTCCTACTCTGTAGGAGTTGGTGTTCTTAGGGTCATAGTTAGCATTTTTCTTCCTCCAAACACGGCGAGTCAAGTTAATGCCAAACAGTTAAATTTTGATCTCATCTGATCACAGCACTTTCAATCCTTCTGAATCGTTTAGATGTTCATTGTCATAACTGCACAGGTGCCTTCTTGACTCGCCATGTTTGGAGGAAGAAAAATGCTGACTATGACCCTAAGAACACCATCCCTACACTTACGCACAAAGGTGGAAACATTATGCTTTGGGGCGGTTTCTCTGCTAAAGGTACACACCAATGGACAGGGCAATGTATTGTAAAATCTTGGCTGAGAACCTTCTTCCCTCAGCCAGAACACTAAAGACTAAAGATGGGTCGTGTGTGGGTCTTCCAGCATGACAATAATCCAAAACATACGCCAAGGCAACAAAGGATTGGCTCAAGAAAAAGCACATTAAGCTCATAGAGTGGCCTAGCCAGTCTCTAGACCCTAATCCTATGGAACATTTATGAAGGGAGCTGAAACTTTGAGTTGCCAAGTGACAGCCAAGAAACCTTAAAGGTTTAGGTAAGATCTGTAAAGAAGAGTGGACCAAAATCCCTCCTGAGATGTGTGCAAACTTTGTAACCAACTACAAGAAACGTCTTACCTCTGTGCTCGCCAACAAGGGTTTCTTCGCCACACAGTGAAAGCTCTGGAGGACCTCCCGGGAGTTGTGATATCAGGCACAGTGCACTTTATACCATATGCTCTATTTTATTGAATCTCTGGTACGCAGATCTTAATAAGGGGGGATATATTTGGATAATTTGAATAAAACTATTTTTAGCAATATTACGCTATGTGGATGTTTTATTCCTCCCATATGTTATGCTGCATTAACCGAGAGTGTTACTGACATCTGGTGGCCGTGCAGAGGAGATGGAAAGCTACTATTGATAACATCATAAAGGCTTTTGTATGCTGAATTTCTGGTGAGTGTAATCCCATTGGGGTTGATTCCCCCTCACACGGTGATTATTTTGGGTGGAAGAAGCTCCCTACTCCTACAGAACACAGCTGCTCAAGCTTTCCTAGATCTCCTTGTCTACTAGGTTTTTCTATTTCTAAATGTGTCTGGGAAGTTCTGACACATGGCGCTGCTGCAATAAGACATTAGAGACTTTGCATCGTTTTTTGGTTTTCTATGATTTTATTGCCTATATACATAAGCTACTTTTTTGTTATTTATAATTTTAGCTGTTGGTGTCATGATTGCTTGAGTGGCTGCTTCATCATTTATTTAACACTATATGCTCCAGCGCAGATTTTTATAATTTTTCTTTTGTAATAGTTGTCTATGAGGCCTTGAATTCTTGCAGGTGGTATAGCTCCATGGCAATTAGGCGTATTTTGCCAAGACGTCTATTCGTCTTGGCAAAATCTCCAGGTCATGCAACATCTTTGGCCATCTTGCATGAATCACACGTTTGAGATCCCCCCAGAGAGGCTCAATGATATTAAGGTAAGGTGACTGTGATAGCCACTCCAGAACATTCATCTTTTTCTGCTGTATCCACTGGAGGTTCAACTTGGCCTTGTGCTTAGGGTCATTGTCGTGCTGGAAAGAGCTTCCCATGCACAGCTTTCTTGCAGAAGAATGAAAATTGTCTGCCAGTATTTTCAGATAACTTAAAGCATTCATCTGCCACTTTCATAAGATTTCCCCTGCTTTAAGAGCTTACACACCCCCAAAACATCAGAGAGCCACCACCATGCTTCACAGCGGGGATGGTATTCTTGTCGCTATAGGCCTTGTTGCCCCCTCCAAATATAGCGCTTATGGTTGTAAAGCTCTAATTTGTTCTCATCATTCCAGATTACAGTGTGCAAGAAGGCCTAAGGCTGTGAGGCGTGTCAAGGTGTTGTCGGGCATATTGTAACTGGGCTCTTTTGTGGCATTGGCACAGTAAAGGCTTCTTTCTGGCAACTCGACCATGCTGCTCATTTTTGTTCGAGTATTGTCGTATTGTGCTCCTTGAAACAACCACATTGTCTTTTTTTCAGAACAGCCTGTATTTCTCCTGAGGTTACTGGTGGGTTTTTCTTTGACCCCTTTCACACTGGGGCGGTGCATGCGGTAGCGGTAAAGCTCCGCTAGTTTTAGCGGTGCTTTACTGCTGTTGTAGGGATGCTATTTGGCCACTCACCGGGAGCTTTTAACCCCTGCTAGCGGCCAAGGAAAGCGTTAATAGCACCCAAAAAGCGCTGCTGTCGAAGCACTTTGCAGGAGCTTCGGCAGCGCTGCCCATTAATTTCAATAGGCAGGGTGGTGGAGGAGCAGTGTATACAATGCTCCCACACCGCCCCAAAGATGCTGCTTGCAGGACTTTTTTTCCCATCCTACAAGCGCACCACCCCGGTGTGAAAGCACTCAGGCTTTCACACGGGTGGCTTGAGAGGCGCTTTACAGGCACTATTTTTAGCGCTAAAAAGCGCCCCTAGAGCGAATGGGGTCCTAATATTCTGAACAATTCTTCTCGCAATTGTGGCTGCAATCTTTCTTGGTCTAACTGACCTTGGCTTGGTATCAAGAGATCCCCAATTTTCCACTTCTTAACTACTTCCCAACCAGCGGCCCCAGTTGTACTGCGGAAGGTTGGCTCTCCTGCGCCAATCGCCATAATTGTACATCGGGTGCGCACACAGCGATGTGTGGGCTCACGCGCGTGTGCCAATTCACTAGCGGAAGAGCGATGTCCGCCGGCCAACCACGATCGCTTTACAGAGAGGCAGGACGGGGATCTGCCAGTGTAAACAGACAGATCCCTGTTCTGTCAGGGGAGTAGAGTGAGATTGTCTGTTCCTAGTGATTAGGAACAGAGATCTCTCTCACCTAATCCCTGTCAGTCCCCTTCCCCCAAAGTTAGAAAGCACCTCCATAGGGAACATTTAACCCTTTGATCACCCCTGGTGTTAACCCCTTCCCTGCCAGTGTCATTTATACAGTAATCAGTGCATTTTTATAGCACTGATAGCTGTATAAGTGTCACTGGTCCCAAAAAAGTGTCTGATCTGTCCGCCACAATGTCGCACTCCTGTTAAAAATCGCAGATAACTAGTAAAAAAAATAATAAAAATGCCATAAATCTATACCCTATTTTGTACAAACCAATCAATATACGCTTATTGTGTTTTTTTGGGGTTTTTTTTTTAACCAAAAATATGTAGAAGAATACATATTGGCCTAAACTGAGGAAGAAATTAGTTTTTTTTACATTTTTTGGGGGGGATATTTATTATAGCAAAAAGTTAAAAATATAGATTTTTTTTTTCAAAATTGTCGCTCTTTTTTTGTTTGTTTATAGCCAGTGGCGACTGGTGAAGTTTTAGGATGGGGGGCGCCAGACCCCGCCCTTCCTTTTTGACCCCTCCCACTTGGTGAAAATGGGCGTGGTTTCAGCGAAATAGTGGGCGTGGCTCTAAGGTGGTGTGGTTAGCGTCTGAGATGAACGAGGGATGGAGGGAGAGGGAGAGAGGGACAGCAGGCCCAGATCCTACACAACAATAGAAATGTGTATTCTATAAAGTTTAACAATCAGCAGATAAAGATACTCCAAACACCTGGTGTTAGCACTTCAATCATCCCGGCACCATGATTGTTATTGTTATGGTGTCAGGATGATTGAAGCGCATTATTTCTATTATTACATTGTAATATAAAATTAAATCATTCAACTCACCATAATGCAGAATCAGTGGGAGCCCAGAGTGTGTCACTAGCCACGTCGCCTACAACCAGATGCCATCAAGCGTCCCCAGCAGTCCTTTCTTACATCAGGTGCCCCCAGCGGAGGGCTGCCTCTGTCACATAAAACGCAGCCTCTGTCACCCAAAATGCAGCCTCTGTCTCCCCAAATGCAGCCTCTGTCTCCCCAAATGCAGCCTCTGCCCCCCCCAAATGCAGCCTCTGTCCCCCCCAAATGCAGCCTCTGTCCCCCCTCCAAATGCAGCCTCTGCCCCCCCCAAATGCAGCCTCTGTCCCCCCCAAATGCAGCATCTGTCCCCCCCAAATGCAACCTCTGCCCCCCCCCAAATGCAGCATGCCTGTGTCCCATTAAATGCAGCCTCTGTCCCCCCCAAATGCAGCCTCTGTCCCCCCTCCAAATGCAGCCTCTGCCCCCTTCAAATGCAGCCTCTGTGTCCCATTACATGCAGCATGCCTGTGTCCCATTGAATGCAGCCTCTGTTCCCATTAAATGCAGCCTCTGTCTCCCCAAATGCAGCCTCTGTCCCCCCTCCAAATGCAGCCTCTGCCCCCTCCAAATGCAGCCTCTGCCCCCCCCAAATGCAGCCTCTGTCCCCTTCAAATGCAGCCTCTGTCCCCCCCGAAAATGCAGCCTTTGCCCCCCCCCAAATGCAGCCTCTGCCCCCCCAAATGCAGCATGCCTGTGTCCCATTGAATGCAGCCTCTGTTCCCATTAAATGCAGCCTCTGCACCCCCAAATGCAGCCTCTGTCCCCCCTCCAAATGCAGCCTCTGTCCCCACTCCAAATGCAGCCTCTGCCCCCCCCAAATGCAGCATGCCTGTGTCCCATTAAATGCAGCCTCTGTTCTCCCAAATGCAGCCTCTGTTCCCCCCAAATGCAGCATGCCTGTATCCCATTAAATGCAGCCTCTGTCCCCCCAAATGCAGCATGCCTGTGTCCCCCCCAAATGAAGCCTCTGTCCCCCCCCCAAATGCAGCCTCTGCCCCCCCCCAAATGCAGCCTCTGTCCCCCCCCAAATGCAGCATGCCTGTGTCCCATTAAATGCAGCCTCTGTCCCCCAAATTCAGCCTCTGTCCCCCCCAAATGCAGCCTCTGTCCCCCCAACGCAGTTTCTGTCCCCCCCAAATGCAGCATGCCTGTGTCCCCCCCAAATGCAGCCTCTGTCCCCCACAAATGCATACAGCCTCTGCCCCCAAAATGCAGCCTCTGTCCCCCCCAAAATGCAGCCTCTGTCCCCCCAAAATGCAGCCTCTGCCCCCCCAAATGGAGCCTCTGTCCCCCCCAAAATGCAGCCTCTGTCCCCCCCAAAATGCAGCCTCTGCCCCCCCAAATGGAGCCTCTGTCCCCCCCAATGCAGCCTCTGCCCCCCAAAATGCAGCCTCTGCCCCCCCCAAAATGCAGCCTCTGTCCCCCCCCCCAAAATGCAGCCTCTGTCCCCCCCCCAAATGCAGCCTCTGTCCCCCCCCCAAATGCAGCCTCTGTCCCCCCCAAATGCAGCATGCCTGTGTCCCATTAAATTCAGCCTCTGTCCCCCCCCAAATTCAGCCTCTGTCCCCCCCCAATGCAGCCTTTGTCCCCCCCAAATGCAGCATGCCTTTCCCCCCACCCCAAATGCAGCATGCCTGTGTCCCCGCAAAATGAAGCCTCTGCCTCCCCAAATGCAGCCTCTGTCCCCCCCAAATGCAGCCTCTGTCCCCCCCAAATGCATACAGCCTCTACCCCCCCAAATGCAGCCTCTGTCCCCCCCCAAAATGCAGCCTCTGTCCCCCCCCCAAAATGCAGCCTCTGTCCCCCCCAAAATACAGCCTCTGCCCCCCCAAAATGCAGCCTCTGTCCCCCCCAAAATGGAGCCTCTGCCCCCCCAAATGGAGCCTCTGTCCCCCCCAATGCAGCCTCTGCCCCCCCAAAATGCAGCCTCTGCCCCCCCAAAATGCAGCCTCTGTCCCCCCCAAATGCAGCCTCTGTCCCCCCCAAATGCAGCATGCCTGTGTCCCATTAAATGCAGCCTCTGTCCCCCCAAATTCAGCCTCTGTCCCCCCCAAATTCAGCCTCTGTCCCCCCCAAATGCAGCCTCTGTCCCCCCAATGCAGCCTCTGTCCCCCCCAAATGCAGCATGCCTGTGTCCCCCCCCCAAATGCAGCATGCCTGTGTCCCCCCAAAATGAAGCCTCTGCCTCCCCAAATGCAGCCTCTGTCCCCCCCAAATGTAGCCTCTGCCCCCCAAAATGCAGCCTCTGTCCCCCCCAAAATGCAGCCTCTGTCCCCCCCAAATACAGCCTCTGCCCCCCAAATACAGCCTCTGCCCCCCCAAAATGCACCCTCTGCCCCCCCCCCCAAAATACAGCTTCTGCCCCCCCAAAATGCAGCCTCTGTCCCCCCCAAAATGCAGCCTCTGTCCCCCCCCCAAATGCAGCCTCTGTCCCCCCCAATGCAGCCTCTGTCTCCCCCAAAATGCAGCCTCTGCCCCCCCTAAAATGCTACCTGTCCCCCCCAAATACAGCCTCTGTCCCCCCCAAATACAGCCTCTATCCGCCCCCAAAATGCAGCCTCTGCCCCCCCCCAAAATGCAGCCTCTGTCCCCCCCAAAATGCAGCCTCTGTCCCCCCCCAAAATGCAGCCTCTGTCCCCCCCAATGCAGCCTCTGTCCCCCCCCAATGCAGCCTCTGTCCCCCCCCAATACAGCCTCTTATCTCTGCCACAGCTCATCAAAGAGGAACAGCACCAGTAGCAAGGGCTGTAACAATTCAGATTCAGAGGTTGTCTTTGGAAAATAGAAATATGAGTGCTGCCAGCATTGCTGCAGAGGTTGAAGGGATGGGGGGTCAAACTGTCAGTGCTCAGACCATACGCCGCATACTGCATCAAATTGGTCCGCATGGCTGTGTTGTTGAAATTATGAACTTTTCCTATAAGCAAATAATTCCACTGCGCTTATGCCCCGTACACATGATCGGACATTGATCGGACATTCCAACAACAAAATCCATGGATTTTTTCCTACGGATGTTGGCTCAAACTTGTTTTGTGTACACACAGTCGCACAAAGTTGTCGGAATTTCCGCTCGCTAAGAACGCGGTGACGTACACCACGTAGACGAGACTAGAAAAAGCCAGTTCAGAACCAAGCGCGGCACCCTTTGGGCTCCTTTTGCTAATCTCGTGTTAGTAAAAGTTTGGTGAGAGACGATTCGCGCTTTTTCAGACTCGTGGTTTTCAGATCGTTTTCTGCTATTCAGTTTGTGCTTGTGGGTTTGTATCTGCTCTTCAGTGCGTGCAGCAAGCTACGCGTGACTCAGTCATTGTGTTCTTGTTCGTTCGTTACTGTTTTTCAGGTCGCTCTTCACAGGCCTTGCTGTTCTTCAGTGCGTTCTGTTACTGCGTTCTGAGCAGCCGATCGTTTTCTAGCCATGTTGCGTATACATACTCCTCGTAGAGTTCGTGCTGTGTGGGGGCTTGGTGCTGGGGTCCTTACCTTGACACAAGTCCAGTCCATGAACAGGGTGGGGAGGAGTTCATAGAATTGGTTGCTTCAGCGTGACCAGTTCTGTCACATGCCTTTGCTCCGTGAGATCTGTGAGAATAATCTTAATGATTTCAGGAACTTTCTCTGGATGACGGACCCTGTATTTTACCGTTTGTTGGCTTTGCTGACTCCCTGCATGAGGCAAGCCATCACTCCGGAGCAGAGGCTCGTCGCCACCCTGCGGTACTTGGCGACGGGAAGAAGCCTACAGGACTTGAAGTTCTCGACAGGCATCTCCCCCCAGGTTCTGGGGATCATTATCCCAGAGACCTGTTCTGCCATCATACAGGTCCTGCAGAAGGAATATATTAAGGTAAGATTTTTATCCTTTAATATCACATTTTATTCTATGTAATGTTTGATAATATATTGTATTTCTTTCCTCATTCCCTAATTACCATGATTGTAATATGCTGTGAATGTCCCCTTTGTTCTCATGCATGCTGGATTTTTAACTAATTATTTTTGTTGTTCTTCATACATATTTGCCTTCACTTACCTCCCCAGCATGATCTCCTGGCCCTATATTCACCTCATGTAGTCACTTAACAATGTATTTTGTCAGCTCCATAGTAGTGCTTTACCCTAAACACCCCCTAAAATGTTTTGAAATGTGATTTGTGCCAGAGGCTTTTTTTGGGTGTCCCCAAATCATTTGGAACCCTCCCTCCCCCCAACTGCTAAGTCAGCTGATAACAATTCTTTATCTATCCGCAATCATCTATCTGCTGACTTTGCCAAACCCATACACACTATACCCATCTCTTTTGTGCTCAGATGTATGGAAGAATTCCCCAAAGCATGTAGTGCAAGGGCCTGCCTGTATACTTTCAAATGGTACTGTTTAAAGTTTTTGTATCCTATTATTATCTTGATAGGTAATAGCAGAATGTCCAAATGTGCTAAAATGTGTACAGTGTGTATTTATATCTTTGTATTATGACACTTCTTACCTGTCCAGTGGGCTGCCAATAGTGTAACTAAGGAGTGGTTCAAAGTAATACCCATTTTTTAGGCATTCATCTCTCAATGAAGTGGAGAGAGTTACCTGTCCAAGAGCTCCCCCCTATAGTGTTAGAAATGGCCCATGAGAGGGGGGGGAGGAATCTGATAGTTGTACCTTATACTTTGGTCTTTAAAAACTCCCTCCAAAAAATGTTATCTTGATGTTGGCCAAGAATGTTTGTGTGTAATCTGCTTTCCCTGTTTATGTGCAAAATGACTAATTTTTTTTTTCCCACAGTTTCCTTCCATGCCACAGGAATGGCAGACTGTGGCCTCCCTCTTTGCCCAGCGGTGGGACTTTCCTAACTGTGGAGGGGCAATTGATGGGAAACATGTCCACATCGTCCCACCACCCAACTCGGGGTCGTACTATTACAACTACAAGGGGTTCAATAGTATTGTGATGTTGACGGTGGTGTCGGCTACTTATGAGTTCCTGTATGTGGACATGGGGAAGAATGGCCGGATGTCCGATGGTGGAGTCATCGCCCAGACCGAGTTCTACAGGCGTCTCCAGAATGGCAGCTTGGACTTGCAGATGCACACAAATAGCCGAATGTCAACATGTGCTAGCTGCCATCATGGGGGATCAAGGGACGTGTTTTGGGGGTGCAACCCCTTCCTCTCAGCTACTTTATTATTGAGGAAGGGGTTGCACCCCCAAAACGCGTCCATTGATCTCCCGTGATGGCAGATAGCACATGTTGACATTCGGCTATTTGTGTGCATCTTCAAAATTTGGCTTTTCTCCAATTTGTCAAAAAATGTAAAAAAAAATTGTAGCACACCAAAAAACAAAGGGATTTGGAGGGGTTTTAAACTCTCCCTAAAACATCAATGATGTTCTTATTTTTAAGAAGAACATCATTGATGTTTTTCTTGATGTTTTCCAAGTCCCTATTACACTCCATGATCTCTCCGATCAGGATCTGTGCACTTTCCGAGGTGAAAGGATCTGGATCCACAATATCACGATCACCTAAAAAGATAGAAACAAACAAAAAAAACCATGTATTATAAATATGCCGGCATCCATCTCTTACCTGAGCCTGTGGTCGCAGACACTCACCTGTTGTGGTGCCAATTTCCACCACGTCTTGCTCCGTTTGTCTTGGGTGGATTTCCCCTTCTTCCAGAGGTGGGGGGGGGTCTCTGGTCTCCTCGGATGAGGGGTGTCCTCTGAGTCTTTTCTCCCCTATGTAAAAAAAAAAAAAAGGTATACTTAGCACACAGATATTTGATGTCAGAACTATAAATATGAAACATTGTTTGGAAATGGGGTACAATTTTTTTTGTGGGCAGAGTTCCAAGATGTAGCATTTTTCTTGTCCTTTGTCAAGCTTGAATACTTTATCTGTCTTGTACAAGCTTCACAGTTGGAGACACCCCTATAGTATACACTGGAGCACCTGTGTGGGCCCCCTAATAAAAAGGGTGTTCTTGTGTCCCACACTAGTGCTCCAGCGTCCAGATGTGAAAACTGCTGCTGAGTGTCCTCTCCTTACACAGAATATAGTTTTCATTTCATTCTAGTTACAAACCCATCTACACAACCAAATTAGTTTCAGACAAGTAGGCCCTAAAAAATGTGGCCAAATGCATATGGCCAAAACCATGGTGTTTTCTAGGCCGATTGAACAAGGTTTGATACGAACGAATAATGTGCCCAATGAACATGAAAGTTGCCATTTTAAACTGGACAACAGTTAAGAAAAGCACATGGAGCAGCACGAACGTAATAAAAATAAATAGGAACACAGCACAACTACTTACTTTTTTGAAGCACTCTCCGGATCTTTCTGTACTGCTCATGCTCTCTTAATTTGAGGTCCGACCACCGCTACCTGAGCTGATCTTTCAATTGACGTACCCCGAAATTCCGGTGCAGACTCTTGACCACTTTCCCCATGATCTTGGCCTTTCGGACATTGGGGTTGGGGTAAGGTCCATACTTCCCGTCATAGTCGGCCCTCTTCATTATGTCGACCATCTCCAACATCTCCCCAAAGGACATATTTGATGCCTTAAATCGTCTCCTTCTGGATCGGGACGTTTCAGGCTCCGGGCTTTCCTCCTCCTCCTCCTCGTTGGTGTAATTATCAGACACCTGCTCTGCCTCTGCCATGTGCTCTTCCCCACTGCGAGGAACGATACGGGTAGGGGAATAGACTAGAAAGAACGTCAGGGACGGGCGGAGTTTCACGCATGCGCAGTGTCTATAAAGCATAACACTCGTGCGTAGTACGTACGATCTGTGAGCGGAGGAAGGAGTAACGGAGGAGCCGATCGTGATAGCGAAGGTAAGATTTAACATTGGACCTATACTGCTTCTAGATTGAGGCCTGTATTTGCACAAGTTTTTGTAGTCTTTAGGCTGACATTAGGGTTTGTCTTGTGTTGTGTCTTGCAGTGAAAATGGATATCTTGAAAGATAAGGACTTTATGCCAATCTTCATTGATATTTTCAGGGAGCTGCCTTGTCTGTGGCAGATAAACCACCCAGAATATAAGAACCAAACAAAGAGGAAGGCAGCGCTGGATAATTTGCTGCAATTTGTAAAGTCGGTGATCCCCACAGCAGACATCATCTATTTGAAGGTTCTAATTGGTGGCCTGAGGAGCACTTATCCAAGTGATCACAAGAAGGTCCAGGATTCCCAGAGATCAGGAGCTGCAGATGACATCTATGTCCCCAGGCTGTGGTACTATGACAGGCTGCATTTTCTGGCAGGCCAGAATGAACCCAGGCCAGCACTCTCCAGTCTTCCTTCCATGCTTCCTTTCCCCCCAGCTGAGGCTTCTGACACCCAACCTGGGCCTTCCAGGCAGCAACATGTGGAGGAGCCCAGATTGAGCCGGGTATAGCATTTCTCTAAATATTTCTGGTTGTCCAATCAATGATGTTAACTAGATGTTAGATTGGAGTACTAATAATTTCTGATTGTGATTGATGAAGCAAAAACTAAAACCATGTCCCTTTTTCATACACAGGGAAGTCTCAGCCAGGAGGTGGCCGGGCCAAGCAGGCTGCCTGATATCCAGGTTCCTCCCCTACACCTTCAAAGACAAAGTGCCAGGAAGAGGAGTAACCTGGAGGAGGCTGCCATAGGCCTCTTTTGGAAAGCTACAGAGGCCCTGAGAACCCCCCACAATGTGGAGGAGGACTTTGCTGGCATAACTGCCTGCAAAATGATGCAGATGGAGGAGGGCGACTCCTATGTGAGTTCCTAATTTTGGAAGCTCTCAATAAGGGGTTGAGGGGCCAAATAACATGTGCTACCCACATTTGTGACCTCACATATGGTCCTCCTCTTCCTCCAGGTCCTACTCCTCCTCCTGCCACATCTCCAACACCAGAGCCACAGCCGGGAAGGAAGCGTGTAAAGAAGACCAGAGACCAGATGGCCTAGGCTATAAGAAGATTGCCAAGACCCTGAAACTGAGCTATAGCACAGTGGCCAAGACCATACAGCAGTTTAACAGGACTGGTTCCACTCAGAACAGGCCTCGCCATGGTCGACCAAAGAAGTTGAGTGCACATGCTCAGCATCATATCCAGAGGTTGTCTTGGCAAATAGACGTACGAGTGCTGTCAGCATTGCTGCAGAGGTTGAAGGGGGTCTGTCAGTGCTCAGACTCAGACACTGCACACTGCATCAAACTGGTCTGCATTGCTGCCGTCCCACAAGGAAGCATCTTCTAAAGATGATGCAAAAGAAAGCCTACAAACAGTTTGCTGAATACAAGCAGACTAAGGACATGGATTACTGGAACCATGTCCTGTGGTCTGATGAGACCAAGATAAACTTATTTGGTTCAGATGGTGTCAAGCGTGTGTGGCGTCAACCAGGTGAGTACAAAGACAAGTGTGTCTTGCCTACAGTCAAGCATGGTGGTGGGAGTGTCATGGTCTGGGGCTGCATGAGTGTTGCCAGCACTGGGGAGCTACAGTTCATTGAGGGAACCATGAATGCCAATGCAGAGCATGATCCCCTCCCTTTGGAGACTGGGCCGCAGGGCAATATTCCAACATAACGACCCCAAACACACCTCCATGATGACCACTGCCTTGCTAAGGGTGATGGAATGGCCAAGCATGTCTTCAGACCTAAATCCTATTGAGCATCTGTAGGGCATCCTCAAACGGAAGGTGGAGGAGCGCAAGGTCTCTAATATCCACCAGCTCTGTGATGGCGTCATGGAAGAGTGGAAGAGGACTCCAGTGGCAACCTGTGAAGCTCTGGTGAAAAAGGTAGTGCTGGAAAATAATGATGGCCACACAAAATATTGACAGTTTGGTCCCAATTTGGACATTTTCAATTAAGGATGTACTCACTTTTGTTGCCAGCGGTTTAGACATTAATGGCTTTGTGTTGAGTTATTTTGAGGGGACAGCAAATTTACACTGTTATACAGCTTGCTGTACACTCACTTCTCTACATTGTATCAAAGTGTCATTTCTTCAGTGTTGTCACATGAAAAGATATAATAAAATATTTACAAAATTGTGAGGGGTGTACTCACTTTTGTGAGATACTGTAAGTTCTATTGACAAGTGTCTGTTTGGAGTCTTTACTAATTTTTTTAATTTCCTCATACCAATACAGACATCATATATAGCATGTACTGCTGCCATTGCCAGGGTATTAAGGCTCGGTGGGGGTGTAGAGCAATACCCAGGAGTTGGTCCTGTTCGCCGTTTTAGCCAGTTGGAGGTACATTTTAAACAAAAAGTTGGTATGCTTTTCAGTGTTACCCTTGCTAAAATTCATTAAACTAACAATATAAATAAAAAAGATACTCCTCATTCTTTGGTGTAGTTGAGCAGCTTCTTGCAGTGGCTGGCGTGGATCCAGTTGTCCTGTTCCTCAAGCTTTAGAGAGGTCAGCATCAGAGGCGGCTCTAGGCTTTGTGAGGCCTTAGGCAAAGCTTACACATGAGGCCCCATGGACTGGGACGCTCCGTGATGAGGCCGCTATTCCTCAGGCTGCGGGCAGTATCTGATTTGTCCGTCAGCTCCTAATCCACAGAGTCCCAGCGGAGGTAGGCGGAGGCGCCGGCGTCAACTTCAGTGATTAAAAACAGGCAAATTAGGTGGCCACGAGGCCCCTGTGAGTGCGAGGCCTTAGGCGACCGCCTAATTTGCCTAATTAGAGAGCCACCTCTGGTCAGCATGGTCAGCTAAACCTGGATTCAGAGAGTAGCAATTATATCATGGGAAGAAGGCTGCTCCATCCCTGATACACTAGACAAAAGATATCTCCCATGGGACTTTGTTGCAGCAATAGAAATCTCACAATTACAAATTTGGTGTATAAAAAAAAAAAATAGAAAAACTTTTATTGAGCAACAGGTTTAAAATTGGCTTATCTAAACACTTCACATCCTGATTTTATACCATTCCTACAATATACATATACTGCAGGGATACGTGAAATTATTAAAATAAATGACATATCCACCAAGTCAACCCAATGCCTTTCAACTTATATAAAGTCTTCATCAGGGTATAAGGAAGTGGAAACAATCCTACATACATCAAAACAGCAAAAGAAAATGCGTGAGATTTATATAAAATTTTACCAGATTGTACGTGATTTTATTATTTTATTATTTTCATATGACGTTCAAAGCAAGTATTATACACTTACAAAGATATGAACATGACTGGATGTCCAGACCGACAGGTAATGGCTCAGTAGTGCAAACCACATGGGTCTCAGCCCAACCCAGAATCCAGAAGAAGATCAATGACTATCAAGGAGAAGGCAACAGAGGCGGCTTGCTCCTATTCACTGAATTGAATCAAAGCATAGGGACACTCTTTAGCTGATCCATAAATTTTTGAAAGGTATTGTAATTTATAAATTCTTATAGGCATTTATAAATATAGGCAAGAATCGGGATGAATGTAGTATTATATCAATTTAAAACAAACATCCAATAAAGTCTATCAAGTATAACAAAGCACAACTGAAACATACCTAATAAAAGAGTAAGAGGCCACAAAATATAAGTGTAAAGCTGGATAAACTGCAGCAAAAGGAGAGCAATCTTCTATAAAGGCTTATGGCCAAACAAGAAAAAGAAGAGATGTAGAGGAACATTTCAAGTTTAAAATTGTTAAGAGAAAAAGGGTTTTTCCATACTCACATCCAGCATGGATTGACTGCATGGACTCCACTGGCTGAATGTGGGAAGGGAGCTCTATATAAATGGTGATGCAAGTCTACTTGATTACCCCCAGCTGAAGCCATTACCTTTGATCTCCCCTGGTGCCCAATCACCTCCTTGCTGCTTACGGGAGGCGTGGATGGCTGCTGCTGCTGAAGTAATGCGTGCCAAGCAGTGTAGCCAGAATAGATGGGAACTCGGCGGAGACACAATGGGGACACCGACAGCGCGGACATGTTGCCCAAAAACTGCCCGCGAAAGGGATCAAGCAGGCAGAAAGGCAAGAAGGGGGAGAGCTTGTCCATTGTACAGACACAAACCCCCCACGTCCACGCTGGGGGACCCAGGAGCCCAGATGAGCTACCAATGAGCAGCCACACCAAATGAGTCCTGAGATCAGATATATACTAATAATATCAAATCTTGCAAGATTTATTGGATATTATTCAAAAAATTCCCAATTAGAAAATCTTAAAACTGGGACAAAAAATATTTAAAAATAAAGGTGACAAAAGCAACAACAAAAAAACCCCCAAAAAAACAAAAACACAAATCCAAGAATGACTAATCTGTTTTACCTGATGCAAAACCCTTTAAAAAGGACTTAAAGGTGATAGTGTCATTTAACCCCGGAGGGGAAGTAGCCCTTAATTTGTATATCCAACTCAGTTCTGTTTGTAAGAGTATTTTATTCCAATCCCCCTTTGACTTTCATTTTTGGAATTTTACCCCTATAGATCTTCTTAACATGCCTCCCCAATGGTAAATCCGGGTTGCGTGTTTGCATGCAACGAATATGTCTATATAAACGTTGCAATAGTTCTTGTTTGGTTTTACCAACACAGGAAGAACCGCAATCGCATATACTACTTCCTGCGTGCGATAATTTTCAAAATGTTTTAAATCAAAGGATTCACCATTGGGAAGAATTAAACAATTTTCCCCAACATGTAAGTACTGCAAGAGCACCCACCACAGGCAAAAGTGCCACCATGTCAGCATGGATCACCTTTCCCATTCCGGAATTCACTACTTACAAGTTTGTCCCTCAATGAAACAGCCCTTCTAAAAGTAATGGTTGGTCTTTCATTGATGAACTGCTTAATTACAGTGTCTTCAGCTAGAATAGGCCAATGCCTATTCAAAATTCTTTTAATTTCTGATTGTTGATTAGTATGTCTCAAAATTACACGTATAGATGGAAGATCGCTAGTGACTTTTTTATGTTTGAAGATTAGCTCCTCACGAGTAGGGATGGGCCTGATGTTCCAGTCGAACGCCGCGGGGCATTCGCAGCAAATTCAAGCGCTGCGGAATGCTCCATAATGCACTGCGAGATCGCAGTGCATTGACATCTGATTGGCCAAAGCATGCACCTGCCCTGCATGCTTTGGCCAATCACAGAATGCTCTGCTGTGAGAGCCATGATTGGCCAAAGGCAGGGTGCCTTTAGCCAATCCTAGCTCAGGGGACTAAGTCAATGCCCCACACTATATAAGGCTGCTTACACGGCAGCCGTATATACTGTTATAATTGAGAGAACGTTAGCTAGAGGCAGGTTAGTGGCGTGCAGGCAGTTTAGTGTATATATATATGTATATTTATGTAAATTTTTCACTCTGTTGTATTGCAGCCATTAGCTAAAATCATTTAAGTTCATTTTTTTCCTCATTAATGTACACACAGCACCCCATATTGACAGAAAAACACAGAATTGTTGACATTTTTTACAGATTTATTAAAAAAGAAAAACTGAAATATCACATGGTCCTACCCTGTTTCCCCGAAAATAAGACCTTGCGTGATTGTCGGTGATGGCTGCAATATAAGCCCTAACCCCTAAATAAGCCTGAGTTAAAGTAGGTCTTGTAGGTCTTATTTTCAGGGTAGGGCTTATTTTCAGGGGTAACAGGGTAGGGCTTATATTGAAGCCATCACCGACAATCACGCTAGGTCTTATTTTCGGGGAAACAGGGTAAGTATTCAGACCCTTTGCTGTGACACTCATAGATTTAACTCAGTTGCTGTCCATTTCCTCTGATCATCCTTGAGATGGTTCTACACCTTTATTTGAGTCCAGCTGTGTTTGATTATACTGATTGGACTTGAAAGCCACACACCTGTCTATATAAAACCTTACAGCTCACAGTGCATGTCAGAGCAAATGAGAATCATGAGGTCAAAGGAACTGCCTTGCAGAGCTCAGAGACAGAATTGTGGCAAGGCACAAATCTGGCCAAGGTTACATAAAAAAATTCTGCTGCACTTAAGGTTCCTAAGAGCACAGTGGCCTCCATAATCCTTAAATGGAAGACGTTTGGGATGACCAGAACTCTTCCTAGAGCTGGCCGTCCAGCCAAACTGAGCTATCAGGGGAGAAGAGCCTTGGTAAGAGAGGTAAAGAAAAACCCAAAGATCACTGTGGCTGAGCTCCAAAGATGCAGTCGAGAGATGGGAGAAAGTTGTAGAAAGTCAAGCATCACTGTAGCCCTCCACCAGTCGGGGCTTTATGGCAGAATGGCCCGACGGAAGCCTCTCCTTAGTGCAAGACACATGAAAGCACACATGGAGTTTGCTAAAAAAACACCTGAAGGACTCCAAGATGGTGAGAAGTGTCAGTCTGAAGGACTGTGGGAATAAGAACAAAACAACCTAGCCTAAGAACAAAAAGATGAATACCACTCTAGGTCGGTCCACACCAATCTACTACTTATTTTTGCTGGGTGCCGGCTCATATCTTAACTGTGCAGTATAGGTAAACAGAAACTCTGGACACTCCAGTAGCAGCACTCCAGTAGCCACAAAAAGTCCTTAAAAACTAAGCAATCGCAGTGAAAGTAGAAGGAATAACTGTTATTGTGTTTCAAGCTGAGCTAGCACATGCTCATAACACATTGTGCTATGAGTTGCTCTGTTTTTAAGGCCCATTCTACAGGAGCAGAACGATCGGATCCATCTGTCAGTTTTTCAGGCGGACCTGATTGGACCCTCCATTGTCCTCTATGGAGATGCTGATGTCAACGGAGAGCGGACGGACAAACCTATGTGTTAAAAACAGATGGATGAGGATTCATTCCCCATCTGTCTGGCGGATCGAATCCGATTGCAGTCAATTGTAAATGGACAGGCAGTCCATTTATATCTGACCGCCTATAGAGGAGAGCAGGCTGTGTCTGTGTCTGCTCTGCATAAGCGGAGTAGGCATGGACCAGCCATCAGCCTACTCAGTGGGGATCAGCAGACAGATTCTCCGCTGAGCAGCTGGACTCTTAGTGGAGTCGGTCCCATGTGGAAGGGGCGTAAAAGAGAAGTATGGGATTTCCAAAAATAAGCAAACATTTTATAGTAACCTAGGTTGATGCATCATCAATCCAATGCTGCATCTGTCCCCTGCCGGCTTTGCAGTGAGAACTGAGCGATCAAAGACCGCTGATAGTTCAGTTCTCTGCCTCCCCTCTGAGCAGAGAGCTGAGAAAGTACTAAAATTTCAATAATCCTACATCCATGACCACATAAAAAGAATGACAATGTTGACACCCACAGCAAACATAGACCTACCCCCCCCCCCCCACACACACACACACACACACACAACATCAGGCTTGGGCCACAATTACGTTAGATATGGTCTGAAAGTGGATCTGTGTAAAATGCCTCCTAGGTGCACACAAGTAATAGGCCAACAAGAGCAATGTTCATTTGGTCAATGCGTATCCGACCAAGACTCGATCTTAGTAAGTGAGGATAGCTGCAAAATGGGACAGGCTATGCATAGCCGATAATGTCTGTCTCAATTCAGAGAATCCAGCAGTGGAGTATGTCCTCCCTCCATTTAGTGATTAGCTTCGGCATTGAATGCCCAGTTTTTTTTTTCTTTTGCTGTACCATATTTCCCTTTTTGTTTTTTGATGTACCAGATTTCCCTTTTTCTTTTGCTGTACCATATTTCCCTTCTAGGTTCCTCTTTTCCCCTCTGGGAGTTGAAATCCAATATGTCCATGCCGCCCCCGGCTGCTCCCGCCATGACCAACAGGGACCTTTGGTCCCGGGCCTTGTGCGAATGCCACCCCGGGATTTCCTGTGGGTTGGCTCTGGGCGTGCAGCTGGGCCTCATGTCCCCCTGTGCCTCATGACGCCGTGTGCATCATGTCGCATTCGGGTCACCCATGTGTGGTGGAGGCTCTCCCTCATGCATGCGCAATTCCAATTCACCATTGCTCGAATGCCTGTCCTGGTGTGACGGGCTGTGCCTGGCCCCTTCGTTGTTCCTGGGCTCACGCGTGCGCTGTCTGTGAATGTGTGATTGGTCTGTATTTCCCTGGCGGGATCAGTCCTTCTGGGATGCTTCCTGCCTGGGTCTGTGATGAGAGAGACCATCTGGCTGGGTCGCATGGGTGGCAGTGTCCCTGCCTCTCCTCCCCTTTTGACCCAAGCCCAATGGTGATGCTGGGATGATAGGGGAAGGATCATGCTCTGGCTATTTATAGCCTGGGACATGTCCTTTTTTGCTCCCTGCGTTTTGTTGTGAGCAGACCGCTGCCATTTGGGACTATTGGATCTTAGTGGGTAAGTGTTCCCTGTGGTCTCTTCCGGGTTTGTTTTTTTGTTTTTTTTTTATTGGTGATTTTATATATATATTTTTCATGGCACGTTATATTCACAATCTACTGGGGCCATTTTTATATTTTTTCATGTTTGAGTTTTGGTTTTTATCACACTATTTGGAGAGTTCACTTATCAAGTGTTTAGACATTATGTTACACATTATGATTTGACTTATTCATCAATAGCAATCACTATCCTGCAACCAGGTGGGTAGGCTTTCAGCATTGATCACATGAGCTACATCTTTTTGATATGCACTTGCTTCACAGATATCTGCAATTGGACATTGGTTCCAGTTGTGTGTCTTGTTATCTAAATGAGTTAATACATACATATCCACATATATTTTTTACATTCATATCTACATATTTTTAAGATATCATATTTCATGGTACACATTTGGCCACTTGAGGACTAATATAAATGTGGGTGTTTGGGAATTCAGTTAATTTTTAGTTTATTTTTATAAAATTGTATTTTTCATCTTATTATATTTTTTTAATTTATTTATTTACTCTCTTTTTATTATATGTGAACTCATTAGGCCCTGTCTACCCCTTTCTTTTTTCAGGCATTCCACCTCCTTCACCACCTGGCATAGCAGGGTTGTTTGGTGGCTAGACCAATTTGTGTCTGGCCCCTCCCCCTATACTCCCTGCTGGATCTGAAGGATAATGCTGTCCCTAGCAAGCAAGAATCAGTGTGACTTCAATGTGTGCTGTAGAACACAAAGTATCCAGCTGAACAGCTAATGTTATGATAAGGCAGAGTGTAAACATTGCCATCAGGGACTGATCCAACAATCAAACAGCTCATTGCAACTTCAGCAACGTCAGTCTATGTTTGCTGTGGGTGACAACGTTGTCACTTACTCTCTAGGTCAGTGGTCCCCAACCTTTTTGGCATCAAGAACCGGTTTTGTGGAAGAATATTTTTCTAAGGCCTGGTAGGAGGGGGGGGGGGGAATTGTGATGTGTTGCGCTAGTTGTTCAATCATCCTGATATCATAATATCAGGACAATTGAAGCACATTATTTATATTATTACAATATAATACAGTGATTATATAGTTCAACTCACTGTAATGTAGAATCAGTGGGAGCCCCGAGCTTGTTTCCCTGCAACTAGACAGTGTTATGGTGTCAGGATGACTGAAGCACGTTATTTCTATTACATTGGAATATAAAATGAAATAGTTCAACTCACCATAATGCAGAATCAGTGGGAGCCCTGAGCTTGTTTTACTGCAATGAGGCGATCCCATCTTGGGGTGATAGGAGACAGTGACACTTGAAGTGTGTTGCTTATGTCCAATCTACTCCGTAATCTCGTTTTGGTTGCTGTCACTGCAGAAAACCCAGCTTCACAAAGATAGGATGTTGGAAATGGCAGCAGGCTTTTCAGTGCTTTTGTGGCAATTGCAGGATATTCTGCCTTGACTTTAATCCAGAACATATGGAGGTTCGAAGTCGTCTCAAACATACTTTTAAGGCCACCATCATTTGCGATCTCAAGCAGTTGATCCTCTTCTAGCGCCAACAGAGTGGATTCACCTGGCTTATTCACAAATGGGTCACGGATTCAATCGTTCCCAGTTCGGGGGTCTTTTGTGGTTGGGAAGTAATGCTCAAATTCTTTTGAAAGCTGAGAGAGGTGATCATGCATCAGCTGGGTGAAAGAAGGTTCTGGCTCAGTCTCTTTCAAAAGCTCTGATAATGTTGGAAACATGTCAAAAATCTGTTACAGATTGTCACTAATTGGTTTTATTATAAAAGTCCCAGTATAAAAGTATTATTAAAAGTATTATAAAAGTCCCAGTATTCACGGCCGCCGGCCATGCGCAACGACTCTAACGCCGCGGCACGCGTTTAAGGGACCACAGTACAGCTACGGCGATTCAGGGGAATGACCCGACCTGCTCCTGTATAATGACGGTGGCTGGTCCGCAAGTGGTTAATCAGGGATCCCACCTCACCACAGACTGTCCGGCAACAGTCTACAACAGTCTATGAAAACAGTCTATTGGTGCTTCCTACGTTGCTATGGAGATAGCACTAGAAATACTAACAAACATTAAAACGTAAAATGTTATACTTACCTGATGGTAATTTTCCTTTCCTGATGCAAAGCATGACAGCATACACGTATGGGATAGGCTCCACCTCTCGCCCAATCAGGACTGGTTATACTATATTTAAATAAGGCGCCTCCCCCTAGGCGGCATTCTCGTAACTATACTCAAATCCGAGGCCCACAAGGGAGGGACCTGTATGCTGTCATGCTTTGCATCAGGAAAGGAAAATTACAGTTTTCCTGACACAAAGCATGACAGCATACACGTATGGGATGTAGCACGTCCTAAAAGAACTACAAGGGAGGGTATGCTGAAGCAAAAGAAAATGTATTAGTTATCCACTCTGCTTAGTACAGAACAACCAAACTATGGTCATTAATGCTGCTGGATCCACTTTATAATGAGTCAGGAATGTACCATTTGTTGACCATATTGTGGCTCTGCAAATAATTTCTGGGGATACCCCCTTGAATTCTGCCCATGATGCCGCCAGGCTTCTTGTCGAATGTGCTCTTACATTTGTTGGAGGCTCCAGGCCTTTTGTATCCTAAGCTCTTTTGATGATCCTGACCAGCCACACTGCCAGAGTCCTTGTGGACACTGCTTTTCTTTTCCGTTTTGGAATAATGAACAGGTTTTCAGCCTTTCTAAAAGAGGCCATTTTCTGTATGTATGTTTTTAGAGTGACCCCGACATCTAACTCATGTGTTTGATTGGCTGCTACTTTCTGCATTGTTGGGAGGACAACGTCCTGTTTTCTGTGAAATTATTTATTTACCTTCAGTCGGTGTTGTGGTAATGTCCTTAATACCACTCTGTTGGGTAGGTGACAACAGTAAGGGGGTTTGTACCCTAAAGCTTGGATGTCTGACACCCTTCAGCCCGATGGGATGGCAGTGAGGAAGGCTGCTTTCATTGTAATGTCCCATAGTGAAGTTGTTTGAGTCTCTAAAGATGATGACTGGGACAACATCTCCAGCACTACTTGTAGGTCCCATGGGGGCACAAACGATCTTGCCTGAGGTCGGAGTCTGTCACAGGCCTTCAAAAATTGTTGTACTAACTGGTGGGTAGCCCATCTCACTCCTGTCAGCGCCGACAGGGCTGATATCTGCACCCTCAATGTATTGGTTTGTAGGCCCATTTCCAGGCCTGCCTGTAAAAACTCCAATACCTGCGCTTCCCAAGGTGTCATTTTGAAAAGGCGTCAAACCTTTGCCATATTTTAGAATACGTTTTGTTAGTCGTTACTGCCCTTGCTTTTTAACAAGGTTTCGATGACCGAGGCCGAACAACCTGCGTTTCCTAGTCTGTCTTTCAGCCTCCAAGCTGCCACACCTGACCTTGTTGGAGGAGGCTTGGTATTTCTGGTAATGGGATCGGGGTTTCCATTGCCAAGGCTTGGAGTAATGGGAACCATAGTCTGCGTGGCCACATAGATATGACTGTTATCACTGTTTCTGGATAGTTGCGTATTCTGTTCAATAGTCTGGGAATTATCGCTATTGGTGGAAATACGTATGCCAGTGTGCAGATTCTTTTGGAGCTGAGTGCATCCACTGCTTCCGCCTGCCGAAACTTCGCCCTTGCCGGGAATTGTTTGCATTTCCTGTTGGTCGGAGATGCCATTAAGTCGAGGTCTGGTTGACCCCACTGATTGCAAATCCATTGAAAGATCGTCTGGTCTAGTGCCCACTCGTTGTCCAACGTTTTCCGGCTCAGTGTATTCGCTAGGTAGTCATGTGGGGCCGGAATGTATATGGCTGTTAGGTTCGTTAAATTTTGTTGTGCCCAATTCATGTTTGGTGAGACTTTTGTTAGGGGTGCTTGACTCTGCGTTCCTCCCTGATGGTGTAAATATGCTACCGCTGTCTTGTTGTCCATTTGAAGTGTGACACTGGCCCCTCTTATCTGATCCTGAAATGCCTTCAGTGCTTGGAAGGCTGCCCTTAACCTTATTATGTTGGAAACCTTCTTCTTGTTTTCCCATCAGCCATGGGCTAGGTGCCCGTTGCAGTGTGCTCCCCAGCCCATCGCCGATGCATCCAACGTGACTATTACTGGCAATGGTGGATTGAGTTGGTGACAGTTCATTAAATTGATCGGCTTCCGCCACCAATTGAGGGAATGTTTCATTATTGGTGACAACCTGATTCGCTGGATCGGTGTTTCCACTGTTTCAAGAATCTAACTTGAAATGTCCTCATCTGCCAATGGGCCCACTTTATCATAGGGATTGTGGCTGCTAACGATCCTAATAGTCTGAGGCAGTGATATGCCGTGATGTATGTTTGAGCTGCTGTTCTCTCTAGTTGGGAGATTAACGCTGTTGCCTTCTCTGGAGGGAGTTCCACCGTGTTTTTCTCGGTGTCCAGAATGGCCCCCAAAAATAACATTCTTCGTGTGGGCATTGGTTGACTATTCTGCCAATTGATAAAAAAAACTTAGACCTAACAAGGTTCTGACTAGGATCTCCTGATGTTCCGTTAAGACTTGAGGTGTTCGGGCTACTAGTAGGACGTCGTCCAAGTGATGGAACACACGCAGGCCTTGATTGCGTAATTTGGCTATGGCCGGGAGTAGTCCCTTGGAAAATGTTCTCGGGGATGTCGATAGGCTGAATGGTAAGCATACAAACTAAAAGTGGTATTCCATTATCGTAAAGCGCAAATATTTGTGGCATTGTTGATGGAACTGAACATGCGTCCTTCAAGTCCAAGGACAACATCCACTCCCTCTGAATAAAATACAGGTAACTGTAAGCGCAAATACACAGGTGCATACAATACTTAGGATATAAAATGGCTAGACAATTAGTCCATAGCAAGCTGACTGGCAGTTCAGGAGTTAAACAGGTGACTGGCAGTGCAAGGGTTTAGGCAAGTAAGTAGCTGTTCAAAGGCGGCTGCCGTCCTCAGAGAGCTGGCTCTGTGGTATGCAAGAGAAGGGTAAAGAAGGAAGCGCCACCTGAGTGTAGTATTAAAAATGCTTTTAATGGCACAA
The DNA here is from genome assembly GCA_037952925.1 of Lithobates clamitans. NCBI lineage: Eukaryota > Metazoa > Chordata > Amphibia > Anura > Ranidae > Lithobates > Lithobates clamitans. Next base: position 350,662 of record JBBGZY010001800.1, on the reverse strand, counting down.
AGTAAGATCACGCTTACAGGATAAAAATGTTAGAAAGGCTCATCTGTGTATATATGGACCATGGTGTGCTCCTCTGGTCTTGATCCGGTAGTGCTGCAGGGACGCAGACTGTAGAATATCGGCTTGGAGCTCCCTCTGTGGCCATCAGGAAGAGGCTGGGGCCGGCGTGGAATGCACGTGACGTCACGGGTCGTCCGGTCACTTCCGGGATCACTTCCGGGGGAGGGCTTCACCCAAGGATGGTGCTGTTGTTAGGCTACACGCTCGGAGCAGCTGCTCCTTCAATAGGCCTGAGTGGAGTGGAGTAGGGCCAGCAGTGTGCTATTTATAGGCAGGCGCCGTGGGACAACAAGTCCAAGCTCTGGCCAAAAACAACACAACGCTGACGATGAACAAAAGTACAATATACAATAAAAAGGGGGAAAAAATGATGGTGCATTAATAAATATATATGGATTTAAAACAAAGGACATGTAAGGTAGGCAATTGATACATGTGTGGATGTAGGCAATCAATACATGTGTGGATGATTTATTAGTGTTAAATAATGGTCCAAAATGGATAGTTATTGATAGTATGACAATAACTATGGCCGCACCAAAGGGTAGAGACGCTTAGTGGGCATAAAAATAAAAAAGTAATTAAACTAAATCTTATGCTGGTGTATTTTTTAAGAAATTATTTTAAAATACGTATATGGTTACTAAAAGCAATGTCCTGATTAAAAGGTAAAAAATATTTTAAAAAATGTAGGAAATGTGTATATATACATACACACACACACACAGGTAGATATATGCATACATACAAACACACGCACAGATGCATGTCCCCCTCAGAAAACACAGATGTATCTATATGCTCATCAAAGGAGGGGGAAAAAAAAAATATATATATATATATATATATATATAGCGACATACTAAGTGGTATACAACCATGTAAGGAACTATACAGGTCTAATATTATATGGTAGTTTGGCATGCATGTTGGGAAGGCACAAAACGTATGAGTGGGCGTACCCACGCATGGTTGTGCACACTACACATATTCATACAATTGCTATGCTGGGGGGAGGGGAAAAAAAAACAAAAAAAAAGGACCCTATATACACATATACACATGTGAATGTGCATGCATAGAATGGATACACGTCAAAAGGGACTAAGGAACATATATATTTGGGGGTGTGTAGACATATACATGCTTAGACGTGACTAAAAAATGTCAAGAGGGGAGTAAAATAAACAGAGCTGCATTGATTGCTGTACTTTTAACTATAGTACTTACTTGACTATAAGAAATATATAGGGGATATCTGTAAAAATGGACAGAAAAAACAACAAAAGGGGGGCAGAGAAGGAGGAGAGATGGTGGTTGGTTATATAGGTATATGCACATAAATGGAAAAAAACTACATATAGAAGCATAGTTACTGTACATATGCGCATGGGAGAGTCAGTGGCAAAAGGACATTCCCAGATGTGCACAAGCCCATACAAAATGACAAGAATGATGAAGAACACACGCAGCTGAATGGCATCTGTTGGGGTAGTCTCATGAGGAGACGAGGTAGCTCATAACAGTGCATGCACCTCGATATCCTCATTTAAAGTGCCCAAGGAGTAAATCCAATATGTTTCCTGTTGGCACAAGCGTTTATAACGCTCGGCCGCAGGGTATGTAGCAGGAATAGATTCAATAACCCACACGCCAAGACCAGCTGTAGATTGGTTATGGTGTGTTAGGAAATGTTTAGGGACGCTGTGGTTGATCACAGCCTTTTTCAATAAAGCGCCTATGTTCGCCAAAATGTGCCCTAAAGGCTCGAATGGATCTGCCAACGTAAAATAGTCCACAGGGGTAGGTGTGGCGGTATATGACAAAATCTGTAGAACAATTATAAAATTCTTTTAGGCTATAGTTTTTGCCTTTAACAGTGAAAGTTTTTTGGCCATGTTGGATGAACTGGCAAGTTAAGCAGAGGGGTTTTTTGCATTGGTACATCCCTCTGAGGGGTATCAGGGTAGGTTGTAATGAGGTTGGTTAAACAGACTTAATTCTACTGGGTGCAATGTTGCTCTTTAAGTTCCTAGTTTTTCTGTATGCCACTTTGGGTTTGGTATCAACTGTGGTTTTAAGGTGAGGGTCCTCTAACAGAATAGACCAATATGAGGCCAGAATTTTCTCCATTTTCCTATACTAGTCATGAAACGGGTTGGTTGTTTAACAGCAGATGAGGAATGGTTAGAGCCTTGGGTCGACTGCGGTATTTGTGGAACACTGCGTCTATAAGTGGGGTGGGGTATTCTTTTTCTTGGAATTTCTTATAGAAAAGTTGTCTGTGGATGTCGTAGTCTGAGTCTCTGGTACAATTTCTTCGAAGGCGGCAGAACTGGCTGTGGGGGATGTTATTGACCCATCTGGGGTGGTGGCAGCTGTCATAGTGTATAAAAGAATTACCTGCAGTAGGATTGGTACATATATAGTTTCATTGTCACGGCAAAGTTCGAGATCTAAAAATGCCAAAGTATGGGGGTCAGCCACATGGGTAAAGGATAGGCCCAAGTTATGATTACAGTACTGTACAAAAGCCACAATGTCATTGAACTTGCCTGTAACGAGCCCCTGCTCGCTCGGTTCCACTCTCCCGACACTCCTCTGCGGCTATAGAATCAGACTGCAGATGGCAACATCTGATGGTTCGGTCATCCGATGCTCCGGGACTAGAACTACAGCTATGTGCTGTTCTAATCCAGTTGTGTAGCTCAGAACAAACACCAGGCAGGCTGTATGTAAGTTCAAACAGGAATCTCTCTTTATTGACAGGAATACATTCTCTCCGGCTCATATTACTCTGAAAATACACCTGTGACCAGAAACCTAATTAACATGGGCTAATTAACTAATCCCTTTAGACAGCCTAGATGACTCAGACATGACCTTTAGGCCAGACTGGCCGTATTGTAGCTTAGAAAACCCAATCAACTTTATCACAATAGCAGAGTTAATTAACACAAACAACAATGGGGATCTAATGACTCTTAGATCCCATACTAGAGACTTATTTACAATACACATTCTAGCAGGCAACAGACAGACAGGTGGCTGGAATTGACACCAGCACCTCCCAACAGTATTTGTCCCAGCATTATCAATCAGCCACTATTTCTAATATGGCAAATCCAGGGTCCCCAGAGCCTGTGTGTCCTTGGGGACCAGGACCCGAATCCACAGTAATACCACCTCAAGGGTCCCCAGGCACACAGCTCACAAAGAGCACTGTTCCCCCAAATGCCAGGGCCCACGATCGATCGGCAAGAGGCTAGCATTCAGTCCCCTCCAAAAGTCTCTCTCCCGGGTAGATCTGTCACAGTGCCATCCCAGATGACTACTATATTATCGATATATTGACCGTAGTATATCACATGGGCGGCGAAGGGGTGGTCGGCTGCAAGATAGATATGTTCCCAATATCCCATTGTGAGATTGGCATAGCTGGGGGTAAAGTTTGCTCCCATAGCTGTACCATTGATCTGAAGGTAGTATGTGCCTTCTGACTTGAAATAATTATGCTTGAGGAAAAAAACTAAGGCTTCAAGTATAAAGTTGGCTTGCCGGGGGTTTGTGAGAGGATCGTTTGCCAGAAAATGTTCAACTCCCACAAATGTTCAACTCCCACATCATGAGGGATTGACGTTTGTAGTGACGAGAAGTCAAGAGAGAGCCACCAGTAGTTTTGTTCCCATGTGTAAGGCTTGAGCATATCAAGTAGATGAGGCCCATCGAGTATGTAGGAAGGGAGATTCTGTGCCAGGGGTTGAAGGAATTGGTCAATATAGATAGAGAAGCCGCTGGTAACGCAGTCCATAGCAGCTACTATTGGACGGCCTGGGGGATTGGTGAGGTCTTTATGGATTTTGGGTAGGTGGTAGAAATATGGGACTTTGTAGACATTTTTCCTAATAAAAGAGGCTTCTGATTTAGAGATGATTACGTCTGTGAGAGCTTGGTTGACGAGTGTAGTGGCTTCAAGGGCAAACTGAGATGTGGGGTCGCTAGGGAGAATGGAATAATTATTGGAGTCAGAAAGTAGTCTACGTGATTCAAGGATATAAATCGTCCCTCTCCTAAATCACTATACTACCCCCTTTGTCCGCGGGTTTGATGACAATGGACTCATTATATATAAAAAAACACAAAGCGCTGTGATAAAAAGATAACGCTCCAAATATCAAATAATAAAATATATAATTAAATGGATCAATATAGTGAGGCTGCTATCAAAAAAAATGTTCAGAATCACTAAAAAGATAAATAGTAAAATGTGTATGAAGCGCTTCACTAAGTGATAAGATGAATAAATAAATAATTAAAGATTCAAATGATATAACCCACATCAGCAGTTCATAAAATAAATCCAACTACTGTACAAACAAGTGCAATAAAAAACGTGTGCAATAAACATCGTGACAACCTGTGCAAAAATATGAGAATAAAAATCCTATACAAAAGATCTTAATGAAAACATATGCCACTCTAATGGTATTAAGCATAGAAATTAAAATCAGACAGCCAAGTTAAAACAGGGAATAAATCCAGTCCCAGTGTCCAAAGCTCTAAAATAGCTCTACAATTGCTTAATTGGTGTTCAATTTGTCACTCTTGAACGACATTAACCTTTAGCTATAGCTTCAGCCTTATCCCATGTAGTGATCGCCATCAGATATCATATGTAAGGTAAATAAAAGAGAAAGGAAATATCATTGTGCAATGCTTCTTGTACCAGGTACACCAGCAAACATGTAATGAGATCCACTCACGTGCGCCCAATAGTCTAAGGGCATATGCAGATATATTAAAGCAGTCAGCCGCCACAGATGAGAGCAGAGTGGTTTCAGTACACAGCTAGAATACTGACAGTCTGCTGATCGCGTCCTAGGCTCCTCCCACGCGCTGCGTCACGGTCACGTGACTTTTTCAAGGATACACTCGAGAGATCACGGTCTCGGCTTTATAATGGCATAGCGCTAATGGCATAGCGGTTGCCATAGCTACAGCGTGATTCAGTCAAGTCATCATCCTGCTTACTGCATATTTTTACTTGCTACTTAAAAGTTTCATTTTATTATACATATACTATATATAAAGATAACAAATTGATAAAAAAAACGCTACATATAAATACACTAAATATACAAATATGTAAAACCATCCACATTGAGTAGTTATAAGTATTCTGCTCCCTCCAGTGATGAAAAACTAATATAACACCACTCCAACTTACACACGGCCATCTCTAGCACAATGCTAATGCCTAACCTAGGGCTAACCTACACTTGTGGTTGATTAATAACGCCACCAAGAGGTGATATAACATTATAGCATGATAAATACATTAATTTAAATCATACAAAAAAATGTTAGGAAAAATGTGAAAAATTATTAAATGTTAAAAAATAGATAAAAAATGGATAGAAAATTCAATAAACTCTGATTTTACCGACTACCGCCCATATAATAATAAGATGATATTAATAGTTATATAGGAAAAAATAATATTAAAAAGTAATAAAATATTAAAAATCAGATATAAAACAATTAAGATCGAATTCAATGTTCAAGCCATTTGGTTCGAGAGTACGCATCTGGAATATCCATTTGGATTCATTCTTACTAAGTTCCCTAATCTTATTGGAGCCCCTCCAATGCGGTTTATACTTTTGAATTGCCCAAAACTTGAGACCCCTGGGATCTCTATTGTGGCATATGTCGGGCTCCAATAAGATTAGGGAACTTAGTAAGAATGAATCCAAATGGATATTCCAGATGCGTACTCTCGAACCAAATGGCTTGAACATTGAATTCGATCTTAATTGTTTTATATCTGATTTTTAATATTTTAATATTTTATTACTTTTTAATATTATTTTTTCCTATATAACTATTAATATCATCTTATTATTATATGGGCGGTAGTCGGTAAAATCAGAGTTTATTGAATTTTCTATCCATTTTTTATCTATTTTTTAACATTTAATAATTTTTCACATTTTTCCTAACATTTTTTTGTATGATTTAAATTAATGTATTTATCATGCTATAATGTTATATCACCTCTTGGTGGCGTTATTTATCAACCACAAGTGTAGGTTAGCCCTAGGTTAGGCATTAGCATTGTGCTAGAGATGGCCGTGTGTAAGTTGGAGTGGTGTTATATTAGTTTTTCACCACTGGAGGGCGCAGAATACTTCTAACTACTCAATGTGGATGGTTTTACATATTTGTATATTTAGTGTATTTATATGTAGAGTTTTTTTTATCAATTTGTTATCTTTATATATAGTATATGTATAATAAATGAAACTTTTAAGTAGCAAGTAAAAATATGCAGTAAGTAATCACGCTGTAGCTATGGCAACCGCTATGCCATTATAAAGCCGAGACCGTGATCTCTCGAGTGTATCCTTGAAAAAGTCACGTGACCGTGACGCAACGCGTGGGAGGAGCCTAGGACGCGATCAGCAGACTGTCAGTATTCTAGCTGTGTACTGCAACCACTCTGCTCTCATCTGTGGCGGCTGACTGCTTTAATATATCTGCATATGCCCTTAGACTATTGGGCGCACGTGAGTGGATCTCATTACATGTTTGCTGGTGTACCTGGTACAAGAAACATTGCACAATGATATTTCCTTTCTCTTTTATTTACCTTACATATGATATCTGATGGCGATCACTACATGGGATAAGGCTGAAGCTATAGCTAAAGGTTAATGTCGTTCAAGAGTGACAAATTGAACACCAATTAAGCAATTGTAGAGCTATTTTAGAGCTTTGGACACTGGGACTGGATTTATTCCCTGTTTTAACTTGGCTGTCTGATTTTAATTTCTATGCTTAATACCATTAGAGTGGCATATGTTTTCATTAAGATCTTTTGTATAGGATTTTTATTCTCATATTTTTGCACAGGTTGTCACGATTTTTATTGCACACGTTTTTTATTGCACTTGTTTGTACAGTAGTTGGATTTATTTTATGAACTGCTGATGTGGGTTATATCATTTGAATCTTTAATTATTTATTTATTCATCTTATCACTTAGTGAAGCGCTTCATACACATTTTACTAATGGACTCATTATGGGTCAGCTGTTCTAATGCCTTTCGTTCTAGTGGGGAAAGGTTTGATTTGACATAGGTGTGCTTCGGATCAGTTTTGCACATTTGGATGAGATCGGAGTATACTACCTGGTAAAAGGTCTGTAGATAGGGGCCTTTGTTGTGTGTGGGGTTAAAGATAGATTTGGGGCGTAATGTGGTATACCTGACTGGAGGTGAGGTGGGGTCATGTTGGGTGAGCCATTCCAGGTCAGCATTAAAATTCTCGGCATATAGTTCCTCGAGTTCTAACGTGAGAGCAGGTGGTAGGGTGCGTTGAGAAACATCCGTAGGATCTATTTCTTGGGCAGAAAAAAGATGATTGTATGGAGTTGTCATGTGTAGAGGGTATTGGCACCTGGATCTGACCAATAGGGGCTTTTTTCGGTCTATTCCTGGAATGTTTCGGCTTAGGGGTCTAGTAGGAGGTTGGGGGGTGTGCCAAGACATCTTCCATTCTCCCTAGCGACACCCCACATCTCAGTTTGCCCTTGAAGCCACTACACTCGTCAACCAAGCGCTCACAGACAAAATCATCTCTAAATCAGAAGCCTCTTTTATTAAGTAAATTTTCTACAAAGTCCCATATTTCTGCCATTTACCCAAAATCCATAAAGACCTCACCAATCCCCCAGGCCATCCAATAGTAGCTGCTATAGACAGCATTACCAGCGGCTTCTCTATCTATATTGACCAATTCCTTCAACCCCTGACACAGAATCTCCCTTCCTACATACGCGATGGGCCTCATCTACTTGATATGCTCAAGCCTTACACATGGGAACAAAACTACTGGTGGCTCTCTCTTGACGTCTCGTCACTACACACGTCAATCCCTCATGATGTGGGAGTATAACCCGTTGAACATTTTCTGGCAAACAATCCTCTCACCAACCCCCGGCAAGCCAACTTTATACTTGAAGCCTTAGTTTTTTCCTCAAGCATAATTATTTTGAGTCAGAAGGCACACACTACCTTCAGATCAATGGCACAGCTATGGGGGCAAACTTTACCCCCAGCTATGCCAATCTCACAATGGGATATTGGGAACATATCAATCTTGCAGCTGACCACCCCTTCGCCGCCCATGTGATATACTACGGTCAATGTATGCATGTTTGATGACATTGTGGCTTTTGTACAGTACTGTAATCATAACAACTTGGGTCTATCCTTTACCCATGTGGTTGACCCCGATACTTTGGCATTTTTAGATCTCGAATTTTGCCATGACAATGAAAATATATGTGCAAAAAATGTTACCAAACCTACTGCAGGTAATTCTTTCATACACTATGACAGCTGCCACCACCCCAGATGGGTCAATAACATCCCCCGCAGCCAGTTCTGCCGATTTCTAAGAAATTGTACCAGAGACTCAGACTATGGCATTCACGGACAACTTTTGTCTAAGAAATTCCAAGAAAAAGGATACCCCACCCCACTTATAGACGCAGTGTTCCACAAATACCGCAGTCTACCCACAGGCTCTAACCATTCCTCATCTGCTGTTAAACAACGAACCCATTTCATCACACAGTTTCATGACAAGTATAGGAAAATGGAGACATTTCTGGCCTCACATTGGTCTATTCTGTTAGAGGACCCTCACCTTAAAACCACAGTTGATACCAAACCCAAAGTGGCATACAGAAAATTTAGGAACCTAAAGAGCAACGTTGCACCCAGTAGTATTAAGCCTGTTCAACCAACCTCATTACAACCTACCCCGATACCCCTCAGAGGGATGTACTAATGCAAAAAACCCCTCTGCTTAACTGACCAGTTCGTCCAACATGGCCAAAAAACTTTCACTGTTAAAGCCAAAAACTATAGCCTAAAAGAATTTTATAATTGTTCTACAGATTTTGTCATATACTGCCTCACCTGCCCCTGTGGACTATTTTACGTTGGCAGAACCATTCGGGCCCTTAGGTTCTTGTCATTCTGTATGGGCTTGTGCACATCTGGGAATGTCCATTTGCCACTGACTCTCCCATGCGCATATGTACAGTAACTATGCTTCTATATGTAATTTTTTTTCATCTATGTGCATATACCTATCTAACCAACCACACTCTCTCCTCCTACTCCCCCCCCTTTGTCGTTTTTTCTGTCCATTTTTACAGATATCCCCTATATATTTCTTACAGTCAAGTAAGTACTATAGTTATAAGTACAGCAATCAATGAAACTCCCATTTATTTTACTCACCTCTTGACATTTTTTAGTCACGTCTAAGCATGTACATGACTACACACCCCCCAATATATTTGTTCTTTAGCCCCTTTTGACGTTTATCCATTCTATGCATGCACATTCATATGTGTATGCACATATGGGTATATGTGTATATAGGGGCCTTTTTTTTTTTTTCCCCTCCCCCAGCATAGCAGTTGTATGTATATGTGTACTGTGCACAACCATTCACGGGTACGCCCACTCATACTTTTTGTGCCTTCCCAACATGCATGCCAAACCACCATATAATATTAGACCTGTATAGTTCCTAACATGGTTGTATACAACTTAGTATGTCGCTATGTGTATATATATATATATATATATATATATATATATATATATATATTATATATATATTTTTTTTCCCTTCTTTGATGAGCATATAGATACATGTGTGTTTTCCGAGGGGGACATGCATCTGTGCGTGTGTTTGTATGTATGCATATATCTACTCGTGTGTGTGTGTGTGTGTGTGTGTGTGTGTGTGTGTATGTATGTATATGTACATATATACATTTCCTAAATTTTTTGATATATTTTTTACCTTTTAATCAGGACATTGTCCTTAGTAACCATATACGTATTTTAAAATAATTTCTTAAAATATACACCAGCATAAGATTTAGTTTAATTACTTTTTTATTTTTATGCCCAGTAAGTATCTCTACCCTTTGGTGCGGCCATAGTTATTGTCATACTATCAATAACTATCCATTTTGGACCATTATTTAACACTAATCAATCATCCAATCATGTATCGATTGCCTACATCCACACATGTATCAATTGCCTACCTTACATGTCTTTTGTTTTACATCCATATATATTTATTAATGCACCATCATTTTCCCCCCTTTTTATTGTATATTGTACTCTTGTTCATAGCCAGTGTTGTGTTGTTTTCGGTCAGCGCTGGGACTTGTTGTCCCATGGCGCCAGCCTATAAATAGCACACTGCTGGCACTATTCCCCTCCACTCAGGCCTATTGAAGGAGTAGCTGCTCCGAGCGCGTAGTCTATCAACAGCCCCCTCCTTGTGTGAAGCCCTCCCCCGGACGTGTTCCCGTAAGTGACCGGACGACCTGTGACATCACATGCATTCCACGCCGGCCCCAGCCTCTTCCTGATGGCCACAGAGGAAGCTCCAGGCCGATAATCTACAGTCTGCATCCCTGCAGCACTACTGGATCAAGACCAGAGGAGCACACCATGGTCCATATATACACAAATGAGCCTTTCTAATGTTTTTATCCTGTATGATCTTACTTTGTGTCATTCAAAGCATTTTTAATACTACAATCAGGTAGCGCTTCCTTCTCTACCCTTCTCTTACATCCCCTCCCTCTGGCCGATGGCTTGTATGATTGATTGTAGAGATTCCATTTGGAATTTCTGCACCCTTATGTACTGGTTCAATTCTCAGAGATCTAATACCGGCCTTAGATCGCCTGTTTTTTTCTTGATTAAGAAAAGAGGAGAATAGCATCCCTGGTATCTTTCTTGGTCCAGCACTGGTTCTATCGCTCTTTTCTGTAGTAGTGTTTGAACATATTCGAGAACTATTCGTGTTTTGTGTTGGCATCGGGGAAGTTTTGTGCGGGTAAACCCCGACGATGGCCCTCCTGAATTATTTTCATGACCCAAGGGTCCTGGATCTGCTCTGCCCAAACTCGCGCATAGTGGCGCAGTCTGGTACCAACCGGGCCAGTTTGGGCGGAGGGATTCTCAAAAAGGTTTCTGCGCCGTGCTTTGTTTAGCTTTGTTCACCCATGTTACTGACGTTTGTGTGTTTCTCCAACTTCTTCTGACGTTTCTGTTTGCTCCACATGACCTTCTGTCTTTTGGTTTATCTGTAAATTGTCTTCTTTCTGGTTGTCGTTGACGTCTATTTTTCAGGTCCTGCCCTGGCTTTTCCCCTGTCACTTTTGAGATAGCAGCTTCTAGTTTGCTACCAAATAAGGCTTTCCCATCAAAGGGAATATGGCACCAATTGGTTTTCGATGACCCGTCTGCCATCCAAGGCTTGAGCCATAACGTTCTCCTCGCCATTACTGATGATAACATTATTCTGGCTGCAGTCCACAGCATATCGATCGCAGCTTCGCCAACGAATTCGCCTGCCATCTTAATGTCGCCTAGTACCTTTGTTACTAACGTGTTTCCTGTGTCTGTCGTCAGTTCTGCCTCCCCATTCTCTGCCCATGCTGTTATGGCTTTGGCTACTGACGTTAGTGCCAATGCTGGCTTACAGGCACTCCCTGCGACCGTATAGACTTTCTTTAGTTCCATGACTATCTTCCTTTCTGACACATCCTTGAAGGAGACTTCATCATCCATCGGCAGTGTAACGTGCCTAGCTAGTCTGATGACAGCTGCGTCCACTAATGGTGGTTCTTCCCATGCCTGGACTTCCTCCTCCTTGAAGGGGTACATTTTCTCAAACCTGTTTGATAGAGATGGCTTTCTGTCAACTTTCTTCCACTCGTCATACATGAGCTCCCTTGCTTCCTCGATCAAGGGAAATGAGAGTATTGTCTTTTTTAATTGCGGATAGTATTTCCTGGTTTTTGCAGGTTGTGCGATTTCCTCCTCCCACTCGAGGGCTTCTCTTACTGCCCTTACCAGTGGTTGTACTAGAGCAAAGTCAAACCCAGCAAATGACTCTTCTACTGCCAGAGATTCCTCTCTGAGCCTGACACTAGTGAAGGTTCTCTTGTGGTATTTCTCTGTGCTAATGATGGGCTGGACACTGTCCTTGGCTGTGTAAGTTTGCTTGACGCTTCCTGCAGGGAGTCTCGTACTGTCTGTTTTGGTTTTTTTTAATCAAGAAAAAGTATATTGAGCATGAAAAAAGAGGATACGTAATCAAGTACCAAGTGCAACAGGCACTAAATAGAAGGATAACACATTTGACATAACTTACAAATAAGTTTACCGCCCCCATCCATTGCTGCACAGTGGGGGGGGGGTTGCTTTTATCCAGGTGCAGGCGACTTGCATTCTGGCAAGAAATAGAGATTCCTGTAGGAATATATTGAGGTACTTTTCCTCTTTGGGGAGAGAGAGGATGCCAAGTAGGCATTGGCGGGGGCACAGAGATAAGGGAGAGCCCATACGGTCATGGAGAAACTTAACTACCTGTGACCAGTATTCCTGAAGTCGTGGGCAAACCCATAGCAGGTGATAAAATGTACCCCATGAATCCCCGCACTTGGGGCACACCAGACTGTGATCAGGTTTAAATCTGGATAGATGGGTCGGGGTGAGATAGGACCTATGCAGAATGTATAGATGTGTGAGTCTGTCTGACAATTTAGGGGATACCGTCTTAGAGGTGGCCAATGCATCCTCCCAGTCTCCATCCTCCACAGCCCCCAGGTCCGCCTCCCACTTGGACTTCAGTCGGTACACCTGCGAAGTGGCTGCGGGCAGCATGAGATGGTTGTAAAAAAAAAGAAATCAGTCCATTGGGGTCCTGACCGCGGATCGCATTCACAAGAGGCAGCGACTCAAGTCTTGGGATGAATTCTTGAGCATATGTCAAAGCTGGAGGTAGTTGAAGAGCATTCGGTTGGATAGGCCAAATTCGTCTTTGATGGCCTGGAACGATCTGACTATCCCATTGCCTAGAACATGTGAAAGAAATAGAATTCCTTTGGCTATCCAGAGGTTTTGGTCAGGGACTGTGTGTAGTTCAGGAAGTTGAGAGTTGTCCCACAGAGGCGTGTGGGTGTGAAATATAGGGGCCTTGGTTGTGTTCATGGCATGCTGCTAGATTTTACAATGATGGGACAACATATTGTTTCTGATGTCCGAGGGCCCATGGGTGCCACGTAGGAGGATCTGGAATGGATGGGCAACTGAGCCGATGCAGGGGAACACACCAGGGCTGAGTAGCGGTCCTTATCTATTTGGTTGTAATAATAGTAATGCGACAGTTGGGAGGCAATATTATATATGACAAGGTCAGGAAAGGCAGTACCACCCAGATGGACAGGACACTTCAGTACTCGCCAGGAGAGTTTGTGCCGGGATGAGCCCCATACAAATGTGTTGAGGATAGCTTCCATGGACTTGAAGGGAGGGGATGTAGAAAGGAGTGTGCCAGAACTAGTAGAGCAGCTTAGGGAGGAGAATCATCTTAACTAGGTTTATACGCCATCATAACTCCAAGAGGGAGTCAGGACCAAATTTGGGTCTTTGTTTTAAGGAAGGCAAATAGGGGTTCTAAGTTCAGGCCTACATAGTCTGCAAGGGCTCTCGAGCACTGCACACCTAAGTATTTGATTTGACTTGCTCTGACGACAGGGAGTGCTGCCTGGGCCGCGGATGGGGCATCCAGGTCCAGCGGAAGGATTTGGGATTTGGACCAATTAATTTGCAGGACAGAATAATACCGCTGACTGTAGAGCTGCCACTAGAGAGGGGCCTGAATCTTCCAAATAAAGGAGCATGTCATCTGCATATAGGCTGAGGGTCTCAGTCATCTGCCCCATGCAGAGACCTTTGATATGTGGGTGGTCCCTGATGGCAATAGCCAGAGGTTCCACAGCCAGGGCATATAGTAATGGAGAAATGGGGCACCCTTGACGAGTGCCTCTGGATAGTGCAAACGGGTCAGGAGATCCTGCCGTTGACTTGGATCCAGGCAGTGAGGGCCTGGTAGAGAAGCTGTAGCCATTTGACAAATTTAAGGATAAAGCCAAATCTGCGGAGGCATTCCCAAAGGTAGTTCCATTCCAATGAATCAAACGCCTTAGTGGCGTCCAAGCTCACCACTACCCTGGATCCAATGTTGTCTTGTGCAGCCTGTAGATTCATAAAGAGCCTGCGAAGGCTGAACGCAGTGTTCTTATTGGGCATAAACCCGGTTTGGTCGGGATGAATCAAACAAAGTATTACTTTGTTAAGTCGTAAGGCAAGAATTTTGGCTAGGATTTTTACATCTAATTGTAGGAGTGAGATGGGGCAATAGGACTCAGGAAAGAGAGGGTCTTTACCAGGTTAAGGGGTGAGAACAATGAGAGCTTCTCCCATAGATGCCGGGAGAGTCGCAGATTCAAAGATGTGGGCATATAGAGCTTGTAGTTTGGGGATGAGGACTTCTTGAACTTGTGTATAAAATTCTAGAGGGAGGACATCAGAACCTGGTGCCTTAGAGGGTGGAAGATGTGCCAATGCCTCGGCGATACAATCCAAGGTGATAGGCGCCTCTAGTTGGGACATTTGGGAGTGGGTAAGGTTGGGGAAGTCAATGTCTTGGAGGAATCAAGATAGTTCAGCTTTGAGTGTAACATGCTGTGGATGTATAGAGAGTGGAGTAGAATTGCTTGAACTCCTCTGCCACCAAGTTGGGGTCCGAAGGCTGTCTGGAGCTGGACCACAACTGGGGGGCTGTGGTCGAGATGGGCCATGTATGCTAGCAGCTTGCCCGCCCGTTCGCTGTGTTTAAATAGGCGCTGCTTGCTAAAAAAGATTGCCTGCTTGGCCTTTTCAAAATGTAATTGATCAGTTAATCTAGATTGCAGATGGACAATTGAAGCATTGGCTGCCGAGGGGTCTGCAAGAAACATCTGTTCTAAGGAACTCAGCCGCTCTTAAGATTGTTGTAGTGCGAGCTTGGATGTGGCTATGTGTCTATTTATGCATGTAGACAGAACCAGTCGGGCGTGGAGTTTAAAAGCCCCCCAGACCGACTCGGTGGGCGCCGAGCCCAGGTTAGTGCGAAAGAAGTGTGTCCACTCCCTTTGGGCGGCGTCCATGTTCGGCAGAACAGTGCGCCAAAATGGGTTCAGCCACCATATGCGGGGGGGGGGGATGTTGCGGGAAGTCGTATTGTCATCCAATACGGGGAGTGATCTGAGAGCACTCTGGTGTCGAATCACACATCTATGGAGGGTAAGGCAGCAGGGTGGGGGAGATCAGTATTAGGTCAATACGGGACATGGCTGGTTGTGAGGGGGAGAAGCATGAGAAGTCTATTTTGGTTGCGTGTTTGTGCCTCCAGGAGTCTGTCATGGCGAACTCTGAAATTAACCTGCCAAATCTAGTGGTGGATGGAGGCGGTGGTGTCTGGGCAGTCGTGCTAAGTCTATCTAAGCTGGGGTTAATCGTCATATAAAAGTCGCCCAACCAGATTATAGGTACTGTGGGGTGTTTAGCCATAAAAGCAAGTCCCTCCTGCAGAGCATGAAACTGGAATGGTGGTGGAATTTAAAATGCCATAAAAAGCACCTCCAGGCCACCCATTATAGCATGAAGGAATAGGAATTGACCCTGAAGATCTGACCGCAAATTGTGGAGCTGGAATTGCACTGTTTTGGCAATGAGGATGGCTATTCCGCGGGAGTTAGAGGTATACGAACCATAATATAGCCAGCCAACCCAGGGCTTTTTGAGTGCCATTTGAGTTTGTGGGTTTCAACTAGGACTGATACATCTGCACGCATAGATTTGAGGTGTGAGAGGACAGCTACTCGCTTGGGTTTAGCGCATAGTCCCCGCACATTCCAGGTAATTAACTTAAGCGAGGCCATGAGGTGTCTTGGAGGATTTGGGCATGCAGTCAGGGGGGGGGAGGCACCCAGCAGAGGAGTCAGACATAGGACATGTCGTGTAGAGCAATGTAAAATATAGAGAAAAAGGGAGTGCACATGGGGGTGCAGCATATCTGTGCAAGCAGGCGGCTGGGAGCAGAAGGTTAGCATGACTGGTTGCACAGAGTGTCACCCTCAGTATTGTAAAACAAACGAGGCACAATATAAAGTAGGCACTGTAAAATTGAAGCATAAGGTAAGTCAAATGTAAGCAACATATCAGGTAAACCTTATGAACTTTGCCAGCTCTAGACATGACATACAAACAGCCACCCACCACGGCCATGGGTGTGTCAGCTGGCCAGGTAAACAAAACTTGAAAAAATGTTAATGGCCGCCAGGTCAAGAGAACAGTGGGGGAATGCACAGTTCCGGGTGTGACCATGGGGGGTTGTTGTGGCGACAAACAAAAAAAAAAACTGCAGAGCACAGCAGCTGTGGGGTGGAAAATGTGCAATTAGTCTAAGTGAGTGTCAATGGAGTGTCTGAGAACAAGAAGAAAAAAAAAAGGGGGGGGGAGTCCGAAGACTGGAGGGTGGAAGAGGAGAAGCAGGGCACCCAGTACGTCAGCACCAGCATGGAGGCTGAATGAGGGAGCCAAGCTGTCCAAAGGGTGCCAATGAGGATGGGAGAGAGGATAAGGGGGGGAACAGGCTGCGGCCTGGACAGGGTCGGCGCCA
Source organism: Lithobates clamitans (assembly GCA_037952925.1). Classification (NCBI taxonomy): domain Eukaryota; kingdom Metazoa; phylum Chordata; class Amphibia; order Anura; family Ranidae; genus Lithobates; species Lithobates clamitans. The sequence goes on along the minus strand of JBBGZY010001800.1, from coordinate 333,979 downwards.
TTTCCTCCTCATTGTCCTGACCCTCCTGGAAATATCTGGCCAGCTTTTCTATGGCCTCAGATGTCCGATTCGGCCGCGACATGAAGGCTGCAGTGCAGGTAGGCACCGTGGGTAACCGGTCAGCATGGTTGTAGCAGGATTTCCCTGGAGGATAGGTGAAAAGGATAATTTCTCAGACGGAGCTCTGACGCAGCACACCCTATGCCATGTAAACTCCAGGCCACGCCCCTCGTACTGTCTGTTTGATTAATGCAATCACGTCAGCCTTTTCTGTCTCTTGTGGCTTCCAGTAGGCATACCTGGCATAAAACCTGTTGGGGTAATGCCTTAAAACCGCATCCTAGACATTGACCCTCTGTATCTTCCTCAGCCTGTGTATCCTCCATTCTATGCCAGCTCTCTTGGCGGGTCTTTGAATGGGCTGTTGCTGAGCTTAGGCTTCTGTCTGTCCTTTTTTGAGGAACAGTATTGGCTGTGGGAGCTGCAAAGATTTACATTTAATTAGCCCAAGTACTCTCTTTTAATGTATTTATTATCTACTTACCTAACCCTCACCTTATATTGTGTGGATGGTCTCTGGGAGAACTCATGTTGTTTCTGAGAAAACTGCAATACACAGACATTTGTGCTATAGCTTCTAATAGTGCTGCAACATTAGTAAGTTTTAGGAGTGTGTCTTACCTCTATAGATGTAATGACCCATACACGGGACAAATAGGCAACCTGTTAGATAATGACATTTCAATGCTTTGCTATGCAGTGTTACAGTTCCCATCCCCCCCTCCCCCCCTGCAGCCTTTGGTTCCCCCTTACCTGGTGTCCGCTGTGTGCACTCTCTCCTGTTTGTGCACCATACTGTTGCATCTCTCTCCTTATAAGTGCATGGGGGGAGGGTTTCTACCTCACTCAGGTGTTCCTTGATTACTTAAAGCTTCTCTCCTAGCAAACCGGAAGTCGCCCCGACGCCATCTTGGTACATCTCCACCGACCGGAAGTCCCTTAACCGCCATTTTGGAAGAGGGCGCTGCCCTTATTTTCCTGTTTCTGCTGTAGTTTGCTTCCTGAATAGTGAGTGTCCAACAGTGCTTGTTTTTACCAGAAGGATGTCCTGTTTATGGAGTGAAGTGCCAGCAATGGGGGAACCATGCTGCCTGAGTGTATAGGGGGGGGTTGCATTCTACCTGTCCCAGAGACCAGTAACCCGGCCCCTCCAGCACCTGGGTCTGGAGGGGGGGCTCCCTCGTAAGGATGATTTACATTTTATGGATGGGAATTGCAGTCATTCCTAAATGCTTGTTGAAGCTCTGTGATGTGGAAGAGCTGGATTTAATTCGAAATATAATTCAGAAGGTGCCTAATTGGATACAGCGTTTTCGGAACCTTCGCTTGTTGCACCTGCATAGCAATCAGATTGAGAAACTTCCAGAATCTTTAGACTATAACACTGGCAGAAGACTTGGAAAGCAATCACATAGAGGCACTATATACTACAAAAATACTTCCTGTTCCTCACCAAAAGACCATCGTTGTAGTGGGCAGCTTCACAGACCCAAAGTGAAGTATTGGAGGCTCAGGCTTCACTACAGGAAAGAGGCTGAACCTGTGCAACTGGCCAAATGAACCCGGCACGGTGAGGGAAAATTTTTAAATCTTCTGTAGTTATAACCGCCCGAGCATTTGAGGAAAAGAAAGAGAATGCCGCCTAGGGGGAGGCAACTTCTAGTATAACCAGCCCTGATTGGGCAAGAGGCAGAGCCTATCCCATACGTGGATGCTGTCATGCTTTGTGTCAGGAAAAACCTATTGGAGTGGTAAGCCTTGTACAAAGCATACATACAAGTATTTGCAGAAAAGGAATTCAGATAAATAGCAAAGTTCAAAATTAATAGTGATGGTACTAACAGTATAAAATCCTCTTCCATTACAAATAATAGCTAAGTAGACCCATAAAGACAATTGCTAGGTTTATTTAATTTTTTTTTAACAGGTAAACATTTTATTGAATTTGTACAATGGTACACAAGGCAGGTTACAATTTGAGTGACAAATCTTGTACACAGTGGCATTGTTACCATAGCAAGTTTAATTTAGTTTTAATGAATTGCCATATACTTCAAATTCTAGTTTAAGTTTATTTGTTTTTTTGTTTTTTTTTTACTTTTTCAGGACAATGGCAAAAGGGAAAAAAGCCCCTAAGGGTAAAAAAATAACCCTTAAAGCTGCTAAGAATTCCATCAGGATTACATTTGATGGCCGTCGAAGGTTGGATCTATCTAAGATGGGAATTGCAGTCATTCCTAAATGCTTGTTGAAGCTCTGTGATGTGGAAGAGCTGGATTTAAGTCGAAATATAATTCAGAAGGTGCCTAATTGGATACAGCGTTTTCGGAACCTTCGCTTGTTGGACCTGCATAGCAATCAGATTGAGAAACTTCCAGAATCTTTAGGACAGCTTCAAAATCTTCTTCATCTTAATGTTAGCAACAACAAACTCACAGCAAAAGGTGTCCCTATGGAACTGTGCCAACTTAAGAATCTTCGACACCTTAATTTCGGCCTTAATGCTATTGACGTTCTACCAACTACAATAGGTGCCCTTAAAGAACTCAAAGAGGTAGGTCTTTTTGATAATCATCTTACTACAGTGCCCCCTGGCATCCTTAAATTGCCTAAATTAAAGAAACTGAACACCAAGAGAAATCCCATATTGCCAACAAATGAAGAACTGGAGGCAGAACAACAAGAGGCCATCCAACGTTTTGAAAATCTTTATCTTGTACGCGAGAAGAATTTGTGCAGCCTTTGTGTCGCAGAGTGTCAAGCTGAAAAAAGCAAGCTGAATAAACTGAAGAATATTGCGATTCCCATGGTAAAGAAACCCCTCTTTACAAACATGCTGACCCCAAATTCAATAGCCAAAGAAATCCAAGTAAAGGATTAATAAATAAATAAATATTAAACTGTCACTTTGATCATAACACCCGATAAAAACTGTTATTTATATACTGTAGGCATATAATCATACAAAAATATATTCATTTTTAGACCAAGATTGCAAGTTATTTTCTATTTAGCTCACTCACCTTGATCTGAGTTTGATGTTTCATGTGAAGTCATTATTTTTATATATATATATATATATATATATATATATATATATATACACACACACACAGTGTGTGTGTGTATATACTGTAAATATAGTGTGTATATATATATATATATACTCACATATACAGTACATAATACACACACAAATATTCCCTTCAGAACATTTTGATAGTATAATGATCAAATGCAATGTTTGGAGAAAATTTGGTACAAATAGAATTGTGATCAGAATTGAACTTGCAATTCATTAGTTTAAAATTTCAGCTGCATGATTATTGTCAGGACACAAAGCTACAGTGTAAAGAGAGGTTGTGGTCAACTTTAGACTATAACACTGGCGGAAGACTTGGAAAGCAATCACATAGAGGCACTATATACTACAAAAATACGGTACTTCCTGTTCCTCACCAAAAGACCATCGTTGTAGTGGGCAGCTTCACAGACCCAAAGTGAAGTATTGGAGGCTCAGGCTGCTCCAGATTTTGGTACTCTTAGATTTCCTTTACACAGCTGTTAAGCCTCATTTACCGGATTCCAACGGCAAAAACCAACAGATTCTTGGAGCTGGAATAACCGGGACATACAAAAAGCTTTGTTTGCATATAGCTGCACACCAAGCGGTTAGCTGCGGATGTCTGAGTCGGGATGCAGCTGACTGCGTCCAGGCTCAGACATCTGTCTCTAACCACAGGTAACTCTGTGGTGTGCAGCTACGTGTGAACAGCGGCAACCACAGTTAGCATGACATTAGTTAACAGAAGTTTTTTTTTTTTTTCACAAATCATACTTACCTAGGTGGATGGAGCATTACTCCGATGCACAGAGAGCTGGTGACTGTCAGTCACTGCTCTCTGCTCTGTCCCCACCACCCCACACTCACTAGAACACTGTGCTGTGGAGGGAGCAGGAGCGGCCAGCTCAGCCTCTCGCTAGCTGAGAGGCTGAGTCGGGTGCCAGTCCAGGCATGTGAGCAGATCCCGACTTTATTGTCGCAATCTTGCCCAAGCCTGGACCGCTTTATGACGTCCCCCAAAAAACGGGTTACAGGAGTGCAGAACATACTGCACTCCTGCGATCCACAGCTTTGGCTGTACTTCTTTAATATAGGCTGAACAACCACCGGTATTCGCATACCCTGGTCACTGGAATCTGGTGTATGTGGCTACATGGCTAAATGGCCGTATAAAGGAGGCCTTAGGGTGCTTTGCAAAGTATGTACATGTATGTACATGCAGGCATCTATAAATATATACTACAGGCTTAGTAGGGTTAAACAAAACATAACAATTAAGTTTATTAAAACCACAACATTAACTAATCAGATCAGCTGACTGATTATAATTAGAAACTATAAAAAGGAAATAAGCCAATTAACTGAACAAAACCACAAATCAAATCAGTCAGTAAACGCTTAAGTGCCGTTTCACACTAGTGCGATGCGAGAACCCTGCGAATGCAGTGCGGGTTCCCGCATCGCACCTGAATCACACCATGGTTCACACTGAGATCTGCGAACAGCTGCGGGTGTTTATGTAAAGTTAACAACACCCCCAGATTGGTCAGCAGATCGCAGTGCCGATGGGTCCTACACCATTTTGGTGCGAATATGATGCAATTTAAGCCATACAGTTTGTATTGCTAAAATTGCATTGCACAGACATCGCATGTGATCTGAACAGCAATGCGGTGCGAATCACATGTGAACCGGGCCTTAAAGATAAACTAATGATACCTAATATTGGTAAGGCTTTTGTCCAAAGCTGGTCATACATGGATCAAAATTCTGCCAGTTCAACAGGGACCGTCAAGATTTGATCTATTTATGGGCAGGCTGATTGTACCCAAGTCAATCATTCAACTTGGGTACAACCAGCTTGTTGGATTCTTTACATTTGATTACTGCTGGTGGCTATAGCTGCTAGCACTAATCATGTTCTGACGACCAGGAAGGCTCCCCCGCATCCCCGTCCCCCCACTCCTGACCAGTAGAACACAATCCATCCAAGGCAGAAAGAATGACATCTATGGGCTGGTTTAATGGTAATATTCATATATCATTCAGACTAAACCTTGCTCCTTTTAAAAATATGAACACAAAATAGGTGACCAAGAAGTTAACATGCAAACCAGATGTCCTCCTTTCTGAAAAACACAAGCTTCATATTTTTGTATATTATGGGTGTCATGCAAAGAGATACTAAGGAAAAAATATATTTAAACCACATGAGTTCCAGCACTATTAGCCTTAGGGCACTATACACCCCTTTGAGTCCCAGGGATTTTTTCAGATTTTGGACATGTGATAGATTGGCTTACAATTTCTGCCTTGGTTTGGCAGTAAGTCTAGCCAGTCTTGACATTGTTTTTAGGGGACATTTAGAATTTTCTTTTGATAGCATAAAAAATAAAATTGTGAAAATTATGAAAAATGTGCTTTTCTTGTGATTTTTGACCACGTAAAAAATGAGGCAGTGTGTTTTTTTTTTCTGAAATACATTTTTTAATTTGTCTGGAATCAAACATTATCAAATTTGTCTTTGTTTTTAAGTTATGGAGAAAATGTATGCTATAGAAACAACCGTGTATATTTTAGATTTTATTTACAAAACATTTTTCTCACACTATGACATGACAACATAGGCCCTATCTTTGAAAATTTGAACAGTAAACAGTCTGAAGTGTTAGACTGTAAATGTTTTGAACATTTGTAATTAATATTTTTTATATTAGGGTTACTTGAAATTAAACAAATTAATTAATTAAAAATGGTTGTTTTTAGTTTTTTTTTCAGTTTCTTATATATATATAAGTAGTTAATAATGTTATCAAATACATTATACTACTACTCCTTTACATAAGAACACCACAAAAGTATGTCTTTGTTGCATGGTGTGAACATGGCAGGGCTTGGAAACAAGGGAAGGCATTCTCATGTCAATAGCTAAAAACGGACATGTCTGTTTTTGGCTACAAACTGTATTTACAGGAGCTTGGGACATGACAGGACCCCAGAAACTCCCAAAAAATTACTCTATTTAGAAAAGTAGTCCTATCAAGGTTTTTGGCAAGGGGTAACTTGGACTTTGAACCCAGATTTTTCAGAATGCAATTGGCAACAAATTTAAAGGATAAGTTCACCTTTATTCACATATTTTTTTCTAAATTCCAGCTCCCCTATGTACCAATATAGCAGTAGTGTACTTATTTTGCATCAATATCAAAGCTTTCCATTCATTCTACATACACTTACTTCACTGTCCTCATCCATGTTTACAAATGTATCCATTAGTTCTACCTTACTTCCTGGACAGACTAAAGGTCATGATACAGGAAAGAGTTGACCAGCTGTCCTCATTAGCACACACCTTGCATCATCCACCCTCCTACCTATCCACCCACTCCCTGGTGTGTGTGTTTTTAATGAAATGAAATCAATCAGTGATCATCCTTCTCACTAAATAAACAGGCATTGATTTTTTTTCCTTCCTTAATTTTAATCTTGCATAGATCGTTCATTTGGCATTTTGAAGTGTGCAGGCAATGAGAGATGAGATAACAGCCGAGCTGTTGATGTGGAGGAGAGCTGTATTATTGAAAACAGGAGAAGTGTGTCCTGGGTTCTGTAAAGTTCATCATACACTATACAACCTGATTGTACGATCTCCTTTAGATCTGCCATCAACTATGTAGTGCAAGGGTCTGCCTGATTGGATACAGAGTGAATGGATAGATAGGTGGTCCTGTTTTTGGTAAAGGTGGTCCATAGTTCTGGTAAATCTAAACAAAATTGTACAGAGATTTTACAATCAAATAACATAGTGTATGGCCTCCTTTATACAAGTACATAGGAGGGAGTGGACAGAAACACTCAACTGTCAAGCCCACATCTCTGCATAGTGGGAACCCACATTCCCACATGCGTTTTTTTTTGGGGGGGTGTTTTGGAGCATTTTCACTTATCACGCATAGGGTAGCCCATCCAACCTGAATGGGCTGCCCTACACACAACAATCACTCCAAAGAAGCTTCAGAACTTTTTTTTAAGAGCAGAGCTTTTTACTGTAATTTTTGGTGCAGCGCATTTCTGAAATACAAGGAAAAGCACAGATGTGAATGGAGCCTCATTGTTCTTGTGTTAACGCACCAATTTCACTTTTAGGCCCCATTCACAACTAGAATAGTGGCAGCGCACGTTTTGTGGTTCGTTTTTCCTGTGACACCTGGGCAGCCTGTTGATTTCTTTTTTTTTTTTTTTATTTATATCAGGAAAAAGATCCACAGAGACCGCAACAACAAAACAATTAGGATAACAGTAATACAGATACAAATAAAGGTACATGGACATGGGAAACATCATATGGGTGTGCTTGGTGTAATAACAACATTGTCCCATGTTGCTGTATGTTGGGAGATATATTAAATATGGATGTTTGTTCTTGGTTAAGTCTATCTATAGGGATCTAGGTTCCTGATGTATTTCCCTATGTTCAAAGGGTTTTCTCGTGTTCACGACTGTGGGAAGTCAGGTAACTATTAGCTCCGTGGGCCCATCTCCTTTCTTTTTCCAAAATAGTAGAAGTAAAGTTAAAGAAGGTTAAAGATAGTAGTTACGTGGGCAGTGCCCTAGTGTATAGAAGGGAGAAGAGATGTAGTCAATAGAAGAAGGGGGATTGTACTGAGGGGGGGGGGGATGTGGGGGGGGTTTCACGAACATGGACCCAAGCATCCATACATTGAATGCAATGTCTCTAAGGTATGTTGCACTAAATTATTTGCCTGATATTAGGGAGCTGTATAGTTGAATTTTGAGTTTTTAAGTTAGTGGGTCTCCTCTGAGGGCTTGTCCCTTTTCTAAATAATTTGAAAATATTCCATAGTTACCATGTCTTAGAGTATGCCTCTTGTCTGTCTTGGCTTGTAAGGATGAGGTCTTTCATTTTGGTAATGTCATCTATTTTTTGAAGCCATAAGTCAATGGTCGGCAGGTGTGGTGATTTCCAGTTAAGTGAAATACAGGCCTTGGCTGCGTCTAGGAGGTGTCGTACTACTGACTTTTTGTAGACGTGTGCGGGGGTGTCATTTGCATGTAGTAAGAAATATGCCGGGTCATCTGGGAATGTACGATCTGTAAATTTTTGTATTATCCGGCTGACCTCTCCCCAGAAATTCTGTAGCCTGGGGCAGGACCAGAAAATGTGTAACAAGGTACCTCTTTCCCGTTGACAGCGCCAACATAGATCTGATGTTGTTGGAAAGAGTTTGTTCAGTAGAGCTGGGGTTCTGTACCAATGAGTAAGAATTTTATAGTTGGTCTCCTGAATTTTGGTACATATGGAAGATTTGCGAGTGAATGTGATGATATGTTGTTTTTTTTTGGTAGTAAGATGGCAATTTAGATCCCGTTCCCATTTGTTCAGGCTCGAAAGTTGATCGTCCTCTGACGGTGTTATTAGCAAGTTGTACATAAGGGAAAGTGTATGTAGTATTGTACCTGTTTCTGTACAAAGCTCTTCTAACGTTGTGAGGGGTTGATTTGTAGTATCCGGAGGCGCTATGGTATTAAGAAAATGGCCAAGTTGGAGAGCTCTTAAGGAAGTCCAGTCTGTATTGGCCTACTGGGTTGGAGAGTTCTGCAATTGTTTTCCATCGTCCCGCAATGCTGAAATGTGAGGCTTGGTATAGTCCCGATTTCCTCAGCGCATGGAATTTCATGTCTCGTATACCCGGTTCATCAGTGGTTGGTGTTTGACACTCGATGGTAAGGCTGTGTGATACCATGAGGCTCTATGTAGTGGAGTTTCACTCTGTGCTTGTTCTATCTGTGGCCAAAGTTTGGTTTCTTTATGTCAGCACCAGTCAACAAGTCTGCTTAAATGTATCGCGTGATTGTAGGTGCGGATTTCTGGCATTGCTAGACCCCCGTACTATTTTGGAAGGGAGAGTATCTTCTTGTGTAGTCTGGGTTTTTTCCCTGCCCATAGGAACGTTATGAACGCTGAATGTACTTGTTTGAAATATTCCACAGGTATATGTATAGGAAGGGCTTGCAGGAGATAGAGAAATTTGGGTAGAATTGTCATTTTGAGAATGTTACAGTGGCCGAACCAGGAGTGTAGGCCGCCGTTCCATTGGTTAAGTAATTTTTGGACTTTTAAAGGAGAGGTGGGAAGTTGAGTTTGAATAGCTGGGAGAATTTTGGGGGGGTGTATGTACTTAAATATTTCAGGGCTGTGTCTGTCCATTTTAAGTTAAAGCTAGCTTGGAGGTGTGCAAGTAGTGGTTGTAATATCCCTATCCCCATTGCCTCTGATTTATTGAAATTAATTTTTAAATTCAAGAGTTTCCCGTAAGTATTAAATTTGCACATTAGGTTGGGGAGGGAGATAGTTGGGTTCGTTAGTGAGAACATCAGGTCATCTGCGTAGGCAGATACCTTATATTGTGATTTGTCTACTTCTATGCCGGAAATGTCTGGGTTTAATTTTACGTGACACAGGAAAGGTTCTAGGGACAGCGCAAAAAGTAAGGGTGAGAGTGGGCATCCCCGTCTGGTCCCATTAATAATCTGGAATGAGTCTGAAATCACATCGTTCTCTCTGACTCTAGCCGTCGGGTTTGAGTAGGCCGCTGATATCCAGTTTAGCATCTTTTCGCCTATTCCTATATGTTTCAATGTCGCAAACATGAATTGCCACTCAGTCGGTTGAACGCCTTCTCAGCGTCAATTCCAATGAATACGCTTGGTGTTTTTTTTTTATTGACTATGTGTAGTAAATTTAGGACTTTGGTGGTATTATCTCTGGCTTCTCTGGTTGGCCAAAAGCCGACTTGGTCCAGATGTATTAGATAGGGTAGGTGTTGTTGTATTCGGGATGCTATGATCTTGGTAAAGAGCTTAAGGTCGGTATTTAATAGAGATAGGGCGGTAACTTCCGCATTGGGCTGGGTCTTTACCTTCTTTGGGTATTACAGAGATCAGCGCTTGTAGTGTAGATTCATGTAGTTTTGATCCTGAGCTAAGGCCATTGAACAGGTTTACTAGGTGGTTACCTAGGGAAGGGAGTAGAGTCTTATAGTATGTAGTGGTAAAACCATCTGGGCCTGGTGCTTTACCCGGTTGGGCATTGCCTAAAGCGGTTTGAAGTTCTGGTAGTGTGATGGGTTCTTCTAATAAATCTTTAGCTTCTGCTGATAGGTTTGGCATGAGGGAGGAGGCAATGTAATTTGATGTTGTTTCTTGGGACGGTGGTGCTGTATGTAGATTGTATAGGGATTTCTAGAATGATCTGAACTTTTGTGAAATGTGTTGGGGTGAGGATAATTTCTGTCCTCTGGGGGACATTATATGTGGTATATAAGATGCCAGTTTTTGTGTTTGTAGAGACTGAGCTAGGAGCCTTCCGCATTTGTTACCCGACTCATACATTTTTTTTCCGGCAAATTTGAAGAGCAGCTTTGGCTTTGAAGTGCAATAGGTCGGTGATCTGTTTGCGGGTGATGTTGAGTTCAATACCTAATTGCCTGGATGGGGTCTGCTTGTGCTTTGTCTCTAGTGCCTGTAGTTTATGGAATAAAGCAGTCAGTTGTGTTGTCCTTTGTCTAAGTCGGGAGCCGTATTTGATGAGGACCCCGTGGATCACGGCTTTGTGTGCCTCCCATACTCCCCCTGGATTGCTGTCAGGAGTACAGTTAGAATTGAAATATTGTCCTATCTCTTTTACTACGTCTGTCAGGACTTCTGGGTCTCTCAATAAGCTTTTGTTTAATAGTTGTCTTTCCGCTTTATGGATGTCAGAAATGGCATACTGTAGGGTTATCGGGGCATGATCTGACCATGTGATTGACTCTATGGTGGTATCTTTGATTGCTTGTATGTGTCTATGGGGGATCAGAAAATAGTCAATACGTGAGTACGTCTGGTGTGGTCTGGAAAAGCCTGTTGATTTCAGTGGGCTGCTCTACATGTGGCTCATGGGACATTTTGGCGTGTTGTGGGTTGCGTGTATTTCGCAGCATTTGCCACTTGTTTTTTCCACACAGCCGATTCAACATCGATCTTTCAACTTGGGTACAACCAGCCTGTCATATTTTGCATGCGATTATTGCTAGCGGCTGGTACAGCTGCTAGCAATAATCAGGGTCTTCTCCCGGGGGGGGAGAATACAATGGGTTGGCAGGAAGGATTCCCGTATCCACATTGTCTGTGTTGATGGGGGAATCAAGCAAATTTCTTTCCTGAAATCCGTAGTTGCAGGAAAGAAATTTGCACCTTGTATGGCCAGCTTTAGTTGGTGAGAACAAAGCAGGTCCCAGAAGGGAGTGCATTCGGGCTGTCAAGGGCTGAAAACTACCATGTCAATTTTATGGCAATGTATTGCATTTAATGTGACTCAGAAGTGACAGGCCCCCATTGTGGGGATGTTTTAGTACCGCTAATTATCTTTTAGGTTTTGTAGTCTACCCCAAAGTATTATATATTGCTTTATTCAGGACAAATAGGGCTTTAATTTGGTGGTGAATTTGGATACATATACTGTATTTTTATTTACTTAGTATTTATTGAGAATAAATAGTAAAAACATTGTGTACCCTCATAAATTTGCCCCAAAATATAATCAACAAAGTCTGCTAATTAAAATGATATCACATTAATGTAACTTTTATGTAGCATAACAGAATAGCAAAGCTCAAAGTAAATGTATGTATTTTACATTAAAAGAGCTTTGTTCTCTTTTTTTTTTTTTACTTTCAATCTTTTTATTAAAGAAAGTCAATATACAAAGTTTTTGAATAAAAAAAACAAAGGCTGAGCCCCTACCAAAGTACAGCAATGGAGTGGCGTCAGCAAAACCATAATGTTTAAGATAACTGCAAATACCCAAGCAAACAGCAAATAAACACCAAAACTTTCCAAGTGGCCATAAAGCCCATCAAAGCCTGCTGGCTGGGTTTCACATATTGCGAATAAAACAGGGTCTAGCCCCAATCGTTAGAAAAACAAACAAAAAATGGAAGAATAAAAAAGTAAAAGCAAAAGAAGAGATAAAGAAGGGACCTAGCTAGAAAACAGGAAAGTAGGTCCCAAAAGGGTAGAGAGAAGAAAAAGAGAGACAGAACAGGGAGGAGGAAACCCAAAGAGTGAGCCTGCAAAGGCATCAAAATCGAGGGAGTCCTGAGCAGGATAGGAATGAATCCCTAAAGTTCTATATATACCTTCCTGAACCGCAGTATGGAATCATTAAGCTGGCTTGCAAGATGCTCATTAAGCATAATCCAGGAAACCTTGCACCTGAACATAGTGAACAATGTAAGCTGAGGGGTTCTTTCAGGATCGAGCTATAGTAAGTTTGGCAGCTAGAAACATAAAATGAATCAACTTGATCGAGATATGTTGTCAACCTGTTTGTTCAGGCAATACGGGGTAATTGTGGAACAGACGTTTCCGTAACCTTCCATATTAAAACAAAAATCTTGTTCTAGAAACCCCGGATTCTGGGGCATACCCACCAAATATAAAAAATGGTGCCAAAAGAGTGACAGCCCCGAAAACAGAAAGGCGAGGAGGTCAGGAATAGCTTCGCAAGACGTGCTGGAACCATATACAATCTGGTCAGGACCTTAACACTCACCTCCACCAAGGAGACATTCAATAATCCTTTGCACACAGAATGGAGGATTGCCAATGGTCCAGGTCTTTCTCAAAAGCTACTTCTAAGTCCCACACTTGCATATAAAGTTGTTTTATTGTGAAATCAAGCTAGATTTGTATATAATAGAGACCCCCCCTAACCAGCATCCTTTGTACACCATCTCTCATAAGGGGTGACCTTAGGGTCCTTAAAGCGGAGCTCCACCCAAAAGGGGAAGCCCCACTTGTTTGCTTCCTCCCCCCTCTGCTGCCACATTTGGAACCTTTCAGGGGGAGGGGGGGAGCGTATACCTGTCAAAACCAGGTACCCACTCCCACTTGCCTTAGTGAAGATGGCCGGCGCCTGCACCTGAAGCCGATGGGTGTATCGGCTTAGGGTGCCGACATTGTGAGATCCCTGGACAGGTAGGTGTCCATATATTTAAAGTCAGCTGCTACAGTATTTGTAGCTGCAGACTTTTAATTTTTTTCCCTCAGGCTTGAACTCCTCTTTAAGTATCGCAGGGCCTAACGACCAAAAGAAAAGAGATTTGGAAAAATGTAAAGGTTTCCGAAGCAGGTATCTTCAGTCGTGACTTACAATGGGTCAAAGTAAACTGGCTGCTGGGAGGAAGAAAGCGACCAATATGGTACAGGAATGCTGGGTTATTAAAAAGGTGGGCTTGTGGATAAAAAGATGAGACAATGTTGCTGTTATTCTGAACTCAGTCCCAAACGGCCAGTGAATTAGATAATGTAGGGGCAAGAATGGCTAGTCTATGCCTCCTGGGTTGCCATTTAAGATAATCTAATGGAATTTTATTATTTGCCATCCGCTCCATGGCCACCCGCTCAGGTTTCACACCCCATGAATACACTGCCGATAACTGTGGCACCTGGGTCACCTGATAGTGCAGCATGAGATGCGGGAGACTGAGACCACCCTTGTTTTGTGAGCAAAGAGCAACATTTGCTTGGAACCTCACTAGGTCAGATCGTAATATCAATATCGGCAAAGAACGAAAATAATACGATAAGCGTGGTAAAAGTGTCATCTTAATGGAGTGAATTTTGCCAAACCAGGACAGACCATGGACCATCCACCCCCTAGATCCTCCTCTAATTTCTTTAAGAAAGGTGGATAATTTATCTTATATAAAGTTGCCAAAGAGGGGGGTTAAAATGAACACCGAGGTAGGGGACAAATTCGGACTTCCAGTGAAACGGAAACACCGCTTGTAGACCGGACACCAAATTTGGTGGAAGATTAATGCTCATCGCCACCGATTTAGGATCTTTAACATGCAGACCTGAGACCCCCTGAACCTACTGCATGTAAAAAGTGAAGCACATTGGGCAAGAAAATAAAAGGCGATGTGACAAACATTGGAAAAAAGGGCACATTTATGAGTTTGATTGCCACAGGTCACACCCTGAATATTTGAGTTCGACGGGATCGCCAAAGTTTTAATGGATATAGCGAAAATGAGGGGTGAAAGTGGACATCCTTGTCTTGTCCCCCGAGAGATACGGATAGGGTCAGAATGAAAGCCCTGCATGCGCATCTTCACCATCGGTGACCCGTATAGGGAACGCATAACAGTGAGAAAATTATCGCGAAAACCCCAAGCTCCTAGCAATTCAAACAAATATGACCAAAAGACCGAGTCTAATGCTTTTTGGAGGTCAATAGAGAGCAGAAAACCCTCCTGATGTGGATTCCCTGACCACTCAGAGAACAATAAAGACATGACATTAATGGCTCTCCAAATCTGATCAGGGCCCTGCCTACCAGGTATAAAACCTACCTTATCCCTGTGAATGTACTTATTATTAAAAGAGGCAAGTCTATTGACTAAAATTTTCATTAAAATCTTCATATCATTATTGATCAGAGAGATAGGACTATAATTTGCAACTTCTGGATCTTTGCTAGGCTTGGGTATTACCGAACTATATGCAGTATTTAAATCAGCATTCAGCAATTGACCAGATCAGAGGATGTTCCACAGAGGCCACAGGCCAAGAAAGACCCTAACAGAGGTCATTCACTCCTCATGAAGGGGGAGAATTTCTGAACGCACTGGAGCATTGACTGTGCCACAGAGGAGAGATTGGTCGCATAGGAGGCATCTCCGCAGTGGGCGAGGCTGAATGGAGTTTTGGATAAGAGGTATGAGGCTCAAGGGAGATGATGCTCAGATGTAGAAGCAGTTGCTCCCCTATCACAAAGTTGGTAAATGTGTACGATTTATTCTCATGCATTAAATCAAGACAGAAAGGGAAGGGCCACCAATACTTAATAGCTTTGCCGGAGAGGGCCTGTAGCAAAGGTTTCAGGGCCCAGCACTTCTGGACTGTGTATGGCAAAATATCCACAAAGATTTGTACCTTGTGCCCCAGGACAGTCAAGTTCTCACTGGCCCTAGAAGCTTTCATCACCACGTCTTTGACGGCATAAAAATGCGGTTTGACAATAATATTGCAGGGGAAGCCATCTGGATGTGGGGCTTGGAGTGCCCTATGAACCCTGTCAAGTTCCAGGCAGTGGTCAGGTAGGTCTAGGAAGAGATCGTAAAGAAAGGAGCGTACTGCTGAGTCAGAATCCTTAATCGACTCCAGAACAGTGTTGCCAACCTACCAGAATGAAATTTACTGACATGACACCCAACGTTTACTGGCACCGCCAAGTTTTTACTGACATTTCCAAAAGATACAAAATTACAGTTTTAAGTGCAAATTTCAGTATTGAGGCTAGTACAATATGCAATTAGCAATGTGATTTAAGGCACAAAACATATTTCTTATTTTATTTTTGATATAGTAAGTAACTAGCTTAGGGACAGGATTCAGGAAGGAAAGAAATTAGAATAGGCAGGCACACACACATGAAATTGACTCTCACAGCGACACTGACAGTAGTATGCAGCAGCACAGATGATGATGACACCTCACCGATACAACACATCCCCTCCTGAGTCACGGTGACAGTCTCCCTCCATGGTAGATGGTCACTTCAGTCCACTCCAGTGCAAACAGCACTAACAGTCCCACTCTTAGGCTTGCCCTGAGAAAGCACACAAGGTTCCGGCTGCTCCCCTCGGCTCCCTTGTACCATTACATCACATGACACGCTCAGGCACCACCTCTGCCAGAGAAGCTGGTGCCGCCTAAACACACTGTAGCAGGCACTCGGATGGTCTCAGGTCAGCGAGCTGAGCATCACAGCCATATTTTTTACTGGCAACCTTTTCCTGTCAAAAAGTGCCTGTTTTTTACTGGCTGCCAGTAAAAATACTGATAGTTGGCAACACTGCTCCAGAACCCCCTAGTATGCAGAAATTATAGTGTCTAGAGTGATTCTCAAGGTCATCGATTTTAGCAAGTACCCCATCCAAGCGCTCTTGGAGATCCTGGATGCGCTGCATATGCTGATTTGTGCACGCAATGGTAGATTGCAATTTTGTTTCTAAGACTTCAATACGGGTGCCCAAGCTCTGGATGTCCGCTTTAATATCCGCAGTGATCTGAGCGCTCTGGCCAGACCTTGTTCTAGCAGCTCAGAAAATTTGTTTAACAGCGAGTGAGCACCCATATCTGCCAGTGAGAGATCATGGGGCGGCTTGTTTGCTGCTCAGCGCAAAGGCGCCCCCTACCCCCTGGAAGTTCTGCGGGTCAAGGAGTGAGCCGAGCTGCCTCCTCGCAGCTGAGACATCTGCCGGGACATAACTTGAACTGATGGGGACAAGAATCGGGGGGGGAAGTAGGACGTTTAACTGGATCTGTCCCTTCAGTGGAAGGCAAGGAGAATTGTTCAACCATCGATAGGAGTATGTAGCCATTAGGTTCCCTTGAGATCCCCAGGAGAAGGAATATACAGCCATTTTGGCCTTGAGGGTCTCCTGGATCTCTTGTCCAAGGGCACTATCTTATCAGTCCTTCATGGGGTGTTCCTGGGTGCCCTGTGTTGGCAGTATTAGCGTGAACAGGCACAACGGGTGCAACATACGCCATCAGACAGTAAGGGTTAAATCAGTCAGTGTAAGGTTCACCAAAACAGGTGTCCTCCCAGGGCCCCATGTGTTGCAGTCATGAATAAAGGGTACTCACTTATCAGTCGCTTGGTTGTCGCTCACGGGGCAGCGAATCCAGCCATGCAGATGCCTCTCTGGGGGAGGTGAAGAAGCGAACCGTCTCTCCATCCTGGAACCTCAGGCGAGCCGGAAATAGAACACTATATCGAATGTTGCGTGCCCTCATTGCAGCCTTCATGTGATCAAATGATTTCCTCAGTTTTTGCATTTCTAATGAGTAATCGGCAATTATCATTAGTTTATTGTTTTGGTGTCTCAATTCCCCCACTGATCTGGATGCACGGAGGATCTCATCCCTGTCCCGAAAGTTAAGGAGCCTTAGAATGAATGTTGGGGGGGCACCCGGGGGGCCAGGCTTAGGCGGGATCCTGTGTGCCCGTTCCACCACATAGGGAGGAGACTTCTGGGCATCAGGTAGAAGGTTGCATATCATGTCCTCCACATAGCCCGTGGGATTGTTGCCCTCTATGCCCTCCGCCATGCCACCTATGCGCAGGTTGTTACGCCTGTTTCTATTCTCGGCTTCTTCTGCTCTGTACTCCAGGGCTTTAATCTTAGTCTGAAGTGTCAAAAAAGGGGGGGGTAGAACAAGGGGGTGGGACTTTATATGAGGCACGTGGTAGCCAAAAAATAAATGGTGGACATTATAGAATCTTGTTGTTATTTTGTATTCATATTTTAATTGATTGTCACTAGATACTATTAAGTGAAGCAGGTACAACATGTAACAATGGTACAATGGTAATACAGTATAAATAACATCATAAAATCAGTATCACATGATATAGCAAACAAAATTCTTCCGTAGTGCACCAGAATATAGTTGGATAAACCAATAAAGCATAATAATACTTGCAGAGTCCTTGTTGGTCCAAAAAAGAAGGGGTATAAAGGTAAACTTGGTATCCGGGTAATGTGTATTGTAATCATGGCGTATGGCAGCTCTATGCGTTTCGTGGCTAGAGGGCCAATCGTCAGGACAAGTGCTCCCAACGGGGAGCTGCGGCGGACATCTCGCCTGAAGCCCCCCAACAAGCGTCAACTATCGTCAATCCAACTATCTTCTGGTGCACTACAGAAGAATTTTGTTTGCTATATCATGTGATACTGATTTTATGATGTTATTTATACTGTATTACCATTGTACCATTGTTACATGTTGTACCTGCTTCACTTAATGTATCTAGTGGCAATCAATTAAAATATAAATACAAAATAACAACAAGATTCTATAATGTCCACCATTTATTTTTTGGCTACCACGTGCCTCATATAAAGTCCCACCCCCTTGTTCTTCCCCCCCATTTTTGATGTATGACAGGGATGGAAATATGTGACCTTACCAGGCCACATTTTCATATAAAGTCCCAAGGGATGGAACAGCTGGCCTTACCAGGTCACAGGTTCACCTAAAGTCCCTTAACCACCCATTTTTTAATTCAATATTAGTCTGAAGTGTGTGAAGAGCTGCACTGTGTTCAGCAACCATGTCCTCTGTGTTACTGACCCTCTGCTATGTTTCTGCTACCCTGGATCTGAGCTTATCCATACCCTGTCTCAGGAGGCCCACGTCCATTTGCACCGCCTCTATCTTAGCAGTAAGTGTGGATTGACATGTGGCTATGGCTGCCATGACATCTGCTAGCCAGGCGGGCCTTGCTTCCTCGGCTGCCATTGGGGCTGTCTGTGATGCCCTGTGCGTCCAGTTCTTTTCTTTTATTCTCCTATAATTGTGGAGCTGCTACTTATGTTGTGCACCTGGATACCATCACTGAGCCGTGGGATGGCTCCAAAGCGTGTGTAGACTTAGTTTCACAGCTGAGTCACACGCTCTGAGGTGAGAGGCTTTCCCAGGGGGGTCACTGATGACACTGAAGCATGATTTCATAAGCACTAAGATTATTTGGAGCATGCTGGATTTTCTTATGGACACTTTTTTTGTATGGATTTTTTCATACACTTATATTATTGAATATTAGACTCACTGATCACCTGTAACATTGTTTTTGGATTGCATATTACATCATTGTGTGGCACTTTTTTGAATACTGCACATATTACATCTACTGCGTTAGATTATTTTCCCATTGCACTTTATATTTTTTATTGATTTATTTATTTTGTATATTGGTATTCGCTGATTTATTTGCATATCTTGCACTGATGTAAATAACACTTTTTCACTTTATTGTTTTAATTATTTATTTTATATATTGGTATTGTTGATTTATTCACACTGATGTAACAACACTATTGTGTAGCACTCTTATGCCCCGTACACATGGTCGGATTTTCCGATAGAAAATGTCAGTTCGGAGCGTGTTGTCGGATATTCCGACCGTGTGTGGGCTCCATCGGACATTTTCCATCGGATTTTCCGACACACAAAGTTTGAGAGCATGCTATAAAATTTTCCGACAACAAAATCCGATCGTGTCAATTCCGACCGTGTGTGGCCTGTTCCGACGCACAAAGTGCCACGCATGCTCAGAAGAAATTCCGACACGGAACAGCTTGGTCTGGTAAACTTAGCGTTCGCAATGGATACAGCACTTTCGTCACGGTGCAATGTAAAAAATGGTTTAATAGAGCACACTCTCTTCTTCTTTATAATGTGAGAAGAATTAAGTAGTTTTGCTGCTTATATTCAAACAGACTTCTCACAAACTTATTTCTTTACTATTTATCGGGATTCCCTCAATATATTTTGATTTGTCACATCTGACAACATTATTTTGGTGGTGTTTTTTTTTTTTTTTTTTTTTTTTTTTTTTGGTTTTAAGGCAGATTAGTTATTTTTGGTTTGTATTTTTTTCAAGGGTGATTTTTGTTTTATTGGATTTTTATTTTTACTCCAGAAAATTTTTGTGTGTGTTTTTTGTGTCAAGTTACCACAACACCATTGATATGTTGTTATATTTAATCTGTAGGAGATTGTTTGGTGTTGTTGTCCCTTGTTAATTTCACATTGTATTTTAGAAATTTACCTGAATCGTCACCAACAAACTGTCCTTTTTGGATGAAAACACACATAGGAGAGTAGAATTTTCCAAAAAAAAACATTTATTAAGGGCTCACAACTAAACAAAGAGGGAGGCAACGCTGGAGAAACAGCTGAGATGGGTGAAGCCTTGGACCCCCAGGGCACACGTCAACTATTTTCAAGGAAAATTGGTGGCCTGAGGAGTCCATATCTAAGGGAGTGCAGTCTGGTCCAGAAGTCCCAGAGATCCGGAAAGCAGCAGATGACATCTGTGTCCCCAGGCTGTGGTCATACGAGAGACTGCAGCTTTTGTCAGACCAGACTGAACCCAGGGCCATCACTCTCTTGTCTTCCTTCTACGCTTCCTTCCACGCGGTAGCTCTGGTGGTGGAGTTGTGGCAGCAGGAGGAGGAGGAGGAGGAGGAGGAGGATGGTCCAACTCAATCACGTCGGTCTTGGGTGTTAGTTCCCCACTCACCCTCTTACTTAGGACTTTATAAAGCAGGTCCTCACATAGCTTGCGTTGACCCTCCTGCATGCCCTGCAGTTTTGTGGCAGCCATGCAGGCAAAGGCCTCTTCAGGAGTGGGTACGGCTCGGAGGGACGCAGAAGCCTCCTGAATGAGCCTGAGCGCAGAATCCTGCATGTGAGTCACCTTCCTCGCTCTCTTGTGTGGAAGGCGGAGGGGAGGAACCTGCGATTTAGTCAGGCTGCGACTGGTCCCAGGCTTCTCCTGTCAGACACTTAGCCCCGCCTCCTCCTGGCTGCCACTAATCCCTGCCTCCTCCTGACTGCCACATTCCACAACCTCCTCCTGGCTGAGGTCTTCCTGTGTATGAAAAAGGGACATAGTTTGAGTTTTTTATTCATCATTCACACACAATTTTCACCTCCTGACTGTTGCAAATTGAATGTTAACAAATATAACAGACTATCCTTCTGAGCCAAGCATTTTTCATTCTTGTCCTAATTTTGGGTGCCCACTACTGTCTATTGATATGTAAAACACTTTTTTTCAATCAGCAATTAGTGATCAATAATAACATCTAATAAACATCATTTATTTATTGACCAGAAATCTGTAGAAGAATGCTATACCTGGCTCCAGATGGGCTCCTCCACTTCTTCCTGACTGGAAGGCCCAGGTTGGACATCGGAAGCCTCAGCTGGGGTGGAAGGAAGAGTGGAAGGAAGAGTGTGTGCTAATTATAGCAACGAGGAGGAGGAGGAGGAGGAAATCCCGGAGCCGGAAACGTCCCAATCCAGAAGGAGATTTAAGGCCTCAAATATGTCCTTTGGGGAGATGTTGGAGATGGTGGACATCCTGAAGAAGGCCGACTATGATGGGAAGTATGGACCTTAACCCAACCCCAATGTCAGAAAGGCCAAGATCATGGCAAAAGTAGTCAGGAGTCTGCACCCGCATTTCGGGGTAGGACGATCAAAAGATCAGCTCAGGAAGCGGTGGTCGGACCTCAAGTTAAGAGAACATGAGCAGTACAGAAAGATCCGGAGAGTGCTGCAAAAAAGTAAGTAGTTGTCCTGTGTTCCTATTCTTTATGTTTATTACATTCGTGCTGCTCCATGTGCTTTTCTTACAAGTGTACATTTTTCTTTCAAAATCTTTTATTGGTTTTATACAAAAACAAGAGAAGACAATAAAATACAGGATTTGTAATCACATATCATTTAGCATCGGCTGATTTATAAGATACGCCAGCTGGGGCTAGAGAATTAGCAATTGCAAGGCACAATGGGAGTGTCTGACTATGGCGTATAGGAACAAATGCTTGAGACCTTGTAACTGGTGTACACATAGTAAGAGACCAATAAGAGGATTGTCCGTTGACCAGAGAGGCACTAGGGGATCCCACCGGCACCCCTAAAGGGATCATGCTGTGCACAGTGTGAGCTCCCATCCTCTCCTAACCAGCGATTGACCTAGGGCCCTAGGGTCCCAAGGATCGTTACACTATAATTACTGGAGATTATAACCTAACAGTGAGAACTATGCTGCTAGAAGAGCGATATTTGTCCCAGTATGAAGGAACACAGATCAGAAAGTACAATACAACAATTACATGAGGATCTGTCCTAGTATCCCCCAGCAGATGAACTACATCAACGAGAACTACAACTAATAGAGCAGAAGAGAAAAGGAGGAAAAGGGAAAAGTGAGAAAGGAAGGTTAGCCAGCCGTCTGGAGGGGCCCCCGCCCCACTAATTGACCCCTTTTAGTTTTGGGGTGGGACTTCGGGTATGATGCAGACGAACTTTGCCCAGGGCTCCCATATAGCTTCGAATTGCGTTTTTTTGTCATCCAAGATGCTGGCCAATTTCTCTTGGGCCATGATCCACGAGATTTTGTGGATTGCCGCTTTCACCGCGACTTTGGGCTGTTTCCATGCCTTAGCAATAGTGAGTTTTGCACCTAAGAGGATGAAGTGTATCAGTTTACGTGAGCTCTTCGGCGTCCTGGGGAAGTTATCATTGAGAAGAGCTATGGTCGGGGATTTTGGGATTTGTATCTGTGTTGTTTTTCGTATCAGGGAGAATATCTTATCCCAGAAGGGCCTGATTCTAGGGCATTCCCACCAGACATGGGCCATTGTGCCCAAGAGCTGACACCCCCAAAAACACTTTGGGTCAGCTGTTGGGAACATTCTGGAGAGCTTGGCAGGGGTGAGGTACCATCTTGTCATAACCTTAACACTTCCTTCGATTAAGGAAATGTTTTTGATACCTTTTAAAGGCTCTGTCAAAGGAGCATCTCCATTTAGAGATTTCCCATTCAAAAGCTAGATCCTTCTCCCAGTCAAGCATATAGGGGGTCTTTTGGGGGTGAAGGGCTAGTGACTGGTAGATGACGGATATTCCTCCCCTCTGTTCAAAGGAGCGACCACACCATAGTTCATATGGCGTAAAGGCGGTTTGTGAGGGGTTACCTCCTCTCCAACGTTGGCAAAAGAAATGTCTTATTTGGTGGAATCTAAAGCGCTCAGAGTTCGGAATTTCCAGATGCCTTACACCTTGCTCCAAGGAGATAGGACTTTCATTTGTGAAAAAATGTCCGATTCGGTACAGTCCCTTGTCCAACCACCAACGAAAAGCCTTAATGTCCAACCCAGGGGGAAAGTCAGGGTTATTAAAGATGTGTGCTAAAGGAAGACATCTTGAGATTAGGGCCGAATTTTTCCTTAGGTTATCCCAAATGTGAAATGATTGAGATAAAGATGGGGAAAGAATTGGGGGTCTCTGTGAGGAGTCCAGAGGAGATAGTCCAGGGTGTATGTGGGAACAGCCTGTCTCTCTATCTGAATCCAATCTGGCTTCTCTGCCTTGGAGTAAACCGTGGAAATTTGGGCCAGCCTAGCCGCTTGAAAGTACCAGAAGAGCTGAGGAGCCCCCATGCCACCCTGATCTCTTGGAAGGAATAGGGTTTTTTGTTGAAATCTATGTCCTCTCCCCCCCCATATAAATTTGGTGATCTTCTTTTGAAAATTGGATAGGTGTTCTTTGTTTATATTTATCGGAATGGCCCTAAAAAGGTATAGCAGTCTGGGCAGAAGTGTCATCTTCACTGAGTGAACTCTGCCCAGCCAAGAGATCTCACCCTTGGACCAAGTTCCCAGATCAGCTGTTAATTTCCGGTACATTGGCGGAAAGTTTAAAGGGTATAGTTGTTCCGTTCTAGCTGGAAGTTTGATTCCTAAATAATCTATCCATTTGTCGTTCCATTAAAAATCAAAGGAGCTTTGGAGTGCGGATACCGTATCCGGCTGCAGGGAGATAATTAAAGCTGAAGATTTAGAATAGTTTACCTTGAGGCCTGAGGTGCTAGAGAAGTCTTTCAATAGTTTACATAGATTAGGGAGTGATGTAATAGGGGACGTTATGAAAAGGAGCATATCATCGGCGAAGAGCCAACACTTGTGGACTTGTTCCCCACAGGATACGCCGTGAATATTAGGGTTTGTTCTAATCGCTATCACCAGTGTTTCAATGGCCATAGCGAAAATGAGAGGGGAGAGAGGGCATCCCTGTCTCGTCCCTCTCGCTATTTGAAGGGGTTTGGAGTATTGGCCCTGTAGTCCGATTATTGCTGCCGGGTTGGAGTAGAGGGATCGCAGTATCCCTAAGAAGCTAGCCCCGAAACCCCATCTCTCCAGGAGGGAAAATAGGTATGGCCATTCGATCGAGTCGAAGGCCTTATGTAAATCTAGAGATAACAGCATACCTGCTTGTTTTGGGCCCCCATCCCAATTTGATTGGAGAATGGAGACAATGTCTACCGCTCTCCTAATTTGATCTGGACCCTGCCTCCCTGGGATAAAGCCTACCTGATCTTTGTGTACGTACTGCTTGATAAAGGAGGCTAGTCGGTTGGCTAAGATTTTTGTGAGTATCTTGAGATCATTATTGATAAGGGAAATGGGCCTATAGTTCTCTACTTCTTCGTGGTTCTTATGAGGTTTGGGGATAACTGTTATGAAAGTCGTGTTTAGGTGGGGGTCCAATGGGGAACCTGATTTCTTAGAGTTGAAAAATTTAGCCATATGTGGGGCCAGTATATCCCCAAACTTTTTGTAGTAAGGGACTGACAAGCCATCCGGCCCCGGGGCCGAACCTGTCTTAAGGTTTTTGATAACTTCCTTTATCTCGTCTGAGGAGAAGGGTTCCTCCATCAGGTCTCTATGATCCTTGGAAAGAGAGGGCAGTTTAATATTCGAGAGGAAGGAAGTGATCAAACTGTCGCTCTGTGTTTGTGTGGCTTTGTTTAAACTTGAGTAAAATTCGTGGAAAGCGGTCATGATTTTGGATGGATTGGCCGTGGGAGGTTGACCCGCTATGCGCACTTTGGGGAAAGTGCGAGATTGGAACTTGAGGGAGAGTTTCGTGGCTAGCATAGTCCCGACTCTGTCCTTGTGGCAGTAAAATTTAGCTCCGCTCCATCTAATGTGTTTTTCAGCTTTGGCCGTTAAAGCTAGGTTGAGTTCCAATCTAATCGCGTCTAATTTTTCATTAAGATCTTTAGACGGAGTTTTTTTGTGTTCGATTTTTAAAGCAATAAATTTCTGTTCCAGCCTAAGAATATCTATCAGCCTCTCCTTTTTAACTTGAGTGGCTAATCTGATGAGCTCACCACGGACCGAGGCCTTGTGGGCTGCCCACAGTGTTTCGGGGGAGATGTTACCCACATAATTTATCCGAAAATATTCCTTAATCGTGTCTGCTACTAATTTGGCTTGAACCGGATCCCCCAGAAGAGACTCGTTCAATCTCCAGTAATAGCCCCCACTACGCGATAGCACATTTTTCAAAGTCAGGAGGACCAGTGAGTGGTCCGACCAGACTATGTCTAAGATTTTAGCTTTAGAGGAGAGAGGGATGAGATTAGTCTGAGTGATTATGTGATCTATCCTTGCGTAGGTCTGGTGGGGAGAGGAGAAGTGAGTAAAGTGCGGGATTCAGCTCCCTCCAAATATCTACTAACCCTTTGGGAGTGAATCATTTTAGCTATTCTGGTGCTTAATTTAGTGGGGCGTGTTAGTCTTCCTTTGAGAGGGTTGTTTTTGTCCACACCCTGGTCAAACGCTACATTTGAGTCCCCACCCCAAATGACTTTTCCCTCCAGGAGGGGGTTGAGAGTTGCAAAGAGGTTCTGGAAGAAGGTTGCTTGACCCTTATTAGGGGCGTAATAAGAAATTATGGAGTACAGTACTCCCTCCAGAGTGCCCTTTACAAGAATGAACCTGCCCTCTGGGTCTTTAAGATCAGAGATATGGTTAAATTTACTATTTTTAGAAAAAAGTACTGCTACACCTTTGGTTTTGTTTGGCGCGTTGGCCAGGAAAAAAGATGGGTAGTAGGCGTGTAGGAACTTGGGACTGTACCGAATCGGGAAATGCGTCTCCTATAGGAGTACTACATCCAGTTTGAGGGATTTGTAATGGTCCAAAGCTCTTCTTTTCCTAGGTGAATTGAGCCCCTGAACGTTGTGAGAGGCCACCCTGAGATCCAGACCCTTAGACACTAGATCAGTCATGGGAACAGAGGGGAGAGTGATCACCGGCACAGCAGCCGCCTACCTTGTGTTGGAGTGTAATCATAGAGTACGAGAAGGGGGGCGGGTCCGTGCTATAACTGCATGCGGGAGGAGCCGGGGAATCCCCAGACGACCAGCTAGGAGAAAAAAAAGAAGTGAGAGGAAGAGGAGGGAAGAAGGAGGGACAGGTAGACAAAAAAAATGACAACAATAATGACAACAACAATAATGACAAGGGCCTTCTAGGAGGACCCGTGGAGGGTAGCGGTGTGTCTGACTGCCCAAACTCCATTAAAAAACTTCCCTCGTCCGTATTGGGCGAGAGAAGTCTCACTCCTCGGGAGCACAGTGGTTGCCCTCGAAGTGAGAGGAGGCGCAAGGGTACCACCCCGGACCCATACTTCTAAGTAACCGTAACAAAACACTATTTGCATAACGTAGTGTAAGATCTTCGTCTCATTAAGTGCAATATAATACTGCTATCTCAGAACAATATAAACATTCGCGAAGACTGTATAGAGGATTCAGGCGGAGCTAAGAACCCAGAAAAAATAATCATAGTATAAAAAAACGGGGAAAAGATAATTAAATAACATGGAAAAAGAATGGCCACCAACTCTGAGCTACCTACAACCATATGCCTGGATCTGAAAAGAAAAATGATTACTGAGTGCTATGGAGAACTGAAGTCTCAGTGTTCTAAATCTCAGATTGGGATGGAAAGAGATCTCTCTTCCACTTCGAAAAGGGAAAGGGAACTCGGGAACTGTTCTCCGTAGGTGAGTCACTTCTGGAAGCTTCAATAGCAGTCGGTGTCCCATCTGTAAAAGAAATTCAATGTCCTGTGTTCGAAGCCCCGTTGGGGTCTTGGGATTAGAAAGAAGAGCGTTAGCTCAACAAAGGAGGGGGACCGTCCCCAACAGGAAGGACCGTGGAAGGTCTGGGTGTATAAGAAGGGGACCTTCGAGCTCCGTTAAGGGGGCTTGCCGTCCTTGCTCCTCTTGGAAGGGCCCTTGATCCAGAGAGGGGAGACGGGGCTGCCTGGGGGGGGCGTTTGGATGAGCCCGTGGAAGATGAGGAGAGTTCCATGGGGGCTTCCTGGGAGATCAACTTGAGGGAGAGGAAAAGTTTTTCACCTTCCAGGAGGTTGGAGAAAGTGTGGGTCTTGCCTTGTAAGGAAAACTTTACTGCAAAAGGGAATGTCCAACGGTATTTGATGTCTCGTTCCATCAAAACTGAAAGGAGGGGTTTGAGGGTGCGTCTTCTTTGTATGGTGGATTGGGCAAGGTCAGCAAAGACCTGAATTTGGTGACCCTGATGTTGGAGCTTGGGCTTCAGGCGAGATTGTCTCATTGCCTCCTCTTTGACCGCGTAGAAGTGCGGTTTTACTATTATGTCCCTTGGGGACCCGTCTTTCCTCGGGGGACCCAGGGCTCTGTGCGCCCTATCCAGCTCTAGCCTGTGCGGCGGGATGTTAGGGATGAGTTTCGAGATAAAGTCCTGCACCGTGAGGGGGATATCCGTGAAAGATTCAGGAAGGCCTCTTATTCGGAAGTTGTACCTCCTGGACCTGTTCTCAAGTTCATCAATTCTTGATAGGGCCGTTTCTAGCTGTTCTTGGACTGACTGTAGGTGTGCGGCATTCTGGTTGGTTCTGGCGACCGTGTGGTCAATTTTGTCTTCCATAGCCTCCATCCTAGAGCCCAGGTTAGAAAGGTCTGATTTAATAGCATTAGTGATCTGGGAGGCTGTGTTGGCCAGGCCTTTTTCTAAAAGGGCAGAGAATTTGGAGAATAGCTCTTCTTGTATAGCAGAAATGTCCTTAAAAGTGTATCCAGGTGGGGTGCCTGCAGATGAGGGGAGATGAGGGGATATGCCTGAGGGAGAAGCGCCATCTTCCCCCTGCTCACTGCTGTGTGTCTCTCTGTATGCACCCTGTGAGGATTGGTGCTGGTGCATGCCCTGATGCGCAGTATGGAGCGTGTTGTGGCTTCCCTGTGTTGCCTGGGCATAGGTCAGGGTCGGGGGGGAGTATGGGACGTTGCTCTGTCCCCTTGTAATGTAAGGCTGGGTTAGGCCTAGCTGTGTCCCCGTCCGCGGCCATCTTGGTGCACCCGTCCGCCGCCACCGCTGCAAATTGTGGGCCCAAATCTTGGCGGGCTTGTGCGCCTGCCATCTCACCGTGTTCCCCCGCTGTTCCGCGAGCGGGGGGAGTGCTTGAGTGGTTCCTCCGCCTGCTGTGGCCGGGGTTATGCCGCTCGTCGGTCCGGGGTGGTGCGGAGCTCCGGGCTTAGGCGGCCATCACGGAGCTCTCGCACATGCGCACTGACAAGTGTACATTTTTAAATGGCAACTTTCATGTTCATGGCCACATTATTCGTTCGTATCAAACATTTTTCTTTCGGCCTATAAAACACCATTGTTTTGGCCATATGCATTTGGCCACAATTTTTACCCCCCCCCCCACTTGTATGAAACTAATTTGGTTGTGTAGATGGCTTTGTTACTAGAATGAAATGCAAACTAGATTCTGTGTAAGGAGAGGACACTGAGCAGCTGTTTTCACATCTGGACACTGGAGCATTAGTGTGGGACACAAGGACACCATTTTTATTAGGGGGGCCACACAGGTGCTCCAGTGTATACTATAGGGGGTCTCCATCTGTGAAGCTTGTACAAAACAGGTAAAGTATTGAAGCTTGACAAAGGACACTGAAAATGCTCCATTTTGGAACTCGGCCAAAATAGACAATTGTACCCCACTTCCAAGCAATGTTTCCTATTTATAGTTCTGCTATCAAATATCTGTGTGCTAAGTAAACCATTTTTGTTTTACATAGGGGAGAAAAGACTTGGAGGACACTCCTCACTCGAGGAGACCACAGACCCCCCACCTCTGGAAGAAGGGGAAATCCACCCAACACAAGAAGGGCAGGAGGAGGAAGATGTGGTGGAAATTGTCACCACAACAGGTGAGTGTCTGCGACCACAGGCTCAGGTAAGAGATGGATGCCGGCATATTTTTGATACCTGTTTTTTTTGGTTTCTCTCTTTTTAGGTGATCGTGATGTTGTGGATCCAGATCCTTTCACATCAGAAAGTGCCCAGATCCTGATCGGGGAGATCATGGGCTGTAATTTACAATTGGAAAACCTCAAGAAAAACATCAATGATGTTATTAAAAAAAATAAAAACATCATTGATGTTTTGGGGCGAGTTTAAAACCCCTCCAAATCCCTTTGTTTTTTTGTGTGCTACAATTGTAAAAATCTTTTAGCGATTTTTCGAAAAGCCAAATTTGGAGGATGCACACAGTGTGTCAACATGTGCTATCTGCCATCAAGGGAGATCCATGGACGTGTTTTGGGGGTGCAACCCCTTCCTCAATAATAAAGTAGCTGAGAGGAAGGGGTTGCTCCCCAAAAACACATCCCTTGATCCCCCGTGATGGCAGGTCGCACATGTTGACATTGGTAAATTTGTGTGCATCTTCCAAATTGTGCTTTTCCTGGGGTGACTTCACCCCATGTGAACGCAATATCAAACACAGTTCCTAAACACTCATGTCTGATATTGCCTTCAAGTTCTACCAAATGTGAACTTTGTAAGTTCAAGATTTGTGTCTTTCTTGTTGGTTTTACACATGCCTGTTTTATCTTTAATGGACATTTCTATTTTTTTATAATGCTACCCCCAAAATTGCTATACAACAAACATGTTGGTTTGTTTTAAAAACCTTTTCTTTTTGCACATGTGATTGTGCAGGTATTAAAAAGATTGTTCATCAAGAATGTGTGGATTATTGTCTCAACACTACAACACTTTTGTGGGGCTCTAATTGCTGCTTTCCGTGAAAATGGGGGTTATTTCCTAATGGCAAATCCTCTTTGCACTACAAGTGCAGTTTCAGTGCAGTTTCAAGTGCACTTGTAGTGCAAAGTGTCTTTGCCTTTAGTAAATAACACCCAACAGTGCTTTGTATAAGGTTATACAATCACGCCATTTTCTGGACTCACCACATTTCTGTCAGAGTCATCTAAAACAAACACAAGCAGTAAATGTCAACAAAGATTTTCTTTTTTTTTGGTTTTTATTTGATAAAGGCTTCACAAATTGTCTGGCATATTGATGGCTCCCCTACCCGCAAAGAACTCAAGGTATCTTAACCGGACATCAGGGAGGGCAAGCCAGGACGGCCACTTTCAAGCGCCGTCAGGGTTGTTTCATTTATCATTCCGGCCTCAGGCCCAACTGAGCCAGCATAGTTGGCAGAATGTTGGCGTAAAAAGTTATGTAGAACACAGCATGCCAGGATTATATGATTAAGTTTATACTCCGCCATATGGATGGGTGTCAGAAATAGGCGGAACCAGCAGATAATTAAAAACCCTCTGTTCCGGGGTGAGGGTCCTCATCGGGAATGGCCGCATAAGATGGTCCCCCAGCGCAAATGCTTCATCCACAACGAAGACGAATGGGAGTCCTTCCTCTTCTGGAGGTGGCAAGTCCAAGCTGCCATTCTGGAGACGCCTGTAAAACTCTGTCTGGGCGATGACTCCACCATCGAACATCCGGCTATTCTTCCCCACGTCCACATGCAGGAAGTCGTAATTAGCCGACACCACCGCCAACATCACAATACTATTGAACCCCTTGTAATTATAATAGTATGACCCCGAGTTGGGTGGTGGGACGATGTGGACATGTTTCCCATCAATTGCCCCTCCGCAGTTAAGAAAGTCCCACTGCTGGGCAAAGTGGGAGGCCACAGTCTGCCATTCCTGTGGCGTGGAAGGAAACTGAGGAAAACAAAAAAAACTTAGTATTTTTGCATATAAACATGGAAAGCAGATTAGACACAAACATTCTTGGCCAACATCCAGATAACATTTATTAAGGAGAATTTTACAACACCAAAGTATAAGGTACACCTATCATATTCCCCCTCCTCCCCTCATGGGCCATTTCTAACATTATAGGGGGGGGGAATCTTGGACAGGTAACCCTCTTCACTTCATTGAGAGATGAATGCCTAGATACAGGGTATTACTTGGAACAGCCCCTCCTTAGTTACACTATTGGCAGCCCACTGGACAGGTAAGAAGTGTCATAATACAAAGATATAAATACACATTGTACACATTTGAGCACATTTGGACATTCTGCTATTACCTATCAAGATAATAATAGGATACAAAAACTTTACACTACATGCTTTGGGGAATTCGTACATACATCTGACCACAAAAGAGGTGGGTATAGTGTGTATGGGTTTGGCAAAGTCAGCAGATAGATGATTGAGGATAGATAGAGAATTGGTATCAGCTGACTTAGCAGTTGGGGGAGGGAGGGTTAATAAAAATGATTTGGGGACACTACAAAAAAAAGCCTCTGGCACTCTGCCTGAATTTAAAGCACAAATCAGATTTCTAAACACTTTAGGGGGTGTTTGGGGTAAAGCACTACTATGGACCTGATAAAATACATTGTTAAGTGACTACATGAGGTGAATATATGGCCAGGAGAACATGCTGGGGAGGTTAGTGAAGGCAAATATGTATGAAGGACTAAAAAAATAATGACATAAAAATCCAGCATGCATGAGAACAAAGGGGACATTCACAGCATATTACAATCATGGTAATTAGGGAATGAGGAAAGAAATACAAGATATTAGCAAACATTCAATACAATAAAATGTGATATTAAAGGATAAATCTTACCTTCATATACTCCTTCTGCAGGACCTGGATGATGGCAGAACAGGTCTCTGGGATAATGATACCCAGAGCCTGGGGGGAGATGCCTGTCGAGAACTTCAAGTCCTGCAGGCTTCTCCCTGTCACCAAGTACCGCAGGGTAGCGACAAGCCTCTGCTCCGGAGTGATGGCTTGCCTCATGCAGGTATCCTGCCTGCTGATATAGGGGGTCAGCGAAGCCAACAAACGTTGAAATACGGGATCCATCATCCTGAGAAAGTTCCTGAAATCATCAGGATTATTCTCACGGATCTCACGGAGCAAAGGCATATGAGAGAACTGGTCACGCTGAAGCAACCAATTCTTGGTCCATGAACTCCTCCCCACCCTGTTCATGGACTGGACTTGTGTCAAGGTCAGGACCCCAACACCAAGCCCCCGAACAGCACGAACTCTACGAGGAGTACGTATACGTAACATGCCTAGAAAACGGTCGGCTGCTCAGAACAAAGTAACAGAACGCACTGAAGAACAGCAAAGCCTGTGAAGAGCGACCTGAAAAACAGTAACGAACAAGAACACAATGACAAGTCACGCGAAGCTTGCTTGCACACACTGAAGAGCAGATACAAATCCACAAGCACAAACTGAACCGCAGAAAACGATCTGAAAGCCACGAGTCTGAAAAAGCGCGAATCGTCTCTCACCAAACTTTTACTAACACGAGATTAGCAAAAGGAGCCCAAAGGGTGACAGCTTGGTTCTGAACTGGCCTTTTCTAGTCTCGACGTACGTGGTGTACGTGACCGCGTTGTTGGCGATCGGAAATTCTGACAACTTTGTGCAACCGTGTGTACGCAAAACAAGTTTGAGCCAACATCCGTCGGAAAAAATCCTAGGATTTTGTTGTCGGAATGTCCGATCAATGTCCGACCGTGTGTACGGGGCATAAGACAGACTGCATTATACCAGAAATTTGAGAGTAGCCAAATGCCTCCAGGATGGCTCCTTGGTAATGTATAATGTTGAGACATTTGTTTGACTAAATGTTCACAATTTTTAAATGAGATGTGCATGTTATTTTGAGAACAGATCACATAACATGTCATTGGAATTAACCGTGGCCCAGCTTTAAGTTAAAAATCCCTATCTGTCTGTTCCAGGTTTATTTGAAATTACAGGCACCCCCAAAGCGGGTAGCCAAGGGATCTGACGTCACCACACATCAGCTGGCTGGTCTGATTGCAGCAGAGCTGGTTGTAAACGTGTATTGATTTTTTGCCAAACTCTTTCTGATGTCAGCCATTCATCGTTTTATTAAAGTGTTATTTTAATATACTACACTATGGAGGACCTTCTATTTTTTACTATCTCTCCTGTAAACCTGTGAGCGATCCCACGGAGACAAATTATACTATCCAGATTTCACAGTGCCTGTGAGAAGCGCAAGGAGGACCGGAGCCTGTGTCTAAGCAGATCAGCTGTTCAAGCCTTCGGAAGCGCGCTGCAGGGTCATCTTAAGCAGCAGTACAAACCTCAGTGTGGATGGATATCTGAACACGGGAACCTGATCAGCTGTTCCTGCTGGGATCTGTTAATCTGATGTAAGAAAGATAGGGGGCGCTAGATACCATATTATTCAAGTGCTCCAAATAAATATATCTCCTGCATTACCAAAAAAATGAAAATCATAATATTGACAAATCATAATTAGATTACACATTGAAGTGCCCACAATAGTAAAAACATATATAGTGATTGATTGTCCACATAAAAAAGTGATTGAAGTAGTTGAAGTGATATCTTTCAATATTATCCCAATCTTGTTGCTGTAAACAAAAGGTTTTCCATCACCAAAGGAAAATAAGAAAAGGAAAACACCTCGAAGTAGTAGATATCTGCTTACCAGATACCAATGACTCCTTTAGTTAAAAAGAGAGTCACTAGCGCTTGTGCAGGGTTGTGCCTGCTCACATGGATGGCCGGACTGTGGTTGGTATTATAGGCATGGATCGTTCCCGTCAAGCTCATTTAAGATACAATAAGGATACATAGGAAACAAAAACAGTCTCCATAGCGTAAAACCATTTATTAAAAAAGTAAACAAATTAAAAAGCCAAATGGCCGCTTACATTGGTGGGTGCCTACCCGGCACTGGGGCTGCTTGCATGTCAGGGTGACTTCGCAGTCAGAAAAAGCCTTTTATGTCTCCTCCACGCTGGCGTGCGTTCCAGCTTACACAGGGGGGCAGCCAAAGGATCCGGATGTTGTTGGGTGATAGGACATGTGACCACGTACCGCTCCGACGTACGTTTCGTAGTGAACGTCTTCAGGGAAGCTTCCCTGAAGACGTTCACTACGAAACGTACGTCGGAGCAGTACGTGGTCACATGTCCTATCACCCAACAACATCCGGATCCTTTGGCTGCCCCCCTGTGTAAGCTGGAACGCACGCCAGCGTGGAGGAGACATGAAAGGCTTTTTCTGACTGCGAAGTCACCCTGACATGCAAGCAGCCCCAGTGCCGGGTAGGCACCCACCAATGTAAGCGGCCATTTGGCTTTTTAATTTGTTTACTTTTTTAATAAATGGTTTTACGCTATGGAGACTGTTTTTGTTTCCTATGTATCCTTATCCTATCTTGAATGAGCTTGACGGGAACAATCCATGCCTATAATACCAACCACAGTCCGGCCATCCATGTGAGCAGGCACAACCCTGCACAAGCGCTAGTTATCTATTTTTTTGATTATTCAAAAATTGGGGAGCAGCTTACACTGATTGTTTATATATTTCCACAAATTTTCTTTATTGTTGGGAATGTTTTCTTACTAGATGTACCACCAGTATATGTAATTCATATATATTATCTGCTATCGACACCACTGGCGTGAAGGTTTCTATTATTTTCATCTGTTAATCTGAGCCTGCAAGACCTCTGTAATAGGGGTCATCTACGTCTGGTAAGCGGCCCCTTTTTACTCCTTTTTCGATAGAAGTTTATATGCTCCAAGTAGTGAGGATGTCAGTTTGAACTCTGAAAAATCCTGGATTATATATTAAGCCTGTAGGACTCTCTCCTATCAAGCGGACTGCACTTCACTTCTTATACATTGTTTCTTATGTATAGCACTTTTTTGTTTTATTGTGTTTATAAATATGCACACCCAATTTAAAGGGGTTTTCAAAATTTTTTTCTGACAATAGTAGTGCACCTGAGTGCTCTTACCCCCAAAGCCAGGCAGAGCAACAACGCACACCAAAGAACAAGGAGTATTTGCATAATTTAGTTCTGCTAGGTTGACATGAATGGCATAGGGGTAGATTAGCTCAAACTGGTGCACTCTGCTTTCTGATGCAGCTGTGCATGGTGGCCAATCAGCTTCTCACCTCAGCTCAGTGCGAAATTACCAGGGTCGCAACAGTCGCAGTTGCGACGGGGCCCAGCATTCTGCCACTGTGGGGGGGGCCCAGCGGGGTTGCTCTTCACACACGGCTCTGAGCGGAGATCGTGTGTCATAGAACAATAGCACAAAGACACCGGCGGCATTAACATTCTATTTGCCTGTCCATCCTCTCTGGCAGGGGATGAGGACACACAGCTGATCTCATAGCTCCCCCTTCTCCCCCCTCCCTCTCCTGTATGCTCCGCGGGCAGTCAAGTGTGTAGCTAAGGAGCTCACATTTCCCGCGAAGCACAGAGGAGAGGGAAGGGGGAGAAGGGGGAGCAGTGAGATCAGCTGTGTGTCCTCTCTCATCCCCTGCCTAAAAGGACGGATGGGCAAGTAGAACGTTAATGCCGCCGGTGTCTCTGTGCTATTTGTTCTATGACACACGATCTCCGCTCAGAGTCATGCTGTCCTGAGAAGGCAGATGGCACTGATGGAAATTAATAGCAGGCACTGATGAGCACTAATAGAAGGCACTGATGAGCACTGATGAGCACTAATAGAAGGCACTGATGAGCACTAATAGAAGGCACTGATGAGCACTAATAGAAGGCACTAATGAGCATTGATGAGCACTAATAGAAGGCACTGATGAGCACTGATGAGCACTGATAGAAGGCACTGATGAGCACTGATGAGCACTAATAGAAGGCACTGATGAGCACTGATAGAAGGCACTAATGAGCACTAATAGCAGGCACTGATGAGCACTGATAGAAGGCACTGATAGAAGGCACTGATGAGCACTGATAGAAGGCACTGATGATCACTGATAGACGGCACTAATGAGCACTGATAGAAGGGACTGATGGGCACTGATGTCTGATGAGCACTAATAGAAGGCACTGATGAGCACTGATGAGCACTAATAGAAGGCACTGATGAGCATTGATGAGCACTAATAGAAGGCACTGATGAGCACTGATGAGCACTGATAGAAGGCACTGATGAGCACTAATAGAAGGCACTGATGAGCACTAATAGAAGGCACTGATGAGCACTAATAGAAGGCACTGATGAGCACTGATAGAAGGCACTAATGAGCACTAATAGCAGGCACTGATGAGCACTGATAGAAGGCACTGATGAGCACTGATAGAAGGCACTGATGAGCACTGATAGAAGGCACTGATGGGCACTGATAGAAGGCACTGATGATCACTGATAGGAGGCACTGATGGACACTGATAGGAGGCATTTATGGGCACTGATAGAAGGCACTGATGGGCACTGATAGGAGGCAATGATGAGCACTGATAGAAGGTACTGATGATCACTGATGAGCACTAATAGAAGGCACTGATGAGCACTGATAGAAGGCACTGATAGATGGCACTGATGGACACTGATGAAAGGCACTGATGGGCACTGATAGAAGGCACTGATGAGCACTGATAGAAGGCACTGATGGGCACTGAAAGAAGAAACTGATGATCACTGATAGACGGCACTAATGAGCACTGATAGAAGGCACAGATGGGCACTGATGAGCACTGATAGACGGCACTGATGAGCACTGATAGAAGGCACTGATGAGCACTGATAGAAGGCACTGATGAGCACTGATAGAAGGCACTGATGAGCACTGATAGAAGACACTGATGGGCACTGATAGGAGGCATTTATGGGCACTGATAGAAGGCACTGATGGGCACTGATAGGAGGCAATGATGAGCACTGATAGAAGGCACTGATGATCACTGATGAACACTAATAGAAGGCACTGATGAGCACTGATAGAAGGCACTGATGAGCACTAATAGCAGGCACTGATGAGCACTGATGAGCACTGATAGAAGGCACTGATGAGCACTGATAGAAGGCACTGATGGGCACTGATGAGCACTGATAGAAAGCACTGATGATCACAGATAGACGGCACTGATGAGCACTGATAGAAGTCACTGATGGGCACTGATGAGCACTGATAGAAGGCACTGATGAGCACTGATAGACGGCACTGATGAGCACTGATAGAAGGCACTGATGAGCACTGATAGAAGGCACTGATGAGCACTGATGGAAGGCACTGATGGGCACTGATAGAAGGCACTGATGGGCACTGATAGAAGGCACTGATGAGCACTGATAGAAGGCACTGATGAGCACTGATAGACGGCACTGATGGGCACTGATAGAAGCCACTGATGAACACTGATAAAAGGCACTGATGGGCACTGATAGGAGGCATTTATGGGCACTGATAGGAGGCACTGATGGGCACTGATAGGAGGCACTGATGAGCACTGATAGGAGGCACTGATGAGCACTGATAGGCCACATTGATGAGCACTGATAGGAGGCACTAATGTGCACTGATAGGCTGCACTGATAGGTGGAATTGATGGGTACTGATAGGTGATACTGATGGGCACTGAGGAACACTGATAGACAGAACTCAGGCAGTATTGATGGGCTTTGATGGGCAGAATTTAAGAGTACTGATAGGTGGCACTGATAGACGCTGTTAGGCGGCATTATTGAGCACTGATAGGCAGAATTGATGGGCACTAATAGGCGGAATTAATGAGCACTGATAGGTAACACTTGTAGGTGGAAGTAATGGGCACTGATAGGCGGCATTGATGAGCACTGATTGATGGCACTGATGATTGGGGCACTGATTATCTGTGTAAACAATTTACTGACATTCTTGACAGTTAACGGCAGTCCTTTCCTAACACAGACACAGCGTGTGAGGAAAGGGCTGTGGATAACCGGCAAGTCTGTTTACA
Organism: Lithobates clamitans; assembly: GCA_037952925.1. Taxonomy (NCBI): domain Eukaryota; kingdom Metazoa; phylum Chordata; class Amphibia; order Anura; family Ranidae; genus Lithobates; species Lithobates clamitans. Next base: position 296,234 of record JBBGZY010001800.1, on the reverse strand, counting down.
TGTGATTAGCTGATCACATGGTAAAGGGCCAATGTGATTGAGCTGGATGCATGTCCCAGGGGTCATGCAGGAAGCACGGTTTTGGGAGGATGCCTATGGACACCCTCCCAAAATTGGAAGCCCGGGGCTCGGATGGAAGGGGGGCCCATCATGGTTTCTTGCACCGGGGCCCTGAAGGTTCTAGTTACGCCTCTGCCTCAGCTTGTTCAATTAAGTGTTGGCACTAAAACCTTAAAGAAGATTGGTTTCTAGGCAGACCACTTGCAGACCACTGCAGCCTTGCCCCAGTGTCCATTGCAGCCTTGTCAGTGCAGCTTTGCCCCAGTGCAGCCAAGTCAGTGCAGCCATGTCAGGGCAGCCTTGACCCAGTGCAGCTTTGCCCCAGTGCAGCCTTGCCCCAGTGCAGCCTTGCCCCAGTGCAGCCCTGCCCCAGTGCAGCCTTGCCCCGGTGCAGCCTTGTGTGATCGCCGCGATCCCTGCCGACATACACAGCCGTGTGTAAATTCAAATATGGTGCCGAGACTGCAGGGACTTGGCGGAGCCAAGATACACATACCCGAGCGTCCTCGGCTTTTTTCTGTGCCGCTTACAGTCCCGCCCAGTCCCGCCCTATGATGGACATCACACAGGTCCAATGGCGGGACTGGGCCGGACTGTAAGCGGCGCCGAGAAAAGCCGAGGACTCTCGGGTATGTGTATCTCGGCTCCGCCGAGTCCCTGCAGTCTCGGCGCCATATTTGAACTTACACATGGCTCTGTATGTCGGCGGTGATCGCGGCAATCGCTGCGATTGCTCCGATCACTCAAAATTGGCGGGGATTGGCCTATAACACGCACCCACGATTTTCCCCTGATTTTCAGGGGAAAAAAGTGCTTGTTATATGCCAATAAATATGGTAAGTCTCACTTCTGCATAGAAACCAATCAGCTTACCTGATTAAGGACAACCTAGCCTAACAAATCATGTCTGACTTTGGCCTAAGTTTTTAACAGATCACCCTTAAACTGGCCATACACCATACAATTTTCTTCTTCAATTTCCTTTAGATTTCCCTTCAACTATGTAGTGCAAGGGCCTGCCTGATTGCATACAAATTGAAAGTGTTTAGGTTTGACCCCCTATTATATGGTTTTTGTAAATCTAAAGGAAAGTTGTACAAGAAAATTGGATAATGTATGGCCAGCCTTAGGTACATGTATAGTGTAAGCTTGGAACTTGATGGAAAAAGAACCTAACCCTTGAAGTTCATTTTTTGTGGGTGATATAGTGGGAAAGGCACATTGCAAACATGATATTTACTAATTGTGATTTTTCTTTTGGCAGGGGATTCCGGTTACCCACAACTGACGTGGCTTATGGCTCCAGTCAGTTACCCCCAGAGCCAGGTAGACCACCGATACAATAGGGCACACCAAAAAAGCAGAACCATTGTGGAGACCACATTTGGCCTTCTGAAGAGTCTGGTTCATGTGCCTAGCCAAGCCTGAGGGAGAACTCCTGTACTTTCCTCGGAAGGCTGCCAGGATCATTCTTTCCTGCTGTGTTTTGCATGGTAAGGAACCTTTGCATGGTAAGGAATGAATCCTGGGAGCATGGGACTGTAGGCCACACCCGCCCCCACCTATTCCCCAGATACAACCATATAAAAGCTTACAGCTTCACTGTATCAACACTGAATATGTCCCCCCTGGATTCCGGGGTGACCCAACCACATAAGATGCTGCGACGGGAAGGGAGGGAGGGAGCTCTTCTTCTTTCTTCCTAGACTGCTGCAGAGGACGACCTAGACCCTCTGCAGCCCTTAAATAAACTTCCCTGTGGTACCAGAACCTTCCCTGGATATCCATTGGATATCCTTCACCTGTACCTGAGCTAATTAGATGGACAGAACCACCTACTCTTACCCATATCACCTTAACCCCTTACTACCTAAAAGGGGACCAGGTGGCCCCAGTCCCAAGAAAGCGGGCCCCAATACTTTTGCCCGCTTTTAACATGGGACTGTAGGCCACACCCGCCCCCACCTATTCCCCAGATACAACCATATAAAACAAACACCCAAACCAGTTTATTTCCAGTTTATTTGGCAGAAATGGCCGCGACACTTTATTGGTTTAACCACATATTTATATAACCAAATATAACTGAAACACTTTAATACTAATACCATAAATCACATAATCTCTGCCCAGTTTTTGGAACTCGGGCAGCTTCACTGTATCAACACTGAATATATCCCCACCAGCCGGACTTCAGCAACGGCCTACCCCACATACACGGCCATCTCAATGCTGTTTTGCAGCCCCAGGTTAAAGATTTTTTTTTTTTATCAGCACCTACATCCGAAAGGTGGACCCCGTCCTGTCTATACAACCCCGCAAAACCAACTTGCAGATCCATGTGCCGATACGCAAAACCCCCCAAGGACGGCATAAATTTAGCCATCCCCCGATTCACCCTCTTCCTCATTTTTTCCATCACCCTGTGCAACGGAGATGACAGCCAACTCAATCGTGGCACTATCTCCGAAAACACAATGATTGTATCCAGGGAGGTTAAATGAAAACGAGACAAATCCCTCTTAATCGAGGACAACAAGTCTAGCGTACGGGTGTTACCTAAATCATTCCCACCTAAATGCACTAAGAGTATCGAGGGAAGTGGCCAAACCTGGCACAACTGTGATAATTGAAAATAAAGCTGATGCCACTTCACTTCGCACACCTTTCCAATAAACAGTGAAGGATTCCGGCTGTAACGACAGATTAGTCGAATACCCACGTTGAGCCACACGCTTCCGTGCCCAGTATATGTAGGAATGGCCCAGAATCCAAACAACATGATGAAAACCTATCAAATCAAAAAGAGAGCTTAGGTCTGACATAATGTTTGAAACAATTGGACTTCTATCTACCCAAACCCATAATGGCCGAAGCCGGGAGACCCTGAGCGGCTGCGTCAGATGCCGCCCCTATCCTAAAAGAATGAGAAGAAAACTTCAAATTGTCTAGCCTTAAATGTGCCACACATCGCTTTAGTGCATAAGAAAACTGATACTTGGTGACCGGGGACAGATCTAATGGCAATAAAAAATGACCAACCGCCACAAAACGGCTGACCACCACCACCGCGGGCACAGCGAGCTATCCTCACCTGCTACCAAAGTAACCCATTCCCCATGACCCAATTGGTCCCTTTTTGATTGACACCCTCCCTTGCTCCACTAAAACATGCTCAGCCAACATCCCTCGAGAACACCTCTTGGAACCTGGAAGCAAGTCCAAGACCCGAAATGCTCCAAAATATGCCAATACAAAGGCTGTTTGAAAAAGCAAGGCCTCATAACCTGTAAAGCATATTACCGAGGTAGCCTCACAAATCCGCATTCAACACTAATGGGCCTCCTCCCATCCGGGCGAAATGTTGCTTCCTGTATCCCTTCAGTGCCTGCTTGACTGAGAAAAAACTGGAGCAAGGCGGGAGCCGCCGTAGTCGAAAGAAAAAGGATACCCCCGCTAGCGTCTTTGCAATGTAGCTGTAGGAAAACCAGAAATGCAAAAATAGCAGATTCAGATGGCGCATCCCAAGCAAAACAGGCACTACCAGTAAACGACACCCACCTCCTCTAAGCAGTAGAATAATCCACCCATGTATGAGGAGCCACTGATTGTCTGATAACATCCCAAACCGGTGTTAGATCAACTCCCACAGGTAGTCTGGGCACCGTGTGCCCTCCTCGTCCGCCTCCGGAAGCAACCAACAGAAACGCTGCATCTGGAAATGGGAGAGAGAGTCAGCCACCACATTCAACTTCCCTGGCGTATATTGCGTCTTAATCCATATGTTAAACTTCAGGCATAAAAAAAACAAATGTCGCAGGATTTTAACCACAAATAACGAACCTGAAGAGAGACAGTTGACTGCGAAAAGGACCCCTTTATTGAAGGTCTCCACCAAAATCTGCTTATTGGCGAAGAACCATCCCCACAGCGCGACAGCCACCAGTATTGGAAAAAGCTAGAGGAGCACAATATTCCTTGTCGCTTTCTTGTGGACCCAAGCCACCGGCCAGGCACCACAGCTCCAATGTGACCCCCAAATAGCCCCAAAACCTTTGGAACCAGCTGCATCCATGAATAGGCGAAAATCTGGTGCAAAAATAAAGTCTGACTGAAAAAAGGACCTACCATAGAACTCTGCCAAAAAATCAGCCCATACCACCAGATCGTCCTTTAAAGCCTTCGTCAAACGAATGTGCGCAAACGGGGATTTCCAACCTGGAAGTGGCAAGATATAAACGTCGCGAAAAGATTCTTCCTACCGGCATGATGTTACATGCAAAAGCCAGAAGGCCCCGCAATGACTGCATTTCCTTCAAAAGAACTTTCTGCCGCCTCAAAAAGAAAGCGATAAGGTTCCGCATCCTCGCAACCTTGGCCAAAGGCAAACTAAACTCCATGGCCTCAGTGTCCATGTGAATTCCCAAAAATTCCATCTGCGTTGTAGGCAGACAAGTCTTTTTCCCCGCCAGGGGAACACCAAAATGTCCTGCAATTAATGTAAACAAATGCAACAAACAGGAACAGAGATCTGAATTAGCGGGGCTGACAAACAAAAAATCATCTAAATAATGCACCACCGCATTCTGTCCAGACTCGAAAAACATGACCCAATGTAGGAAAGTGGAAAAATTCTCAAAATAAGTACAAGACATGGAACACCCCATTGGGAGGCATTTGTGGAAAAAATAAGCACCTTCAAAACAGAAACCCAATGAACTGAATGCTGCCGGGGCAATGGGCAAAAGCCGGAAGGCCGACTTGATGTCGGCTTTAGCAAAAAGAGCACCACGGCCATGTGCCTTCACCTTTACGATAGCTTCCTCAAAGGTGGCATAAACCACCGAACAGGAAGCACCATCAATGTCGTCATTTAACTAACCCCCCTTGGGGAAAGAGAGGTACTGAATCAACCGGAAGGTGTTTGGCTCCTTTTTAGGCACCACCCCAATCGGTGAAATACGTAAATTGTGGAAAGGAGGCAAAGAAAAAGGCCCTGCCATTCGCCCTTCCGCTATTTCCTTAAACACCTTCTTTACCTCCAGAAAACGCTGCACAGATTTTAAATTCTCCACTACTGTACAACCTGCGCCTGAAAAAACCGGAAGGGGAAACTCGCACGAAAAACCTTCAATTAATAAAAGTGGCTTCTCCCTGTTTGGGTACAGGTCCAACCAGGGGGCGCATGCTTCCCAGCCTCACTGGCGTGCAGGCTTTTTGGAAAAATATCCCGCGAAGACTGCGGAAACATTTTACCATCGGATGGGGCCCCGCACAAACTGAGCATTCGTGCCTATACTTGCATGTTGCATTAAACCGACAGGAACTCTCATTAAATGCAAAGCAACAACCCCTGCGGTACCCTGCGTTAACAGGGTTAGCCTGGCCCAACTTACCTATGGTCAGTCTGAGGAACAATCAAATTCAGCCGTAGGCCCACATCCTTCATCCCCCACCTTAGTGACGGATGCACCGCCAGTTTCTGGCGAAAGGACCCGTCATAAAAACTTTTATCGGCCTCTAGCACATGATCCATATGCTGAAAAAGGCCTCCCCTCAGCTCAGGCTGTTTTTCCTTGTCAAAAGAAGTTTATTGAATATACAATATTATAAAGATACATAAAGTAAGTTTACAAGGATCTATAAAGTAAGCTCATTGTTTTACAGTAGGGTTTATATAGGTAAATATCATGAAATTTCTAATATTAAACATTGGGTTCACGTAAACCTAAATTATGGTTCAATTAGTTTTTATTGATTTTAAACAGGTTTATAACAAAAGAAGAAATACAACAAAAATAGAGACCAGACATGAAATCACTTGGCTTACCCAAGTGCACTAATTTATAACATTCAGACTAGTGCAATCAATTGTCCAGACCTATATACTTTACATTGTTTCATTCTCTGTAGGTCCTGAGTATGAGACATTAGTCTGTAAGGCATTAAGTACCCTGGTCTAGGAAGCCCCAATGGGGATCTTCTGCTTCCACAGACTCAGGGCACTGTGGAAAATAACTAGAATAAAAATGTGCAAACGTAACATCTGCCATAAAGTGCACATACTTGTAAAGTGTAAGGAGTGTAAGACAAAAATAATCCTCCACTGAGGGAGGGGCAGTTATTGAAATAGATTGCGATTATATAGGTCTTATAAAATCTGGAAGAAGAAGTTAGAAGTAAGAAAGGAAAAGAGAAAGAGGAAAGAACAGATATATTCAGTAGAAGAACAAAAAAGGGGAGGGGGGGGGGGAGACAGCGAGCCTCACTCTGTAAAACAAACCAGACATGGGGTTCAGCCCACGTTTTACTGGTATACCGTGTGTGACCATTAGGGGGGGTTCGTATTCTTCAATCTCTGTTTAAGTTTGTCTGAAGTGGAGTAATGCCTCCAGACACTCCAGATGTATGAAAATTTAGCTTGTTTGTCCAGGATATTGGCCTGCATTTCCTCCATTAGCATTATATTGTTTATTTCATTGACCCATTCCGCAACAGAGGGGGAGTTGGTAGATTTCCAGTGTCTGGGAATGAGCTGTCTCCCTGTCTCCCTTAAAAAACTTCAAAAGACTGTTTTTCTGTGATTTTACGGCTCCGGGAAAAATAGACAGGAGAGCAATGGCGGGAGAAGGCATAAGGGGTTTATCATAGATCTCTGAATAAATGTGAAAAATCTGCGTCCAAAATGGTAAAAGCCTATCGCATTCCCACCAGATGTGCAAATAAGTACCTCTCTTGGAGTTGCATCTCCAGCACGTATCTGAATTGGCCGGGAACATCATCCTGAGTGTTGTGGGGACCCGGTACCACCTTGAGAGGACTTTATAGTTCTTCTCCTGCATGTAGCTCGAGATCGAGGTCTTGCTTGTGAAAAGAAAGGCCTTCCTCCAGTCCGCCTCAGATATATCAATTCCGACCTCTGCTGACCATTTTGTTGTGTAAGTAGGAAGGACATCGTGTATGTGTTCTAAGATTTGTTTGTGTATAAGTGATAAAGGGTGTCTTGGGGTTTCCGGCAAGATGCATAGTTGTTCAAATCCTGTTAAAGGTCTATGAGTTAAGTTAGAGTTGTGTAGTTGTTTGCAGTATTCGCTTAAATGTCTACGGGTGAGCCAGGTCACCCTAGAGGTTGTATCTGGAGGGGCCGACGCAAATGTACCTAAGGTGGGGTCTACAAATTGTCGTGCGGTGGGCCAGTGCTCTCTAGAATAGTTGTCTATGGAGTTTATGGAGTGGCCCTCCGGAAATTTAGGGTTATCAAACAAAGGGGTGAGTGGGCTGGGTTTCCGAGGATAGAGCATAGGTGAGTTTCCTACGATACCAGATCGTCAAAGCGTCTCTCGTAAGGGGGGACAATGCTGCTATCGATTTAAATGAGTGGTCGTATCCCCATAGGAGGGCTCTGAGATCATGTGTGGCTAGGTCTTGCTCCACAAATGTGGTAGCTTTGGTCATGGGTCGAGGAAACCACTCAAGGATACGGGAGATTACTGTAGATGTATGATATAGCTCAAAGTCAGGTAAACCCAGCCCACCTTTTGTAATGGGGGAGCTCAGGAGTTTATGCTTCAGCCTCGGGTGTCAGCCATTGATCTTAGGGAGCGGAAAAAGGCAAGGGGGAGGACTATGGGGAGGGCCTGAAACAAGTATAGGAGTTTGGGAAGGATGTCCATTTTTAGTGTATTGATACGGCCCATCCAAGATACCGCTAACTCTGTTCGTTCTTCCGATAAATGTCTGAGCTTTAGAAGGAGGGGGCCAAAGTTCAGGGCATAAATATCCGAAATTTTTTTCGGGATGGCTGTACCTAGATAGGAAATGGAGTTCTGTTTCCATTGAAATGAAAAGTTTGATTGGAGGGTTGAGAGTGTGGGTTGTGATAAAGATATGTTTAGGGCCTCAGTCTTGGAGATGTTTAATTTATAGTTACTAAAGCGACCGAATCTGTCTATCTCTGTTAGTATAGAGGGTATGGATATGTGGGGTTTGGTTACGTACAGGAGTAGGTCATCGGCGTAAAGAGAGAGTTTACAGTGAGATGAAGGGGTCTGGATGCCTTGTATGTTGGGGTTCGATCTAATGGCTTGGGCGAGGTGTTCTATGACAAGGGCAAACAGGAGAGGGGAAAGGGGGCAGCCCTGCCTGGTGCCGTTAGTGATCGTAAAGTTTTGTGATTGGGTGCCGTTCACCAGGACAGTAGCTGAGGGTCTAGAGTAAAGAGCCATAATGCGTGCTAACATTTTTGGGCCAAGGCCTATTTGGGAGAGGGTGGATTGGAGAAAAGACCAGCTGACCCTATCAAAGGCCTTCTCCGCGTCGCAAGAGAGAAGGCAGGTTGGTATGCGGTGGCGCTGGGCAAAAGTAATTAAGTGTATGGTCTTGGTGGTGGCCTCTCGGCCTGGGACAAAACCAACCTGATCTTTATGTATTAAATTTGGTAATAGGGGGGAGAGACGGTTAGCAAGTATTTTGGCATATAACTTTAAATCAATGTTTAAGAGAGATATCAGTCTATAGTTGGAACATATGGACGAGTCCTTTCCAGTCTTAGGGATGACCACTATTTGGGCTTGAAGGCTAGATGTGGAGAGAGCAATATTATCTTCTAGAGTGTTAAAAGCTTTAGCTAATAAAGGGGAGAGTTGTGTTGCAAAGAGGTTATAGAAACGAGAAGAGAACCCGTCAGGTCCAGGGCTCTTACCATTCTTGAGGTTTTTAATGGCAGAGAGGAATTCCGTATCGGATAAGGACTCCTCTAGGTCTTGTGAATCTGATGTAGGGAGAGTTGGAAGGGCTGTCTCTTGAATATAAGAAGCTAAGTCAGGTGGTGAGGATGAGGATAGCGGAATCTGGGGGGTAAGGTTATACAGTGCTGAGTAGTACTGGCGGAATTCTTCAGCAATGGTCGAGTTCTGCCTGATTTTGCCTTTGGTGGGAGAATTTATGAATGGGATGGGTGTTCTCTTTTGGCGGGGTTGAAGGGTGGATGCGAGATGTCTACCGCACTTATTGGCTTGAGAATAATAAGTGAATCTGCCTTTGTCCCTAGCTATGAGAGATTTCTCTGCGTAAATGCGCAGGAGGTCTCTCCTGGCATTGGTGAGGTCAATGAGTGTCGTGTCAATGGGATTTTGTTTGTGTGAGTCTTCTAGGGTGGCGATGGTAGTGAGAAGACGTTTCGTGTCTGCTATGCGCGCGTGTTTAAGTCTGGAGCCGTGGTGCATAAATTTACCCCTGAGCACACATTTAAGAGCCTCCCATTTCGTGAAAGAGTTAGTGGGGTCGTGAGTGTGGTCCGCCACAAAGTGTTTAATAGTCTGTGATATATCTTGAGAGCATACCAGGTCATTTAAGAGATTGTCGTTCAATCTCCAGGACGAGTTTCGGTTGCGTGTTGGTGTGCGTCCCAAGCTAATGTGGATAGGGGCGTGGTCAGACCACAAAGAGATCCCGATAGATGCTGACGACGAGAAGTCTAGTAAGGATTGTGAGATAAAGAGATAATCTAGTCTCCCGTAAGTGGCGTGTACGGGTGAGTAAAAGGTGTAATCTTTGGTGGAAGGGTGTAACATACGCCACACATCCACCAAAGACAAGTCAGATAGGAGGGTTCTGATTTTGGTCAGAGAGGTTGGAGAGATCGAGGACTTACCAGTTGAGGAGTCAAGACGAGGTATCAAGGTGGCATTCAGGTCCCCTCCCAGGATCATGTTGACCGTACCAAACTTTTTCAGACGGGCGATGACGGAGGTGAGGAATTCTTTCTGTTTCTGGTTAGGAGAATACACGTTAATAACAGTGTATATAACATTTTTGTATGACAATTTGAGAAAAATATATCTGCCTAGCGGGTCGATATACGAGTCAAGCACATCAGGAGTAAAGGTTGCGTGGAAGGCTATAGAAACCCCCTTGGATTTTGCTGAGGGATTGGAGCTATGGAACCAAGTAGGGTATCTTTTATAAGGAATTTGCGGGATTTTGTCTGACCTAAAATGGGTTTCCTGTAGAAGCAGGATTTGAGTCCGCATTTTGTGGAAATGAAAAAGAATTTGTCGTCTCTTCTCAGGAACATTAAGACCCCTGCAATTTAGTGAAGAAATTTTCAAGGCGGTTTCGGATGCCATAGGAAAATTGTGCTAATGGACAAAAAAAAACAGGTAGAAGGGAGGCTCGCTGTCTTCCTAGATAAATAAAAGGGGGTTAGGGGAGGGGAAGGGGGACATCTAGTGGTGAGAAGAAGGAGAGAGTTGAAGTTGAGAGAATTGAAAGAGGAAAAGAAAAAGGGAAGAGAAAGAAGGAGAAAAAGAAAAAAGGGCCAATATGGCATCACTAATGGTGTTGTCAGCAATGTATCAGCTAACACCCCGAAGGGCGCTGAATGACCTAAATGGGGGAACAGTGGTCAACACAGGGGGGAGCCCACACACGCCGGGCTATAGAGTTTGGAAAAACAAAAGGGAACATGATGGCTCTGTATATTAACATAAACTGGTAACAATGAACATAACATTTCAAGGCCCTGCATGTCTAGGTAGGTTAAAGTATGTACTGCTGACCTCCCAGGAGAGAATATCCCCTAAAGGTTTCAGATTGAATGTATTGCATACAGGGCCTTTACTCCAGCAACAAGGGGTGAAGGGGAGGGAGGGGGGGGGTGGGTTGGGGGAGAGGGATGAGAGAGGATGGGACAATACATGGAGTTTGAAGGGCAGTGTCCTTGAAACGGGACACCGCACGTCAAAGATAACAGGGAACATAATCTGTAGTATTAGTCCTATAGTAAGGAAGGAAAACATATTGTGTTAGTTATTTAAATGTCCCAATGAAAATGTAACCGGGGACGCCGCCACCGATTAGGAACCTGTGGGAGAAATGGAAAAGAGGAAAAAAAAAAAAATGGAATAGTCGAGGAGAGAGTTCATCCTTCGGTCGCCGAAGAGAAGTCAGGCTTGGATCGTTTGCTCTTCTTCGATCATTTCTGCCAACCTGGCGCGGCTTTGAAACCTGGAGTGGCGGCATGGAGAGGCCAATCTGGGATGGAAATCTGTGGCAGTTCGAAAGTTCCCAGAAACTTAGGTAGATCACCTAACGTGCGGAAAGTCGCAGATTTTCCTTCATGGGATGCAGACAGGTTGAAGGGGAAACCCCAGCGATATTTAATCTGCTTGGCTTGAAGGGCTCCGGTGAGAAGCTTCAGGGCTATTCGCATGTCCAGGGTCAATTTAGATATATCAGGGAGGAGAGACACTGGGGTTTCGTTAAAGTAGATGGCAGCTTGAGCACGTGCGGCTTGCATGATGGCGTCTTTAACTGCATAGAAGTGTACTCTGCAGATCACATCTCTGGGGTGTTCCAGGTTTGGATTTTTAGGGCCTAGGGCTCTGTGGACCCGGTCTAGCTCCAGCGGGTCGTCTTTATCTTTCTGAAGAAGGTCATTAAAGATGGCTGTGACAGCCGGAGCAAGGTCCTTGGTTTCAACCGATTCAGGCAGACCGCGTATGCGGATGTTGTTGCGTCTGGCTCTGTTCTCTTGGTCATCTTGATGGTACATCAATTGCTGTATCTGCAGAGTATGCTCATGTAGAATAATGTCATGCGTTTGTAGAGTGGATGCAGTTTCCTCCATGGTGTGTTCTACCTCCTCAATTCTGTGAGTAATGTCTCTGCGGAGCTCAGACATCTCTTGTTTATATGAGCGCTCTAAGCGTTGCACGTAGGCCTCAAAATCATGTCTGGTGGGGAGTGCTTTGATATATGCTTCCATGTCCCATCCTGTGTAAAATCTGTGGGATTCAGGGGAATGGCAGGCTGAGCGGGTGGATCCAGCTTCAGAATCAGGGGGAGATCGGGCCCTTTGCCTGGTTTTCCTGTGTGGTGTGGAGCGCTGTGAGGCAGCTCCTTGTGAGGCAGCATGTGAGCCTGAGGTCCGGGCGGGCGCCATCTTGGACGAGGGGGGGCCGGAGCGGTTGTGGCCCAAGTGTGTAAAGAACCGGTCTATGTCCCCTTCGGGATGTGGATCGGGGGTTCGGTGCCTGTCTCCCCCACCCTTCCTCCCCATAACAGACCTGGATGGCGGTGCTGGGAAGCGCTAAGAGCCTCGTTTGTGTCGGCGTGTGTGGGAGCTCCTAAGGAGAGCGACTTACTCCTCCATGCATCAGGCCACGCCCCCCACGTAAACCTAAATTAAAGATATATATCATTTCCTTAGTTACTTTTGTAGGTATTTAAATGATTTATACCTACTATACATATTGTTTACAGGTAGAGTGTATATAGGTCAAATAAATTCTGATAATGAGCTTTAATCGTAAGGTGGAGAAAAGGAAAGAGAAAGAAGAAAAAGGGTAGAAAGGCAGAGGTATGGTCCACAAGGTTGTCCCGCTCGTCAGTTTATTATTCTTTTTAGTTCTCTTTAAAGCCTTAGAATGGGTATCTCTGTAAGTCATTTAATCTGTTACCATGGCAACAGGACAGAGTCATTGAAATTTGACAGGAACTGTTGTTTTATCCAAGGATGCCAAAGTTTTTCAAATTTTGGAATTTGATTTTGATCGATGGCTACCATCTTAGCATGGGACATTGTATTATTCATTCTGTGAATTGTTTCTGCTAGTACCAATGTAGGAGATTTCCATGCCTTGGCCACTGTTTGTTTTGCAGCCGTTATTAGTTGGATCATAAGTTTGAATTGAGAGAGTGTTAACCATTCCGGTTTTAGATTAAGTAAAGTTATATATGGATCTGGTTGTATTATTTTTTTAAATATTTTAGATGCAATCACGAAGACTTCCTTCCAGAAGGTTTGGATTACTGGGCACGTCCACCATATGTGTAAATGTGTGCCTATTTCTGGGCATCCTCGAAAACAATGAGCTGAGGTATTAGGTGAATATTTTGCCACTCTAGCGGGTACAAGGTACCAGCGAGTTAGGACTTTATAGTTTGTCTCCAGTGCTAAGATGTTGGGTGAAGATGACTTAGATGTGAGCCATATGTTAGACCAGTCCGTGTCTTCTAAAGTTCGTCCCAGGTCCTCCTCCCACCTCTGAACGTAAGAGGGTCTATTAAGATTTACTACTCCATAAAATTGATTATAAAGTGATGAAATTGTACCTTTAGCAAATGGATCTTTTGTACAGATTGATTCAAAAATGGATAATTGGGATAATGGTGTATCCTCCTTTAGGAATGGTGTATAGAAATTTTTAATTTGGAGATATCTAAATATCTCAGAGTTTGGTAGATCATATTTTTCTCTAAGCGATGGGAATGAAAGGAATGATTTAGATGCTATGAAGTCATTTAGTGTCTGAATGCCTGATGTTGTCCAAGCTTTAAAAGAATTTGGGTAGATCCATGCTGGATAAAAGGCCGGATTTCTGATAAAAGAAAGGAGAGGATTGTGTGGAGATTGTAACTGATATTTGGTTTTTAGTTTATCCCAGAGAGATAAGAAGTGTTTAGTTATGGGATTATGAATTTTAAAGCGGTCTTTAGGATCAAGCCATAACAAGTTTGATATTAATAGAGGGTCATTTTCTGAAGCCTCTTTAAATACCCATAATGGGATTTCCTGTTTTGCATGGTATTTGGACAGACTGGCCAAATGTGCTGCTCTGTAGTAGTTAGTAAAATTAGGGTATCCCAGGCCTCCTTTATTTTTGGGAAGATGTAGTGTGTGTATAGGTATACGTGGTTTAGAAGAGCCCCATATAAACGAAGTTGCTCTTTTTTGTACTATTCTCAAAAAAAAGGAAGGAATTGGAATAGGAAGGACTCTGAATAGATAAAGCAATTTGGGTAGAATAGTCATTTTGATTGCATTAATCTTCCCTATCCAGGATAAAGGAAGTTGCGACCATTGTTTTATTAGATTTGTGATCTGTCTTAATACAGGAGGATAATTGGTTGAGAATAAGTCAGAATGAGATGCTGTTAAATGAATTCCAAGATATGGGATTGATTTTTCTGCCCATGTGAATGGGAGTGCAGCCCTAGCTGGGATCAATTCCATGTTTGTGAGCGAAATATTAAGCACTAGGCATTTCTTAGGATTAATCATAAGGCCGGATAGGGCTGCAAATCCATCAAGAGCTGGTATTAAGTTAGGACCAGAGACCTGTGGTGATGATAGAAAAAGTAATATATCGTCTGCAAATATACATCATTTGTGTGTAATGCCTCCTACTTCAATGCCAGTTATAGTTTGATTTGTTCTGACGTATTGGGCCATGGGTTCGAGTATAGGGGCAAATAATAAGGGAGATAATGGGCAACCCTGTCGGGTACCTCTTTCGATATTAAAGGCATCAGATTTGTATCCAGCATATTTTATATAGGCTTTGGGTTTATTATATAATGCTTTGATCCATGTTAAAAAGTGGGGTCCAAAACCCCATTTTTGTAATGAATATTGCATATATTGCCAGGATACTGTATCAAATGCCCTCTTAATATCGAGAGATAGAAAACATAAAGGGATTTTCCGTTTTTTAGCAATATGTGCCAATAACACTGCCCTGCGTATATTATCGCCTGCCTGTCTATTTGGCATGAAGCCTACTTGATCTCTATGTATTAATTTTCCTATAATGCTATTGAGGCGTTTTGCTATTATTTTTGCTAATAATTTAATATCAAGGTTTAACAGAGAGATAGGCCGATAATTCACACAGGAAGTATCATCAGAAAGGGGTTTTGGGATCATACAAACAATTGCCATTAATGTTTCTTGCCGAAAAGAATGTCCTTCTAGAAGTTTGTTAAAAGTTTCAGTGAGAATGGGAGAGAGTATTTCTGAGAATGTTTTATAGTATAAAGCCGAGTAGCCGTCTGGGCCTGGTCTTTTGTTAAGTTTTAGGTCTTTTATGGCGTTAGCAACTTCATCTATAGTTATAGGCTCATCCAAACTGCTTTTTTGATTCTGAGACAACTCAGGTAAGGTTATTTTTGAGAAGAAGGATTTAGCCTCTGTAGGATTAAAGTCATTGTTTGTCTTGTAGAAAGTTGCGAGGTGTGAGTGAAATTTATGGACTATTTTAACTGGATTACAAGTATAAACATTTTTTGATAATTTCAAACGTATTGGTTTGAAAGATTTGTTAGTTGAATTTAATGCCCGTGCCAAATATGTGCCTGGTTTGTTCGTATTCATGTAGAAATTGTGTTTGGAGCATTTGAGGGATTTATCAACTGACTCAGTGAGAAATAGATCATATTCCAATCTAGATTTTTCCAGATGAGATTTTGTACTCTGAGATGGATTATCTTGGAATGATATGTAGGCTGCATTAAAATTGAGTTCTAGTTTTTTGCTAGATTTTTGCGTTCCCGTTTAAATAGTGCCATTTGTCTTTGTATTGTACCACGCAAGACAGGCTTATGAGCTTCCAACAGTGTTATTGGGGAAATTTCTTTTTCATTGGGTTACTTTCTCTCCACGAATCTACCAGATTGTATTTGGAAAGAAGTTGAGAAAAAGGTAATCTAGAGGTTATTTTAGATGGTGTAAAAGGTGATTTATCTAGAAATGGGAGGAGGACCTGGTTCGAATCCCCGCACATTATGTGTATTAATCACTTGTAATATATGTGAGAGGAATGGTGTAGGTTGTTTGTTAGGAGCGTAGTAGGAAATCACCGTGATTGCTGTATCCATTATATAACCCATGAGTATCAGGTATCTACCTTCTGGGTCTTTAATTTCTGATGATAAGGTGAATAGGTGAATGGTGTGGATCAGTGAAATGCAATTAGAGTACCCCTTTGTTTGGTACAGGCAGAAGCCGTGTAAATTTGTTGATAAAAAGGAGAAATATATTTTGGAGTAGAATCTTTGGTGAAGTGTGTTTCTTGGAGGCATACTATGTGAGCCTTCTTGTTATGGAAAGTACAGAAGGCTTTGGTCCTTTTTTGAGGGACATTTATTCCCTGAACATTCAGGGAAAGTATATTCAGTGGTGCCATGGTAACAGATCAAATAGTTTTGACTTATTTTTTGTTATGCAGAGCTGACTGCGCAGATCAACCTGTGTGGACTGAAGAGATGAAAAGATAGGAAAGAAACCAGTGAATTCTGGAGTAAAGAGTAAACAAAAAATATATGAGATTAGATGATACATTGTATAAATTATTTTTTGCAAGTAATCACAATTTACCCGTGAAAGAGAATAAATATCCCTCTCAGGGGAATAAGTGCCTTCATCACACTCCCACATAATATGGTTGGGAGAATGAGGAGGGCTAATGGGGATACACGGATCTTCCGCTTACAGGAGAGAAGTGCTATGTCAAAAGACATCAAAATGATGATTCATTAATTGGAGTGCAGAATATAGTTTTTGTTGAAATTATTTATTCCAGGGTGGTTGTATATGGTTAGTTTTGCCCTAGGCTAAATAATTCAGTTAGAAAGGTACTGTTAATAACTTTGGTATTGATGAAGATGGTTTGAATTATTTTGGGATTTTAACCCTTTTAGAGTAAACAATTACATATTTTATTCATATGTAACTGTTTAGATATGTTAACTCATAAAATTGAGGTTGTATTGCTTCAGATTAGAATAAACAAAAACATAGTTCTAGGAACTAGTTAGGTAATAATATATTTGTTTTAAGAAAAGAAAGAAAAAGCTTCCATTACTTCTGGATTATTGAACATATTTGTCCTAAAAAGTAATAAATCTATTGTTATTACATGAAAATATATAACTGAACAAGAATTTCCTTGTTTCACTTATATATTCCAAGGCTATATGAATCAGAAGTAATAAGAAATATAACTGGAATGTAACATGATCTCACACAGTGTGTGACTATCAGAATGCAGTTACATTCAGTTATAAATACAGGTTTTTTATAGAGAACCATCTCTTATAATAAATAAAGTATAATAAATGAAGAGATATCAGGAAATAGGATGTCAGTCCATTGAATCTTCTTGGTCCATGGATGATGTGGCATAACGGCCTCTTTTGTGAGAATGATGATTCCCATTTTGTTCTGAAATTTTCTGGGTGCTGCCTGAAGGTGGAGATGATGCCATTCTTCTGCGTGTGGGAGAGTTGCTGCTTGTGGGTTCTGTCAGATTTAATTTTAAAAGGGTTTGTTGTAGTTCATCTGCTGATCTGCTTCTGTAAATTGTACCTTGGTAGTTAAATCTGACTGAAAAGGGGAAACCCCATTGATACATAATGTTGTGGCGTTGCAGTTCCATTAGTTGGGGTTTCATGGATCGTCTTTTAGTAATAGTAAGTTGGGATAGGTCAGCAAAAATGTAATTTAAAAAGAAAACTGCGCTCGGAAAAAGAGAGATTAATAAAGCTGCGGTTATAAGTGAGGCACACCAAAACAAAACAATATACAAAAAACCGCACTAAAATGTGTGATATTAGTATAGTCCTTATAATCCCATATAGGTGTCCACAACAGATGAGGGAAGTAGAACTGTTATATATGGATATCATGAAAGTTCGTCCAATGAGGTGAATGACAGTGGAACTGGAAAAACATCAAATTGTTGCGCTTACCAGACGTAAGCCAAATATAGACAGATGGCTTAAACCCAGCCTGGGCCTTTAAATAGATGTCCTGGATGGATCAAGATATTCGCACTCGTCTCATGTGCCCAGTCCATAAAGGTATTTATCCAAAAATAAATAACACAAGCATAGCGTAATACTGATAATTTAAAAAAAAACACTCAAAATATGAAAAAAAGTGTAACACTCGAACCAAGAATAATCATAAATATCATAAATCATCCAAAGTTGACACTGCAACTAAGGATGGTAAGTGAGTGTCATGCAATCATGCAAGAAAGTGAGACAGGGTGAATAAAATAAAGTAAATTTAACAACACCCAATGTCTGTTAAGTAGATTCAGGTGGAGGTGAGACTATACCCAATCACCCAAAATTATTAGCAACGGAAAAAAAAATTTTTAATCAAACATACGTGAAAAAAAGAAGAAGCAAGAAGAACCTTTACAGGCAGCACATCACATGCACAAGCTGCTTACCAGATCACCGATTCGTATAAGCAAAGTGACACACACCCAGCGTGTAAATAAGATGGAATTACACCAGCGAACCTAGGGGATATTCTGCTTACCAGAAATCCTCATATAATAGGCAGATGGAATAGAGCACAGATAGGCTCCTATCTGGAGCGGTGTAGACACGTCTTGGCCAATCACGCCCAAACTCAGCGGTACATAAGAAGTAGAAAACACCAATAGTATAATACTCTATGGTCCGGTTTATTAAATTGTAGAGTAACACTTACATAAAAAGAAGTAAAAACAGCAAGAAATGGAGCCGGCCGGCACTCGAACACACTCCCGTCCTCACAGGGCAAACGTGGTGACGTCAGCACGTTGGGAGGGACGTTATTATATTACGTTGTTATTTGGTCTGAGGTTTGTTTTAAAGCCTTATGAAGCATCTTTTCAAATTGTAATAATATTACTGGGGATGCTGAGGAGGCTTGTGGAGAAGTTTGTGAGAGGATTTGTTCTGTATCTGACTCAAATGGAGAGTCTTGCTGTGACATTTTCTGTCTGTGAGAGCGCCCTGATGCTGTATATTGTGAGGTGACTGGAGCTGCTTTAGTTGCAGTGAGTGCCTGTGAGCTCTCTGTGAGGTGATTTTTATTTCTGCCACGGCTTCCACCCAGTACCATTTTTCCTGTCCAAACTTTTTTCTTGTCCAAACTTTCACAGTTTGTTCCCTGGGGCAAAAGGGTTCAAATGGATACCTTTTGAGCCTGCAGGCTCCGCTTTGTCCTTCTCTTCTCTCCTCAGCGGTGTGGAGCTCTAACAATGCATGTCTGCCCTGCTAGACTCCGCGCATGCACCTTCGCTCAGGCTGTTTTTCAACCAGTATGCTGGAAAAAACAAAAAATGCCTGCAACCAATTATTAAACAATCGAGCAATAGGCCTGCGCCTATCCTCCTCCTGTCTGTCCTCCCCTTTCTTTTCCATTTTAAAAATAAAATCCTTTGATGCCGAAAGAAGGGATAGCATATCTACAAAATCCCCAGCCCAAATTTTTTCCTTCACTGACCCCGGTAGATGATAACCTAAAGGGGACATCTCACATGGCAACACTTCCTTCAAACTGTGTGACACGGGAGCAGCGACATTAGAAACAGGAGCATTAGCAGCATGAGAAGAACAGGAGGTAGAGCCCAGGGAGAATGCAGCAGCAGAAGCAGGTATACCCACCGAAATAGGAATACCAGCAGAAGAAAGTGCAGCAGAAATAGCAGACAGGTAAATCATTACATCAGGCAACACATTATGCATTAAAGACTCACCCTGCCCCACCGGGGCTGGTGCTGAAGCCGATACTGGACCTGGAACTAGAGCTGACACTGGAGCTGGTACTGGAGCTGGCACCAGACCTAGGACTGGCGCTGGTACTGTAACCAATACTGTACCTGGCACTGAAGCTGGTGCTGGCGCTGTGACAGGAACTGATGTTGATGCTGCTGGACCCCAAACTGGTGCTGCAAGCATGTGCTGATGCCACAGGATCTGTCTGCACCATGCTGAGTAGTGCGCCTGGAATCAGGCTGCCCTGCATAGCCAGCAGCTGAGAGGAAGCTGCCGCTTGATGTCCGGCCCACAGAGACAGGCGGCGCCATTCTACCGATTCCTCCTCTCCGAGATTGCGAGTTTCCGCCCCTCCTCTTCCCAGGGGATTGTGACTGGAGCCTCCTCTTCTGCCCAGACCGCTGACTGGGCTCCACCGCCCCGCTGACTACCTTCGCATTGGTAGAAGATACACTGCCCTCGTTCCCCTGTCGTTCCGGGCGCACACTCCGGCATGTGGGCCGTCTAGGGGAAGGCTGCTCTGCTCTGCGCCCATCATGCTGCTGTCCATCCTCCTCCACGACCGCCCCGCGCTGCTCATCTTCCTCCTCCATTGGCATCTCCAGGCAGCGCCGCAGCCAGGCCTCAGCCCCTTGGCTCTCTGCTCTCTCCACGAAGCCACAGATAAGGGCTTCCATCACAGGCAAGTGCAGCTCTTCTTCTTTCTTCCTAGACCGTTGCAGAGGACGTCCGAGACCCTCTGCAGCCCTTAAATAAACTTCCCTGTGGAACTAGAACCTTCCCTGGATATCCATTGGATATCCCTCACCTGTGCCTCAGCTAATTAGATGGACAGAACCGCCTACTCTTACCCATATCACCTTAACCCCCTACTACCTAAAAGGGGGCCAGGTGGCCCCAGTCCCAAGAAAGCGGGCCCCAATACTTTTAACATTCTGAGGAGAGGGAGCCTGAGGTCCGTCAGCCACCAGTCGCCAGAAGGGAGAGTACTGAGGCAGGATTGGCTACTCGGGCTGAGCTGATCAGCAGATACTTTACAAGTAATCATATCTATTTGTGAATATGAAATAAAAATCACATTGAAATCTCTCCATGATTTGGACACACACACTAAGAAATATCTGTCACTTGTTCTTGGCATTATATGGAGTCTGTCATCAACATGCCACTGGGCAGCACAACCCCAAGATAAATGGCAAGCATTGTTTATTTTCTGACATGGAGTGGTGAGGGAGTAGAACAGCTGTCAGGTGTTTGTCCCTTTTAGAGAGAGCTAAGCTGTCTATTATAAAATTACTTCTGCTATGTTTTTGATGTTTGCATTTTTTTTGTTCTTTAGCTGAATAAGCACATGATCTTTTTTGGACCCTGGAAAACCCCTTCAGAAGGACTGTCTGGAGTCACAGGTATGTGCCTTAACCAAATCAAAGCTGTTTGTAATTTCATAAATTAGTTACATCTTTTTTAACTTTGTGATTGATTGCTAACATCAACCATACATGTAGCACACTACACACACATGGCTCTCCTGAGTCTATAGGTGCCCAATGACAAACCTGGACCTAAATTGTCATGTATGCCCCACATGAAGTAAAGATACTGTGGTAATCAGCGTGTGTTTGCAACCAATATGTTTGTTTCACTCCAGAACTATGATAAAGTGATTTCCAAAAATCTAACTAGCCTGCAATAAATGAAAGCCTTTTCTGAAATGTGACTCATATCTCATTGTACAGGAGTGGTACTGCTTACGGATCCTGTTGGAAGGAAGCCATCTTCACATGCTCCACTCATCTTCATTTGTGGAAAGTGGATACGTTGGGGCACAAGGCAAAAACTGGCATCTTGGACCTGCATAAACACCCTGGCATGTCAGAGGTGGTTTGGAAGCTGCACATCTATTTCCTCATCCCTCTCCTCTATGTTGCTGTGTATTTTTTTTCTTGTGTCTTAAAAAGAATAAAATATCATGAAATTGACATCTGAGACCTTTTTCTTTACAAAGGTGGAGGTGCCATGTGTTGGCAAAGAGCTGGGCATTTGTGTGAGCATTCCAAATAGACTCATAGCCAAACAGATCCTTGAGAAATACATTAAATACATTTCTCCAAATGTAGTCCAGTGTGGGCCCTGGCATTGAAAAGATCATAAAGCTGACCTCTGTTGTGGGCCAAAGACAATCCATAAGCCCTGGTTCACATTGGTAGTTGGGTACAATTTGACATGTCAAATTGGTGGCAAGTGCCGGCAATGGCATCATCCTAATCAGTGCAACGCTGCATTTTCAGTGCCGCACCAATTGTTAAAAAGTTTCTGGACTACTTTTTGCAATTTTGGGCTGCGATTTACATTGATCTGGACTGACACGCGGGAGTAGAATTGTGCGAGCCCAGCTCAGCAATTACTTTTAGCAAAACTAGTTCAGGTAAGCACAGTCAAATAGAAACCTAAAATCTTATTTATTTAAACAATAAAGTCCTGTATAAATCTCCATTCCAAATTTTAAAATTAAGATCGTCAGACACTACACAATCTGATTGTACAATCTCTGTCCAATTCGACATTGAGGCTCGGTTTCCGCTATTGCAAACCCAAAGTCACGTAATTTTCCTGCAATTTTTGCAACAATTTTGATGCGACTTGAAGCAATGCCTGTGTATTTTTGAGGTCTATGGACCTTAAGTCAAATCAAAGTGGGACCAAAGTAGTGCAGGGACTACTTTGAAGTTGCTGCGACTTGAAGTCGCGCACATATGAACGGTACTCATTGTAAATCATGGGGTACCACTTGTCATGCAACTTTTCAGTCCCAAGTCGCATGACAAGACACACTAGTGGAAACCGAGCCTTAGGCTCTTTTTTCACTACTGCGAGTTGTTGTGTGACTTGACACATGTGAAGTCGCAGGACAAGTCAAAACACATGTATTTCAATGTTCTCCCGTTCTAATTGGTGCAACTCCAAAAAAAGTTCTTGCACTACTTTGTTCCAACTTCAGTGCGACTTTTTCTCACATGTTTTTAACTAGTCGCATGACATCGCATTAAGGCTCGGTTTCCACTATTGCAACCCCAAAGTCGCGTGCTTTTGCCGCGAGTTTCCCGCAACTTTTTGCCGCAACTTGAGGCAGTGCCTGTGTATTTTTGAGGTCTATGGACCTCAAGTCACATCAAAGTGGGACCAAAGTAGTGCAGGGACTACTTTGAAGTTGCTGCGACTTGAAGTTGCACACATATGAACGGTACTCATTGTAAATCATGGGGTACAACTTGTCATGCAACTTTTCAGTCCCAAGTCACATGAAAAGTCGCAATAGTGGAAAACAAGCCGAAAAAGCACATTGTAAATCACGCGACTGGGGTTGAAATAGTGGAAACAGAGCATTAGGCTAAAGTGGTAATAGGAAGATACACTGGAAGAATTACTTATATTTGTAGAAAATCAAACAGGCTCTTGCACTAAATCTAATTTATGGAAGATCTAACTGATTGCCCAGTGTATGGTCACCTTTAAAGGTATGAAAACTTGAATTTCTGGTGTTTAGAAACACTTCTCTGTTCTTTGTATTGTATTGAAAGATTTGGGTACAAAAAGAAACAACATTCAAAGATATATTATAAGAATAAGAAGGGGGTAATTAAATGAGAACAGATACTAATTGCATAGCAAGACACACCCAATTAAATTAAATAAAGTAATTGCATAGAGCGTGCGCTGATATTAATGAGAAACTCGCAAAGGAAAGAGATTAGCTTTAAAAGGGTTAATTAAGTGAGAACAACTACTAATTGCCTAACAAGACACAGCAATGAGATGGGCTCTATTATCAATGATGGGCGTGCGCTATTATCAATAGCATATTTACTATTGTTGTTGCGCGTATGCGTGCGCCGGTTCACACGCTCAATTAATGATTTATCCGGCGCACCAATTAAGGTATGAACCGGTGCAGCGCATTCGTCTTAGTAAATCACCCCAACTGTCTCCATACGATGTATCACTGCTTTTTTTGGTGAATGGGTAGGGGTACAATGTACCCGGTACCCATTCACATAGGGGAAGGCCAGGATCTGGGGGTCCTCTTGTTAAAAAAAATCTGGAAGCCCCCCGCCCACAGACCCTGACAACCACCAGCCAGGGTTGTTGGGAAGAGGCCCTTGTCCCCATCAACATGGGGACATGGTGCTTTGGTGGGACCCCAAAGCACCCACCCCATGTTGAGGGCATGTGGGCATGTGGCCTGGTACTGCTCAGGATGGGGGCGCTCGCTCGTCCCCCCCCCCTTTGCTGGCCTGCCAGGCTGCTTGCTCGGGTCTGGTATGGTTTTTGGGGGGGACGCCAATTTTTTTTTAAATTTTTTTTTCATTTGGCATGGAGTTCCACTTAAAATCCATACCAGGAGTGCGCATGCGCGCAGCGCCGAGGTCGGACATGAACTGACTCCGCTCCGCACACCTCCGGCCAGATTAGCATAAAAACAGCGATAGGGGACGAGCGAACCACCACCAAACTGACATCCCGGAACCTGGGAGCGGACGATGCAGTGGAGAGGGCCGAGAAACAACCGAAACCCCCCACAGCACCTCCGGAACACCCGCGCTTCTATGGCCCAGCAGTCTCCCTCTCCTAACATGGCGCCTGGGAAGGGGGACTCCACACGCGGCGGAGCCTCAGCACAGCGACGGACCTCGCAGCCCTCCACACAACAGGGAGGGGGGTCACACTGAGGGCCACACAACTCAAGCCCAGCACCAGAACTGGGTGACCCAGCAGCCGCAACAGCAACCGAAGCCTACAGCACCTGAGAAGGTTAGCCCCAGACACAGCTGCGACCCCCCCTGCCTAAGATGGCGCCTGCCATGGGAGATTACCCACATGAGGGAAGCCAGATGCAGACACAGCAGAATGAACCACTCCACCCAGCAATTACTTTCCTTGCTGAGGTGCACAGAGACCCATTTTCATCCCAGTCCCAGGAGGGACCTTGCTCCCCACAGAGCGATCACCCACAGATGTCCCCATTATCGGGCTCCTCGGACAGACCGTTATTATTCACTGATTCCCCAGCCTCCTCCACAGACAGGCAAATGGCTGAAATTGCCGAATTAACCATGAGTCAAAACAGTGGGCCTTCCTCACACCCCCCTGCCCTTGCTGCAGGGTACTCAGGTGACACAGTCCCCCTAGCCAGATTCTCAGCACTCCTGCAGCAGGAACTGTCTAAAGCTTGTAACATCATCACTACGGGTATGAAGGATGACTTCCAAAATATAGGGGAGAGATTGGACACAATCGAGTCCAAAATGGATGGGACAGTAAAACGGGTGAACCAAAACTCCAAAATGATCACATCCCTGCAGGACAAACTAGACCAAGCAAATGCAAAAATTGAAGACTTGGAAAACAGGTCTAGGAGGTATAACTTCCGTGTACGTGGCCTCCCAGAATCAGAACTAGACCTGGAAGGTTCGATCCATGATCTAATGAAACAATTGATACCGGACATTTCCCCTCACCAACTGGAACTGGACAGGGTGCACCGAGCCCTGACAGCCCCTAGACAAGACGGGCTGCCACGCGACGTGATAGTTAAGCCTCATTTTTACCGCATCAAAGAAAAGATCATGTTGGAGGCGAGAAACCTTGGAGACATAACTATCTCAGGTTACCCAATCCAGATTTTTGCGGACATAGCCCAAGTAACGATCCAGAAAAGGAGAGCTTTGAAGCCATTGCTCAATCAACTCATCAACCGACAGATCAAATACCGGTGGTCGTTTCCATTCCGACTGTCATTCTTTTACAAAAGCAAGTCTCATTCATTTACTACCTTCCAGTGGGGCGAGGCCCTTCTCCAAGATCTGGGCCTTCTGTCTACGGAACCACAGGGATCTAACGCCCTATTCGACGAGAGCCGACCGATTTCCCCACTGTGGTCTCAGCAGAAAGGTCCCAGAGCCAGGAAATTTCCGCCAGTCACCTGAATCCTATCCAAGAAGCAGATCATAACCTCGGTATTCGCGACCGAGTACTCTGGCTTTGGTCCAAGACCTGCTCTTGAAGACCCTGATGCAAGCATCTGACTGTTCCCGATGATGCCGTTTCCGTTGATGCCGTTCCTGTTCGATACAGACTTAAAAGTTGACTTTATATCAGGTTATAAGTTATGTTGTCTCAAGTATCCCGAGAGGGAACTCTGCTTTATCAGCAGAATTGCCTCCACATCTTTTATTTTTTTTTTCACCTCTCCCCACCCCTCCACTGCTGTGTTTGATTTTAGTAGTGAAGCTTCCCAATCAATTAGTGGGTGGACCCCGCTCAGCCCCATCTGAAGCTAGTAAATAGTGCCGGAGGTGAACCGCATGCCACCACGAGTGAACCTGTCTCCACCGCAAGCGGAGAGACAACTTCACGACAAAAACACAGGGGCTAGCCACCCCTGCAACCACACTGCAATGCAGTGCACAGGTGCCTTTTTGACGCCTCTCCTTTTTTTTATTTATTACCCCTTTTTTTCTTTGAAAATCTCTTTGTTGTTCTAGGTATAATTAACAGGTTATGCTTAATGCCACAACAAAAAACAGCACTACATTTATATGTATTTCTATTTCTCTAATTCTATCTTTTTTCCTCCCTTATCCCACTTCTATCCCCTGAATGCGCTCCTGCTCCACGCGAGAACCGGAGAGGATGATCCTAAAGACTTCCGAATAATCCCACTGAAACGCCTAAAATGTGAGTACAGCCTTCCAAGCAGCCATGTCCTGTAGAAATCAACCTACCTACACGATATTGACGCACAATACACAGGGTCTTAATTCCCCAACTAAACGGACCAAGGCTTTTCAGCAATATCATAAATTAGGGGCGGACATTCTTTTTTTACAGGAGACGCATTTTTCACGTACATCAGCCCCAAAATATCTGAACGCAAAATACCCGACGGTTTATTTGTCTAATGGCCCAGATAAAAAGAGAGGGGTAGCTATGTGCATTGCTAAAAGTGTCCCCTTCACCCCCACTACTGTGATAAGAGATAGGGAGGGCCGCTATATTATGGTCGCTGGTAAGATCAATGACAGTGCGGTCACCTTTCTTTCTTATTACGCTCCCAACGTAGGACAGATAAACTTTTTCAATACAATGTTGGAGGTTATTACACCCCATTTAGCGGGACATGTGATGCTAGGAGGAGACAGCAACACCTCCCTCGATCAAATTCTAGATAAGTCGGACCCCCGAAAGACGATCCTAAAACATACCCCTAAACAAAGCAGTACCCTAGCACGTCTGCTCCATAATCACGACCTGATAGACCTCTGGAGGGACGCCCACCCTACAGAACGGGACTACACATTCTACTCGCACGTACACAAAACATACTCGCGCATTGATCACTTGTTCACGCTATCCCCATTACTCCCATATATCTCATCGACTAAAATAGTACCAACAGCATGGTCGGACCACTCTGCAGTCCTGGTGGTTCTATCAGACCTATGGTCGAAATCAAGACAGCCTTCTTGGCGATTAAACGAATCCTTATTGAGTGATCCTATAATTGCCAAGGAAGTTGAGAAAGCCATACAACAATATTTTCAAGAAAACACCCTTCCGTCCTCTTCCCCTGAGATAGTATGGGCAGCCCATAAGGCCACCTTAGGGGGTATTTTAATACAACTAGCTACCAAGGTCAAGAGGGAACGAATTCAAACAATTCAACAGCAAGAAATAGAGTTATGTAGATTAACACATGAACAAAAATCCAACCCGCAAACGGACCTTAGAAGCCAGATTGATACAGCAAGAACAGCGTTAAACTTGAGTCTCACTACTAAAGCAGAAAAATATGTCAGATGGGCTAAACACCGCTATTACACAATGAGGGACAAACCAAATAGATTACTAGCTAGAAAACTAAACCCAAGACCTTACAACCTGGCGCTCCCCAAACTGAGACTGCAGACTGGACAAGTGACACAAAATCCCCAACTCATACTTCAGGAGTTCTATACATTTTATTCTAAACTCTACGACTCCCCAAAGGACTTTAACGTAAACAAAGCAGAAGAATTCCTAAGAGACTTACCACTCCCCACTTTGTCTAATGACCATGCTGAGACAATGGAGGCAGAGTTTACGACGAACGAAGTAGCGGCGGCTATTAAATCCCTGAACCCGTCGAAGTCTCCGGGTCCAGATGGATTCTCAGGCCAATATTACCGCAAATACACGGAAATTCTGTCTCCTCGTCTTTGTGCTTTTTATAATTCACTAAGAAAGGGGCTCCCGATACCACTTCATGAAAATAAGGCCTTCATACATGTTATCCCCAAACCGAATAAAGACCATGGAGACTGTGCGAACTACCGCCCCATATCGTTGATCAACGTAGACCTCAAAATACTGACTAAGATATTAACCACTCGTATGTACTCGTTCATCTCGAAATACATTCACCCTGACCAGACGGGATTTGTCCCGAATAGACAAGCACCTGACCAAACTAGACGCATAATAGACATAATCTCTGCCTTAAACTCGGGTTGGGATGGAGGGGGCAGGAGAGGAGCACTATTGGTCTCATTAGACCTACATAAAGCGTTCAATTCCCTATCCTGGGACTACCTTCTATTTATTTTGGGAAAATATGGGTTTGGACCTCATTTTCTAACCACACTTAAAACAATTTATAGTTACCCCACAGCCAATCTAGTAGTCAAAGGATATAAATCCCAAAACATAAAGATACTTAGAGGTACTATACAGGGATATCCCCTGTCCCCCTTATTATTTATTCTAGCCCTAGAGCCCCTGGCAATTAAAATCCGAGAACATCAGGATATACTGGGAGTGCGATGCGGCGATCGGGAGCACAAATGTGCAATGTTCGCGGACGACATCTTACTGCTTCTCTCCTCTCCGGTCACCTCCTTACCCAACCTACAGTTAGTACTGAGACACTTCACTGAATTTTCGGGACTTAAAGTGAATCACTCTAAAACTCAGGCGCTTAACGTTTCCTTACATACGCACATAATCCAAGCCTTGCAACAATCCTACCCTTTTAAATGGCAAAAGGAGACGATGCCATACTTGGGCATCTTCCTTACTCCTACCCTCACTACACTATATAATCATAATTATCCCCCACTATTTCAGGAAAATACTTGATGATCTCAAAAAATGGTCGAATAACCCCCCGTCATGGTTTGGAAGGCTGTGCTCAATTAA
This sequence comes from Lithobates clamitans, assembly GCA_037952925.1. Classification (NCBI taxonomy): domain Eukaryota; kingdom Metazoa; phylum Chordata; class Amphibia; order Anura; family Ranidae; genus Lithobates; species Lithobates clamitans. Next base: position 267,599 of record JBBGZY010001800.1, on the reverse strand, counting down.
AATGACGGTCTTGCCGAAGGTGCTATATCTGTTTAGGACCCTCCCAATAGCAATTGTAAGGAAAGATTTACAGGTATTCCAGAGGAAGTTGTTAGACTATGTGTGGGGACACAGGAGACCTAGAGTGAACAGGCGAACACTATATACACCAAAGCTGAGAGGGGGCCTGGGAATGCCAGACTTACTCAAATATTTCCAAGCAGCACAAATGTCCCAATTGATCAAATTCCATACAAGGCAGCCTAAACCGCTTTGGATGTCAATTGAATCCTCTCTGTACCCTGATAGAGAGATTAGTCAACTAATGTGGTTAAAGGCGAAGGACAGGCCGGCCATGATGTGCCCGAGCTTGTCGTTCTCCCTAAATTTGTGGGACAGGCTGTCGACAGCCCACAGGTTTAGGTCCCAACACACCCCACCGTCCCCTCTGTTCGGTAATACACTGTTCACTCCAGGTCTTCAACCCCGGAATTTCTTGTGGTGGACCAACAAAGGTTTAATGCGCATTGCAGATTTTTGTGACCACAGAGGTGCTTTATCGAAATCAACCTTACAGGAGAAATATGAATTCAGAACTTTTCCGCTTTACCCAGATAAGGCATTTTTTGGCGTCATTGAATCGCACCTCTGATATTACCACATTCACCCCAATGGAAAACCTCTGTAGGAATTTTGATAAGCACACTGGTCATATATCACAGATATATAATATTCTGACTTTATCTACCTCAAAACTGTATTATATGCATAAATGGGAACAAGACATGGATATGGATTTAGATATGGAAGAATGGAGCAAAATAATACTGAATGCATCTAAGTCGCTTGTTAATACCTCCCTGGCAAACTATAAAGTAATGATGTGATGGTACATGGTCCCAGAGAGGATAGCAACTTTTGTTCCAGGGGCGTCCCCCCGGTGCTTCAGAGGATGTAACGTAAATGGCACTTTCTTCCACACTTGGTGGACGTGCCCCAAAGTGAGGAGATTTTGGATTCGCACGTACAACCTTATATACTCCCTCACACAAGTGAACCTAGTTAAACCACCTCTGCACGCGCTGTTGGGATGCCCAGTGGAGGGAGCATCAAAGTCAATGCGTAGACTAATCACATTTATATTTGTGGCGGCCAGGACTTTAATAGCTAAGTCCTGGAGGTCTCCCACAGTCCCCTTTTACTTACTAAAAGCCAAACTATCATGGATAATGGTAAATGAACGCCTTACGGCAATCCTGAAGGATAAGATGACTGGATTCAATAAAACTTGGGATCCCTGGATAAAATACCTTACCAACACGTAGGTTGCCGAATGATTGAGGCACCCACGGCGTGGCAGGAGCGCACCCCCTACCATCTCCCCCTTCCCTTTCCCCTCCTACTTCCTCTCTTACCCGTTCTTCTTCTTTCTACTTCTTTTTCTTTTTCTCTTTCCAGGTTCTTACTAATACTGTTAATGGGTTGACGACTCGTTTTGTGCTCATCTCATATAGTAGTGTACAATGTTTATAAGTTGGGTAGTAAGAGGCTACAACAACACAATAAGTCAACAATTGAGCCCATTACAGTGATAAAAATCCTCACATTGGTAATGTACACAGACACTTTCATCTCCCGGTCTGGTTCGGGAGTTCAGCTGATAACAGGAATAAAAGTTAGAAGTTAATAAATAAATATTGAATTGAGGGGACTGTACCCCCGCCTAGTCACAGCAAGCTCCCAGGGGGGTGGCGGGTGGAGGAATACAGTGCCATCTGCATAAGGTATGAATTCCATGAACCAGGCCGGGACGAGGTAACTGTAAGCTAAAGTACTACCCTGAGAGCGGTTATTCTCCCATGTAATTTTGTTTCCCCCCCTCCTTTTTCTTTCCTTTCTCTTTTTGTTTACAATCCTTACTTCCTTAATTTGGTGCTTAGAGAGAATTCACATTAATAATTAGTAGAGCCTGAATTTCAGCTTTGAAGCAGGGTTTTTTTTTTTTATTGTATTTTTTTGGGGCTTTTCTTCCCCCCTCCCTCCCATTACACTTTCTACTCAAGGACTTGCACAACCAAATACTTTTGTATGCAACTAGATTTAATACAGATTTGGAGGGTTATGAATTGTTTGCACTTATAAAATATTTATTTCGAGTCTGCAAAAGTCAAACAAAGCAAAAAACAATCAACTTTTTATTTCAACATTAGTATAAACATTTGTTACATTAATGTACTTGGGCCAAAAAAAAAAAGCAGCATGGAAATGATGCTCCAGCATTTGACAATAGTTATAAGGGCCCTGCTCAAAAGAGTTTACAATCTACAAGGGTAGGACACTAAAAATTAGACACACACACACACGGAATGAATTAGCAGGAACTTTCCTTTTTATCTCAAACATTACATAGCAGTTGTAAGTCTAACATGAGAGATTTAGAGGCAATCATCAAAAAGCCTTAATGAGGTGTGCAGGGTTAGGAATTATGCAAACCCCCTCAAAACCACATCTATTTGTAACCCAATATACACTTTTTTTTATATTATAGTCTCAGTAAACAGACAACAGCACACATATACTGTCAGTACTTAGTGACTGCCTCCTCCACATCAAATGACCACCAAACAAACAATATACAGCACATTTTAATAATCATGCAAATATATCTTTTACATAACAATGTACAATCATGATCTACAATCCAGGATCAAACAATAAACCGATATTCATCTTCTTAGTTAGCATACTCCCAGATCCGTCTTCACTAGAATTCTCATATGCAACTTGACAGGTATCCACAGAATGAAAAGAAACATTGTATTGACCACTGGCCACAAAATCCTGGAGAGCGATTATATCACTACCCATAAATTCAGCAACTTCTGTAACATGCACAGCGATCGTCTTCAAACCCACTTCACCACGGTATTCAGGCTTTATCTGTATTCTCATAGAATTTCACAAATGCATCGAACCCCGCAACATGACAACGTCCTTGCTTCCACCTTTATTTGACCTCTCATTTATCCAGCGGCCCCCCTAGAACACCCCCCGACCCAAAGCCTAGGCGTACATGACACCTGCTCTTGAGTCAGGAGGCCGCAAAGCCATCTTTGTAAAAATAAAAATTCAGGCCTGTTCTTAGGATCCTGCCAAGAAAAATTCAGGCCTGTTCTTAGGGCAAACAGTCGCCACAAATGCTGGCCTTTAACCAGTTGCCGTTGCCGCACGACGATGTACGTCGGCAGAGCGGCACGGGCAGGCAAAAGGGCTTACAGGTACGTCCTTGCCTGCCCGAACGGACCCCCCCCCGGTGCCAGCGGCGGTCGGATTCAGGTCAGGGTCGATCAAAGGTGAGGGGGAGGCCACTCATTCGTGACTCCCCCCTCGCGATCGCTCCTGGCCAATGACGGGCTTCCTCGGCTTCTGTGAATGTAAACAGAAGCGGAGGAAGTGATGTCACTCTCCTCGAGCCGGTCTTTTTGTTCCGAGGAGAGAAGACATCCAAGTAAGTTTGCACCAACACTACACTAACAGTAGAACACGCAGGCACACTTGTCACCCCCCTGTCACCCTCCAGTCACCCCCTGATCACCCCCCTGTACCCCCTGTCACACTGACACCAATAGCAGTTTTTTTTTTCTGATTATTGCATTGGTGTCAGTTTGTGTCAGTTATAAATGTTAGGGCAGTTAGGTTAGCCCCCTTTAGGTCTAGGGTACCCCCCTTTAGGTCCAGGGTACCCCCCTAACCCCCTTAATAAAGTTTTAACCCCGTGATCACCCCCCGTCACCAGTGTCACTAAGCGATCGTTTTTCTGATCGCTGTATTAGTGACACAGGTGACGCTAGTTAGGGAGGCAAGTATATAGGTTCGCCGTCAGTGTTTTATAGCGACAGGGACCCCCATATACTACCTACTAAAGGTTTTAACCCCTTGATTGCCCCCTAGTTAACCCTTTCACCAGTGATCACCATCTAATTGTTACGGGTGACGCTGGTTAGTTGGTTTGTTTATTATAGTTTATTATAGCTTTAGGGCACCCGCCGTTTATTACCTTATAAAGGTTTAACCTCCTGATCGCCCGGCGGTGATATAAGTTACGTTTTTAGGGTCAGATAAGGTCTGCGTCGCCCCAGGCAGCGTCAGGTTAGCGTCAGTACCGCAAACACCCACGCACGCAGCATACACCTCCCTTAGTGCTATAGTATCTGAACGGATCGATATCTGATCCGATCAGATCTATACTCCCCAGCAGTTTAGGGTCCCCCAAAAAAACGCAATGTTAGCTGGATCAGCCCAGATACCTGCTAGCACCTGCGGTTTGCCCCTCAGCCCAGCCCAGCCCAGCCCACCCAAGTGCAGTATCGATTGATAACTGTCACAAAACACTAAGCACACATAACTGCAGCGTTCGCAGAGTCAGGCCTGATCCCTGCGATCGCTAACAGTTTTTTGGAAGCGTTTTGAATCAATCGCTGACAGTCAGGAGCTTTTTTGCCTGTGAGTCTCACTAGTGTGTACCCCTAAATTTAGAGCCCAAAATGGCAAATTGAAGGTACACTAGTGAAGAGGCCTACACGTTTCTGAGCATGACAGATGACAGGTGAACTGGCAAGCACCAGCGGCCTAGTACACCCTGGTCGTACATCCAGCACTGCAGTATCACGTGGTGACGTGGCGAGTCCCATAAGTGCAGTTCAAGCTGGTGAGGTGGCAAGCACTAGTAGGGTCCCGCGGCCACCAAGAAGACAAACACAGGCCCGTCGTGCCCATAGTGCCCTTCCTGCTGCATTCGCCAATCCGAATTGGGTACCCACCACTTCTGCAGCACCCGTATTGCCCCCATTCACTGGCCAACCGGGAATTCAGGTGGAAACAGTTGATTTTATGTCACTGGATTTTTATTCACTATTTTTCACCGAAGATCTCTATAGATCTATTGTGGACCAAAGCAATTTATACTCTGGTCAACACATCGCCGCTAATCCCCAGTCCTCCCTTGCCAGAGATTGGAGACCAATTACGGTCTCCGAATTTAAGATCTTTCTGGACCTTTCCCTCAACATGGGCATAACCAAAAAGAGTGAGTTGCGGTCATATTGGTCCACTGACCCAATTCACCATATGCCCGTGTTCTCTGCTTCAATGGCCAGGGCACGATACGAGCAGATTTTGCGGTTCATGCACTTCAACGACAATGAACTCTGTCGTCCTCGTGAAGACCCTGAATACGATCGGCTCTACAAAATTCGGCCCCTCGTAAACCACTTCAACCAGCGTTTTGCAGACTTGTTTACTCCCCATCAAGTTGTCTGCGTTGATGAGTCCCTGATTAAATTTTGTGGCCACTTGTCCTTCAAACAGTACCTTCCCAGCAAGCGTGCCAGATACGGGGTCAAGATGTATAAGCTCTGTGACAGGGCCACAGGCTATACATGTAGTTTTATCATTTACGAGGGCAAAGATAGTCACGTAGAGCCGACAAACTGCCCTGACTACATAGGAAGCGCTGGCAAGATAGTGTGGGACTTGGTGTCACCAAGGGGTACCACTTGTACGTGGACAATTATTATACGAGCGTGCCACTTTTTAGTCACCTTTTTGATCATCAAATTGGAGCATGTGGCACCGTGCGACCTAATCGCCGGGGCTTTCCTCAGCGGCTTGTAGATTCCCGTCTTAGGCTGGGGGAGAGAGCCTGCTTGAAGTATAACAACTTGCTCGCTATGAAGTGGAGGGATAAGAAGAATGTTTTCGTTCTCACCTCCCTTCATGCAGACACGATGACCCAAATTACTACAGCGACTGGTGTTGTGGAGAAACCCCTCTGTGTCCACGAATATAAGCTTAATATGGGAGGGGTGGACCTAAACGACCAGTTGTTGGCGCCGTACCTAATTGCCCGTAAGGCCAGACGCTGGTATAAAAAAGTGTCTATTTATTTCAATTGGCTTTGCTGAACGCTCATGTGCTATACAGAGCTTCAGGACGGACTGGATCCTTCCCTAAATTCCAGGAAGAGATCGTCAGAGCCCTTCTGTTTCGAGACGGTGCTCCACCTCACCTTCCCCAACCAAATGCAGTAGGCCGGCTGCATGAGAGGCATTTTCCTTATGTCCTCCAGAGTACCCCTACCCAATGAGCCCCCCAAAGAAAATGTCGTGTCTGCAGAAAGCGTGGATTTAGGCGTGACACCCGGTATTATTGTCCCTCCTGTCCTGGCAATCCTGGTCTTTGCATTGGTGAATGTTTTGAACGTTACCATACACTAGTTGAGTTTTAGCGTAGGGTACAGCACTGCACAGACTAGGACACACTTTCACAGGGTCTCCCAAGATGCCATCGCATTTTGAGAGACCCAAACCTGGAACCATTACAGTTTTAAAAGTTACAGTTATAAAAAAAAAATGTAAAAAAAAAAAAAAAAAATACACAAAAAAAGAATAAAATAAAAAAAACAAAAATAGTTGTCGTTTTATTGTTCTCTCTCTCTCTTTTTTCTCTCTATTGTTCTCCTCTTTTTTACTGTATTCTATTCTGCAATGTTTTATTGTTATGTTTTATCATGTTTGCTTTTCAGGTATGTAATTTTTTTAGAGTTTACTGTGTTTTAACCATTTTTTTGTTTTCAGGTACGCCATTCAGCTGCAGCGCGGATTTATTTATCTTGACAGCAACAGCGTTTGCTCCCACGATACATAAAGCCATGACTCCAGCGCTGTCTGAGGTGATTTCACCACCACAGTTACATACTTCAGCATATATGCCGAAGCGTGGGGGCAGCAGTGGGTGGAGGAGCGATTTGCTCCTGCCTTTTGTGGGAGGATGCCCCCATGCTTCGGCATATATATATTTTAGGTAGGCACAGGTTGCGTTAAATGTTTTATTTTTTACTATGTTTTTTTCTTGTATTTGCTTTGCAGGTATGGTAAGTATTACTGTTATACTGTAATGTTACTTTGTTTTTTGTTAACCATCATTTGCTTAGCAGGTACGCCATTCAGTTGCAGCGCGGATTTATTTATCTTGACAGCAACAGCGTTTGCTCCCACGATACATAAAGCCGTGACTCCAGCGCTGTCGGAGGTGATTTCACCACCACAGTTACATACTTCAGCATATATGCCGAAGCGTGGGGGCAGCAGTGGGTGGAGGAGCGATTTGCTCCTGCCTTTTGCGGGAGGATGCCCCCATGCTTCGGCATATATAAACGGTGCATGTATGCCCATCATTAGAAGTGGGTGGATGAAGGGAGGTATTCTAATGGTGGGCATACCCACCGATCAATATCTTTTTTTCGTTCAGCCCACAGGCTGCATGAAAAAAAAGTTTACAATATATGCCCAACAAGGACCAGCAACATACTGGTATGTTGCTGGACTTTGAGTGGTTATACCAGAATGATGCCTGCAGGTTTAGGTATCATCTTGGTATCATTCTTTTCAGCCAGCGGTCGGCTTTCATGTAAAAGCAATCCTAGTGGCTAATTAGCCTCTAGACTGCTTTTACAAGCAGTGGGAGGGAATGACCCCCCACCGTCTTCCATGTTTTTCTCTGGCTCTCCTGTCCCAACAGGGAACCTGAGAATGCAGCCGAAGATTCAGCCAGCTGACCATAGAGCTGATCAGAGACCAGAATGGCTCCAAACATCTCTATGGCCTAAGAAACCGGAAGCTATGAGCATTTCTTGACTTAGATTTCGCCGGATGTAAACAGCGCCATTGGGAAATTGGGAAAGCATTTTATCACACCAATCTTGGTGTGGTCAGATGCTTTGAGGGCAGAGGAGAAATCTAGGGTCTATTTTTGTCAATTTTGTCAATTTTTTCAAAAAAGAGTACCTGTCACTACCTATTTCTATCATAGGGGATATTTACATTCCCTGAGATAACAATAAAAATGATTAAAAAAAAATAAAAATGAAAGGAACAGTTTAAAAATAAGATAAAAAAGCAAAAAAATAATAAAGAAAAAAAAAAAAAAAAAAGCACCCCTGTCCCCCCCTGCTCTCGCACAAAGGCAAACGCAAGCATCGGTCTGGCGTCAAATGTAAACAGCAATTGCACCGTGCATGTGAGGTATCACCGCGAAGGTCAGATCGAGGGCAGTAATTTTAGCAGTAGACCTCCTCTGTAAATCTAAAGTGGTAACCTGTAAAGGCTTTTAAAGGCTTTTAAAAATGTATTTAGTTTGTCGCCACTGCACGTTTGTGCGCAATTTTAAAGCATGTCATGTTTGGTATCCATGTACTCGGCCTAAGATTATCTTTTTTATTTCATCAAACATTTGGGCAATATAGTGTGTTTTAGTGCATTAAAATTTTAAAAAGTGTGTTTTTTTCCCAAAAAATGCGTTTGAAAAATCGCTGCGCAAATACTGTGTGAAAAAAAAAATAAAACACCCACCATTTTAATCTGTAGGGCATTTGCTTTAAAAAAATATATAATGTTTGGGGGTTCAAAGTAATTTTCTTGCAAAAAAAAATAATTTTTTCATGTAAACAAAAAGTGTCAGAAAGGGCTTTGTCTTCAAGTGGTTAGAAGAGTGGGTGATGTGTGACGTAAGCTTCTAAATGTTGTGCATAAAATGCCAGGACAGTTCAAAACCCCCCCAAATGACCCCATTTTGGAAGGTAGACACCCCAAGCTATTTGCTGAGAGGCATGTCGAGTCCATGGAATATTTTATATTGTGACACAAGTTGCGGGAAAAAGAAAATTTTTTTTTTTTTTTGCACAAAGTTGTCACTAAATGATATATTGCTCAAACATGCCATGGGAATATGTGAAATTACACCCCAAAATACATTCTGTTGCTTCTCCTGAGTACGGGTATAGTACATGTGTGAGACTTTTTGGGAGCCTAGCCGCGTACGGGACCCCGAAATCCAATCACCGCCTTCAGGCTTTCTAAGGGCGTAAATTTTTGATTTCACTCTTCACTGCCTATCACAGTTTCGGAGGCCATGGAATGCCCAGATGGCACATACCCCCCCCCAAATGACCCCATTTTGGAAAATAGACACCCAAAGCTATTTGCTGAGAGGTATAGTGAGTATTTTGCAGACCTCACTTTTTGTCACAAACTTTTGACAATTGAAAAAAGAAAAAAAAATATGTTTTTCTTGTCTTTCTTCATTTTCAAAAACAAATGAGAGCTGCAAAATACTCACCATGCCTCTAAGCAAATAGCTTGGGGTGTCTACTTTCCAAAATGGGGTCATTTTGGGGGGTTTTGTGCCATCTTGGCATTTTATGGCCTTCGAAACTGTGATGGGTAGTGAGGAGTGAAATAAAAAATTTACGCCCTTAGAAATCCTGAAGGCGGTGATTGGATTTCGGGGCCCCGTATGAAGCTAGGCTCCCAAAAAGTGCCATTCATGTGGTATCCCCGTATTCAGGAGAAGCAGCAGAATGTATTTTGGGGTGTAATTCCACATATGCCCGTGGCATGTTTGAGCAATATATCATTTAGTGACAACTTTGTGCAAAAAAAAAAAATTGTCACTTTCCCGCAACTTGTGTCAAAATATAAAATATTCCATGGACTCAACATGCCTCTCAGCAAATAGCTTGGGGTGTCTACTTTCCAAAATGGGGTCATTTTGGGGGGGTTTGTGCCATCTTGGCATTTTATGGGCTTCAAAACTGTGATAGGTAGTGAGGAGCGAAATCAAAAAATTATGCCCTTAGAAATCCTGAAGGCGGTGCTTGGTTTTTGGGGCCCCGTACGCGGCTAGGCTCCCAAAAAGTCCCACACATGTGGTATTCAGGAGAAGCAGATGAATGTATTTTGGGGTGCAATTCCACATATGCCCATGGCCTGTGTGAGCAATATATCATTTAGTGACAACTTTTTGTAAATTTTTTTTTTTTTGTCATTATTCAATCACTTGAGACAAAAAAAAAAAAATATTCAATGGGCTCAACATGCCTCTCAGCAATTTCCTTGGGGTGTCTACTTTCCAAAATGGGGTCATTTGGGGGGGTTTTGTACTGCCCTGCCATTTTAGCACCTCAAGAATTGACATAGGCAGTCATAAACTAAAAGCTGTGTAAATTCCAGAAAATGTACCCTAGTTTGTAGACGCTATAACTTGTGCGCAAACCAATAAATATACCTATTGACATTTTTTTTACCAAAGACATGTGGCCAAATACATTTTGGCCTAAATGTATGACTAAAATTGAGTTTATTGGATTTTTTTTATAACAAAAAGTAGAAAATATCATTTTTTTTCAAAATTTTCGGTCTTTTTCCGTTTATAGCGCAAAAAATAAAAACGGCAGAGGTGATCAAATACCATCAAAAGAAAGCTCTATTTGTGAGAAGAAAAGGACGCAAATTTCGTTTTGGTACAGCATTGCATGACTGCGCAATTAGCAGTTAAAGCGACGCAGTGCCAAATTGCAAAAAGTGCTCTGGTCAGGAAGGGGGTAAATCCTTCCGGGGCTGAAGTGGTTAAATAACCTAAGCCTGCTCACCTCTACACACCCAGTAAAGGATACACCCACCAGTGTAATTAAATGTAAAAAGTAAGTAATAGGGACATCGACATAATTCTAATCTTTTTGGCTCTATACACCACTAGAATGTATTTGAAATGAAACAAACAAGATGTCCTTTAACTGCAGACTTTCAGCTTTAATTTGAGGGTATTTACATCCAAATCAAGTGAACGGTGTAGGAATTACAACAGTTTGTATATGTGCCTCCCACTTTTTAAGGGACCAAAAGTAATGGGTAAATTGGCTGCTCAGCTGTTCCATGGTCAGGTGTGTGTTATTCCCTTATTATCCCATTTAAAAGGAGCAGATAAAAGGTCCAGAGTTAATTTCAAGTGTGCTATTTGCATTTGGAATCTGTTGCTGTCAACTCTCAATATGAGATCCAAAGAGCTGTCACTATCAGTGAAGCAAGCCATCATTAGGCTAAAAAAACAAAACAAACCCATCAGAGAGATAGCAAAAACATTAGGTGTGGCCAAATCAACTGTTTGGAACATCCTTAAAAAGAAAGAACGCTCAGCAACACCAAAAGACCCGGAAGACATGGAAAACAACTGTGGTGGATGACCAAAGAATTCTTTCCCTGGTGAAGAAAACACCCTTCACAACAGTTGAGAGATCAAGAACAGATCAAAAACACTCTCCAAGAGGTAAGTGTATACAGAGGGTTCACCACAAGATGTAAACCATTGGTGAGCCTCAAAGGAAGGCCAGATTAGAGTTTGCCAAACAACATCTAAAAAAGCCTTCACAGTTCTGGAACAACATCCTATGGACAGATGAGACCAGGATCAACTTGTACCAGAGTGATGGGAAAAGAAGAGTATGGAGAAGGAAAGGAACTGCTCATGATCCAAAGCATACTGCCTCATCAGTGAAGCATGGTGGTGGTAGTGTCATGGCGTGGGCATGTATGGCTGCCAATGGAACTGGTTCTCTTGTATTTATTGATGATGTGACTGCTGACAAAAGCAGCAGGATGAATTCTGAAGTGTTTCAGGCAATATTATCTGCTCATATTGAGCAAAATGCTTCAGAACTCATTGGACGGCGATTCACAGTGCAGATAGACAATGACCCGAAGCATACTGCAAAAGCAACCAAAGAGTTTTTTAAGGGAAAGAAGTGGAATGTTATGCAATGGCCAAGTCAATCACCTGGCCTGAATCCGATTGAGCATGCATTTCACTTGCTGAAGACAAAAATGAAGGGAAAATGCCCCAAGAACAAGCAGGAACTGAAGATAGTTGCAGTAGAGGCCTGACAGAGCATCACCAGAGATGAAACTTAGCGTGTAATTGACTGCAAAGGATTTGCAACCAAGTATTAAAAAGTGAAAGTTTGATGGATGATTGTTAATCTGTCCCATTACTTTTGGTCCCTTAAAAAGTGGGAGGCACATATGAAAGTCTGCAGTTAAAGCACATCTTGTTAGTTTCATTTCAAATCCATTGTGGTGGTGTATAGAGCCAAAAAGATTAGAATTGTGTCTATGTCCCAATATTTATGTACCTGACTGTAATATACTTAAAGAATTAACACGATAAGTATCCAAAACATACAAATAAATAAATGTGAATAAAAGTCCAACTAAAGCCCAATGGTAAGAGTCAGTTCATATAAGGATAAAAATCTCATAGGGGTAACTTGATAGAAGAAAAAACAGACAGCACATCAATCCAAACATCGACTGTTATATTTATGAATTGGCCGCTCACCTCCAAAAATGACCCAAATGTCAAACAAGGTTCATCAGATAGTCAGATAAGAAATCCTGCTGATGGATCCGTAAAGACATCCAGGTCCCAAGCGAAGACGAAGAACTACATCCAGATCTTAGTATCAATGTTTTGGGAAACTCCATATGTAGAGGAAACAGCTCGCTGCAAGAAATTGCACTTCATGTATAAATGGCGCTCAAAGGAAACAAAGAACAGCCATAGTGCAATATTGCCAAATAAAAAGTACATTTATAAAGTAAAAGAAGCTGCTTACATCAAGTAAGAATAAAAATCACAGTAAGAAACAATGGTAGTAGTGACACACTCTCCTCCTCACCGCACTTCCGTAAAACGCCACCGGAAATTACGTCACAAGGCTCCACCCGACATGTTGTGTCACTGGTCACGTGACTTCCTCGGGGATAGGACCCAAGTGACAAGCACCAGGTATTTATACCCCCTCCAACCAATGGGTAAGCCTTAGTAACAGGTGAGCGTACATCTTCGCCAGCACACCATGGATCTCCAAAAAGCAAAAAGTTGTCCAAGAAGGTTTTTTAATAGAAAGAAGTTACATCACAAAAGAGGTGCAACGTTTCGGGGCCGCGCAGGACCCCTTCATCAGGCAAGTGATGATTCCAGAACCCAACTGGTAGTCGCTGCAGCACCCACTATTTATGTGCCATTTGACCAAGAACGAGTGCGATTGGAATATCCAATAGACTTAGTAACAGGTTAGTCATCAGTTCATCTGTGTCCAATATAATTAATTGGCCAATAAGAAAAAACATCCATCATGGCCAGAGAAAACTGCCTAGCAAACGAAAAGGTAATAGGTTGCACACAATACAATGAAATACAATGAAATAAATTAAATACAAAACTAAAAAGGTGAACAAACATGGAAAATTTGAGACATTCAGTATGCAAATTGATACAGAAGTATTTTTTGTGCAAGATTTCCCAAAAAGGAATATTGAAGAGAAAAAACTAAATCCAAAAAATAAAAAAAAATATAAAAAATATATAAAATATACACAATAAGAACGAGAGAGAGCGAGGATGATAATGGTGACATCTAGTGGGCAAAAAACGAGAGTGCTGCCACATGTAGTATATATAAACAATTATATACATACTAAGTAATTATCAGAGGATGACATCCAGTGGACAAGAACAATATCACCACTGAAAGGATACTTAATATATAAAAACATAAAAAATGACCCGAAATGCTCATAAATACACCAAACAGTGGTCCCATTGCACAAGACTAAATGTGATAGATAAGTAAATAGAAATGGAAATGAAAATGAAAAAATGAACTCAGATGAACTCTAGAAATCAGAAATGAAACAATTAAGGTCAAAATCAATGTTTAACCCTTGATAATGGAAAGATTTCATTTCAAAATCCATTTCAATTCACATTTACTCAGTGTGTTAACTCTATTACTCCTTCACCAGTGAAGAGAGAGGGAGGGGAAAAGAGGGAGGGGGAGAGAGAAAAAGGAGGCAAGAGAAGGGGAGCAAGAGATTGTGAGCAAAAGGGGAGAGTGAAAAAGAGAGGGAGGAGGGAGAAAGAGGGGGAGAGAGAAAGAGGGGGAGAGAGAGAGGGGGAGGGAGAGAGAGGGGGAGAGGGGAGAGAGAGAAGGTGAGCGAGAGGGGTAGAGAAAGGGTGTGCAAAAGGGGGAGATAGGGGTGGAGAGAGAGAGAGGTGGAGAGAGACAGAGAGGGGGGAGACAGAGAGAGGGAGGGGAGAGGGGGGAGAGAGAGGAGGGAGAGAGAGGGGGGAGAGAGAGGGGGAGAGAGAGGGGGGGAGGGAGAGAGAGAGGGGGAGAGGGGGGAGGGGGAGGGAGAGAGAGGGGGGAGAGAGAGGAGGGAGAGACAGGGGGGAGAGAGAGGGGGAGAGAGAGAGGAGAGAGAGAGAGAGGAGAGAGAGATAGGGAGAGTGAGGAGGGAGAGAGGGGGGAGAGAGAGAGAGGGAGAGAGGGGGAGAGGGAGAGAGAAGGAGAGAGAGGGGGGGAGAGAGAGAGGGAGAGAGGGGGAGAGAGAGAGAGAGGGAGAGAGGGGGGGAGAGAGGGGGGAGAGAGAGAGGGGAGAGAGGGAGAGGGGGGATAGAGAGAGAGGGGAGGAGAGGGAGAGAGAGAGGGGGAGAGAGAGGGGGAGAGAGAGAGGGGAGAGAGGCATAGAGGGGGGAGAGAGGGATAGAGGGGGGAGAGAGGGAGGGGGAGAGAGGGGGGAGAGAGAGAGGGGAGGAGAGGGAGAGAGAGAGGGGGAGAGAGAGGGGGAGAGAGAGAGGGGAGAGAGGCATAGAGGGGGGAGAGAGGGATAGAGGGGGGAGAGAGGGATAGAGGGGGGAGAGAGGGAGGGGGAGAGAGGGGGGAGAGAGAGAGAGGGGGGAGAGAGAGAGAGGGGGGAGAGAGAGAGAGGGAGGAGGAAGAGAGAGGGAGGGGGAGAGAGAGAGTGAGAGGGGGGAAAGAGCCAGAGAGGAGTGTGGTGAGAAAGGGAGAGGGGGAGGGAGAGAGAGAGCGGGGGAGAGGGGGTAAGAGAGAGAGGGGGAGAGGGGGGTAAGAGAAAGAGAGAGGGGGTAAGAGAAAGAGGGGGGAGGAGAGAGAGAGAGAAAGAGATAGGGGGAGAGAGAGAGTGACAGGGGGTAAGAGAGAGAGGGGAGGTGAGAAGGAGGGGGGGGAGGGAAAGGGGGTGAGAGAGATCTCTAGCCCTGTCCCTGTCTGCAGCCCCTCCTGTGCCCCATGTCCCAGTCTGTGAAGGCACTGGGGGGACAAAGAGCAGGGAGAGTGCTGGGGGCAGAGAGTGCTGGAGGGTGGGGGGCAGAGAGTGCTGGGGGGCGGAGAGTGCTGAGGGGTGGGGGCCGGAGAATGCTGGGGGTGGAGGCGGAGAGTGCTGGAGGGTGGGGGGCGGAGAGTGCTGGGGGGTTTAGGTGAAGAGTGCTGGGGGGCGGAGAGTGCTGGGGGGCGGGGGCCGGAGAGTGCTGGAGGGTGGGGGGCGGAGAGTGCTGGGGGTGGAGGCAGAGAGTGCTGGGGGGTGGAGGCGGAGAATGCTGGGGGGTGGGGGCGGAGAGTGCTAGGGGGTGGAGGCGGAGAGCGCTGGGGGGTGGAGGCGTAGAATGCTGGGGGGTGGGGGCGGAGAGTGCTGGAGGGTGGGGGGCGGAGAGTGGTGGGGGGTGGAGGCGGAGAGTGCTGGGGGTGGGGGCGGAGAGTGCTGGGGGGCGGAGGCAGAGAGTGCTGGGGTTGGGGACAGAGAGTGCTGGGGGGTGGAGGCGGAGAGTGCTGAGGATGGAGGCTGAGAGTGCTGGGGGCGGAGAGTGCTGGGGGGTGGGGAACGGAGAGTGCTTGGGGTTAGGGGCAGAGAGTGCTGGGGGGTGGGGGCCGGAGAGTGCTGGGAAAGGGGGAGAGCACTGGAGGGGTGGGGGCTGGAGAGCGCTGGGGGGGAGCTTGAGAGGGGGGAGAAAGAATTGGAGTGGAGAGCAGGGGGGTGCTGACGAAATGGGGGCGGAGCCAGGGAGGACAGGGATGGGCTGGAGAGCAGGAGGGGCGGAGCCAGGGAGTGCACGGAGGGGCCGGAGAGCAAAAGTTAGATAGGAGGAGCGGTGGGGAGACTGCACATAGTGGAATTGATTTTTCCATATTCCTCCTGCAGCTGCTGAATGATCACTTCTCCCCCTCTCCTTCCTGCAGACATTCAGCGGCTGCATGGAGTAATATGGAAAAATCAATTCCACTATGTTCAGTCTCCCCACCACTCCCCCTATTCAGACACACAGGGAGGCTGCACGGACACTCACCTTTTCTCCGGTCAGCCAGGCAGAATAAGAGCTCCTTCCTCCTCACAATCATAGGGCACTGCAGCTCAGCTGGATAGGTTCAGCGTCCCCCCCCCCGCCCCGACTGCAGAACCAAATAGGGGGCAGGGGCGGAGAGGTCGGGTGAGCGGCACAGGCAGAAGAAGCAGCTCGGCTTCAGGTCCCACATGGACATGCCACCCACATGCCTTGGAGCCGGGTGCTATCATGCAGCTGCTGCCGCCACCTAGAGGCCTAGGTGTCCCGCTCCCCGCACTTGCTACCACCGGACCGGGATGAGACCTTGACAGCATCAGTGATTGATCACAGGCAGATTAGCCGACCGCGAGGCCCCTCTGACTGCGGGGCCTTAGGCGATCGCCTAATTTGCCTAATTAGAGAGCCGCCTCTGACGAGCACCTATGGCAATTACCTTGATTTGTTTAAAATAATCAGAGTTAAACCAAAAAAGTTATGACTAAGCCCATAATCCAGACACTTAAGTAAATATGATTTTTGTTTAGATGGTAACTCACTCAAAGTATTAAGGGCCCATTTAACTGATTGAATAGCTTTGTTATGATCAATAATTGTATACAATGAAGACACGTCTGCCATTGCTAATAGCAACTGATCGTGTCTCACTTTGATTCCCTCAAGGATCTATATAAGATGTTTGGTATCTGTAAATAGGATCTAGTATTTGGTACCACCGGTTGTAAGAACAAGTCAATGTACTCCCCCAACCGCGCATTGACTGACTGTATGGCGTTGACAATGGGTCTCCCTGGTGGATGGGTCTGGTCCTTGTGTAGTTTCGGTATGGTATATATCACAGGTACTCAGCAGGTTTGAGGTAACAGATATTTAGCTTCTTTATCATTTAAAATGTTCTTCCTGGTTCCCAGTTGTATTAAAGCTATCCAATACTTTCTTATATTTTGTTATGGCATTTCCCATTAATTTGAGGTAAGTATTATGAACATTCAGTTGCCCAGTAAGTTCATTGTTATAATATTCCTTCGCTAAAAGCACAATCCCCCCCTTGTCTGCAGGTCTAATGACTATTTTTTTCCTCTCCTCTAACTCCTTAATTCCTCTTTGGATGCGTCTTGGATCCCTTATCCTTTTTAGTTTCAGTGTTTCAAGATCTTGTAATACCATATGGTTGAAAACTTCCACACGTTCATTATTATGAATCTGTGGGTTGAACAGCGATTTGTTTCTCAACTGAGTATAGGTATTAAAAAGAAAAGAAAAATGCAGTGCTCTAAAAGTGAAAATAAATGTGTAGCAGTGGGTAAAAACAATATATATGAACCCTAATGATAATCGTGAATAAATCAAATCAACATCAATCTTAAATAAAAGTCCACTATGTCCACTCTGTGAGGGGGAAACGCTCCTGAAAGGAATGGTGTAAGGTCCTAAAGGGACTAATAAGGATGATGTGAGTCCATGTGTGGAAAATAACATCCAGGGTGTACGTATGGGTCCGTGGAAGGGGAACCAAGACAGTGGTAGTTGACATCAATAAGTATAAAGATGGATACTCTTATCAGATGGAGTGGACTCTCATGTCGTATAACATGGTGTTAGTCAAGCGGTAAGCCCCACCTGGGCTATGGAGGAGAATCCGGGAGGCTGGAACACACGGGGTACACTTCCACAAACGAACCTCAGATATTCTTCAAGGTGGATCATTGAACCAGGAATTCCAAAGGCACGTGGTTCCGATAGCCAAAAGTTAAATAGTCTCTCTCATCAAGATGATATGTAATATCACTAATACATGCTGAATAAAACATGCATTAAACAAATAAGCAAAAATAAGCAAAAGTAAACTAAAAATTATATAAAAAATATTATATTATATTTCATGATGAAGAAATGATTGAACAATTTAAAGGCAATATAAATTGCGGAAGGTGGACTAGACTAACTCATGGAACCAATAAAGAGTAACTTCCAAGCTCAAATAAAATACTTCCAATGGAAGTCTCAAGAGACAGCCTCTAATAAAATAAGATGAGGACAGCCACTATGATTGATTAATAAAAGAGTTGAGGTCCCACTCCACGTTCAAACGGAACGGGAAGTAGGACCTCAACTCATAAATCCAGTTAGTTTCGAGGCGTGAAACGCCTCAAAGTCTCGACTCACCTCTCCAATGAGGGATGAATCTATCTATTACTTGAAAAAGTGTGCCTGAAGAATCTTTGTTATGGTATTGTTAATAATGTTGTGGTAATGTGTGTTTACTCTTCCCACCTTTAATTCCAGCCACGTGTTCATTGACACGGATACAGAAGGTCCTGATGGTGCGGCCAACATACTGTTCATGGCAGGGACAGGTCACCAAATAAACAATATATTGGGAGGAGCATGTAGCGAACTGTTTCATATGGTATATATGGTACGTCACAGTAGATGTGAATGTTAACATCTTTTGTGGCCCATCGATGTTATGGTGGCACACATTGCACCTACGACACAGATAGTAACCTTTACAATCTTGAAAGAAAGATACCCTTTTTGGGGGTCGATCACATTCGGGGCCACCTGCCCCTGAATGGATCTAGCACCCCTGAAAATCACTGTGGCTTGTTCGGGGAGAACCGGACCCAACAATCTATCATTCAAAAGCACTTTCCAGTGCTTTTTAAAGATATTTCTAATTTGTTTGGATTGTAAAGAATGAGTAGTGGTAAAAGCCCATTTGAATCTTGAATCGGAAGTGTTCTTGGGACGTTCTGTCAATGTGGACGTTCTTTCAACTGACAAGATTGTATTGATCTCTCTGTCCAAAAGCTCTGAATTGTAGCCTTTTTCCAGGAACCTTTTCTTTAATAACTGGGACTGAGACAAAAAGTCTGAGGTTCTGGTGCAATTACGGCGCAACCTTAAAAATTGGTCGCGTGGGATCGCCTTAAGCGATCCCACGCGGTTGATGACAACTGTTGACCAGAATGTAACCATTCCGGTCGGTAGGTTTGAAATAAGTTCTAAATTCTAAATGGTCCTCCATTGCCCAAATCTCCAAATCAAGAAAATGGACTTGGCAGGTACTAGCCTCATAGATCAGAGAGATTCTTCTATCATTAGAATTAAGAGTAGTCATGAAGCTATCGAGGGAGGGGCGATCCCCATCCCATAGGAGGATGTTGTCTATGTACCTGGCCCAAAGAACTAACTCAGGCCATCGGTCAACATAGACGACATCCTCCTCCCACTGAGCCATGAAGAGGTTTGCGAGGCTGGGCGCGAATTTAGCGCCCATAGCCACGCCCCTCCTCTGCAGGTAAAACTGATTCTGGAACCAAAAATAATTATGCCGGGTGGCAAATTTTAGCAGTTGCATAATAAAATTGCGCTGCAAGAGGGGAAGCCGAGAGTCTCTGGACAGAAAAACCTCAACAGCGTTAAATCCCAAGTCATGGGGTATACACGTATAAAGTGCTGCCACATCTGCTGTGGCAAGCACCATCCCTTTTCGAAAAGGAACCGATTCTAAAAGTTTGATGGTATCTCTAGTGTCTTTCAAATAAGAGGGGGTGGAGCGGACCAAAGGTTGTAGGTAAAAGTCCACGTATTTACCTATCCAGGCTG
This sequence comes from Lithobates clamitans, assembly GCA_037952925.1. Classification (NCBI taxonomy): domain Eukaryota; kingdom Metazoa; phylum Chordata; class Amphibia; order Anura; family Ranidae; genus Lithobates; species Lithobates clamitans. Next base: position 247,979 of record JBBGZY010001800.1, on the reverse strand, counting down.
TGACCGAGTCAATCCCGCTGACTATAGGTCGGCCAGGGGGATTGACTGGGTCCTTATGGACCTTGGGGAGGGAGTAAATGGTTGGAATGCGGGGAACCTGGGGAACTAAAAAACTCTTTTCTTTTTGGTTAATAATCCCTAAAGAAAAACCTTCATTACAAGTTGTAACAGATCTTTTTTATAAACCATGGTGGTGTCTGAAGGAATGGGGCTATAAGTATCTGTATCACTCAATATTCTGCCCATTTCCTTCAAATAATCTGTTTTATTTAAAACCACAATCCCACCCCCTTTGTCAGTTGGGCGAATTATAAGGTTTTTTCTTTCGCACAATGTTTTAAGTCCCAGCTTGATGTCGGGTTTTATGTAAACCCTTTTTCTGGAGCAGGATAATTTCTCTAGGTCCTCCAAAACAAGGCCCTTAAAAACCTGCACCAAGGGTGCCAAAGAACCAGGAGGATTAAACAAAGATGGATTACATAATCCCGAATGCAAAATCGTATCATTATCGGATGGAGTGGCTGTAATAGTAGGAATAGTAGTAGTAGTCAAGAGGGGTTGGGAAGGTTGGGCCAAAAAGTGTCTTTGGACACTAAGTTTGCGTGTGTATTTGAGAACATCTATGAAGGTAGTAAACCTATTAAGAGGTCTAGAGGGAACAAACTTGAGCCCTTTATTGAGAACAGTTTGTTCTGCTTTAGATAAGCAGAAATGGAGCTCAAGTTGAAAATACCCGCCCCCCTAAGTCCTTGTTCTTTTGGCCTTGGACCCTCCACCCCCCTCTAGTCCCTCTTTTCCTACTGGATTTCCTGGGTGCCCCTCCATGGGTCTCTGAAAACCCGATGTTTGAGTAGGTCCAGGGTAATTGTAATTAGAATAATAGGGTGTTCTATTGTAAGGATCCTCATCCCTATCACATAGAGAATAAGTCAGGATAATTTTGATGAAAATCATTGTCCTGAAGTGGGGTATATCGGTTATTTAAATGAACCGGAGTGCGATAACCATAATTAGGATCGCATTGTGATCCCCGATTATTAGATCCAAAGCATCTATTGGGGGGGACCTCTGTAGTTGTTCTGAGAATAGGAGTCATTGGGATAGCTGTTTTGTTGACCTCTCCCTCTACCCCTAAAGTATGCCCCACCTCTAGGACGTGAAGGAGGGGAAGGAGGGGAGGGGGGGAAGGGGAGGGGCCCCCAAAGACTGGGGGGGCACCTGTTTGGAGCCTGGTTTGTAAGGTGCAGCCTGCTTGGGTCCTTGAACATGGGAAGGTTGATAAGCGAGCTTCCTATCCTGGTAAGTACCCGGGGGAATGGGAACATCCATAGGGAGTGGTTCTCCACCGGCAGGAGAGGTTGGCAAATTCCTCTTCTGCCAACTGAAAACCAAATTAGTGGTGTAGTCCGTAAAATCCCTATTATACTTTTTTGTTTTTTGTTCCTTTGATCTTTTTCTTCTTTTTCTAAAATGGTTTTTAAATTAGTGGATAGTACAGTATATTCAGCTGAATTCTTACGTGGAATCAATCTGTCTCTAAGTTCTTTAATCTCTGAATCTATAACAGACAACTTGATTTTTTTCTTATCAACCAAGAATTGTAAAAGTTTCAACCCTGTTTCATTAAAATATTTGAACCAGGACCCTAGGTCTGGTTCGTCTTGTTGGGGGTGGATATCCCACCTAAGACCCCTGGGAACCATCTGTTCCTTGATGTACTGTTCAAGAAAAGCAGTATCCCACTGTAGATGGAGTTCACTAACCATCAGGTTCTTAAGCCTGACAAACACACCACCAATCTCTGAATCTGGGTTTGTACTAACAAACACCCCATCTGTGTTAAGAGATCGAGATGTTCTGTACTCAAATACATCCATAACGGAACACTCGTGAGAACAAGAGAATAAAAAATAAATAAGCAGCTGTGTAAACAAGTCAAAATGGCAAAGTAAATTATACAAAAACACTGCGCTCTAAAATGTGAACAACAATAAGACAGCAGCTGCATACATTGTGACAAACAATAGAATAAAAAGATATGAAAAATGCAGCACTCTGAAAAGTGAAAATAAATGTGTAGCAGTGGGTAAAAACAATATATATGAACCCTAATGATAATCGTGAATAAATCAAATCAACATAAATGAAGAATTATGGGGTGTGCGGCCTACCTGTCTACACTCATGTGAGTGTCTTTTGTTGCTTATCAAATCAACATAAATCTTAAATAAAAGTCCACTATGTCTACTCTGTGAGGGGGAAACGCTCCTGAAAGGAATGGTGTAAGGTCCTAAAGGGACTAATAAGGATGATGTGAGTCCATGTGTGGAAAATAACATCCAGGGTGTACGTATGGGTCCGTGGAAGGGAAACGAAGACAGTGGTAGTTGACATCAATAAGTATAAAGATGTATAAAGTATAAAGACATCAATAAGTATAAAGACTCTTACCAGATGGAGTGGATTCCCATGTCGTATAACATGGAGTCAAGCGGTAAGCCCCACCTGGGCTATGGAGGAGAATCCGGGAGGCTGGAACACACGGGGTACACTTCCACAAACGAACCTCAGATATTCTTCAAGGTGGATCATTGAACCAGGAATTCCAAAGGCACGTGGTTCCGATAGCCAAAAGTTAAATAGTCTCTCTCATCAAGATGATATGTAAGAGAAAAAATTCAAAGCTTCCGCATAGTGCAGGTAAAAAAATGTTTTTTTTTTATTTATAATAAAAAAGCCATATACATAAAAATAGTGATCACTTTAAAAACAAACAAAGGGCAGCATGGAGAGAGGAGAGACCACCCGACGCATTTCAACCAAAAGGGTCTTCAACTGGGGCATGGGCTAACCTCTCCACGCTGCTACTATTTATAAACAATGTAACCTATGGGGTGAAGAGATCCAGAGCCAATCCCGTTGAATCGGTGATTAAGGGTGGATCCGGAAATGCATCATCATATCAAAGCACCCAATAGGATCAAGAAAAAGTGACAGGCAGGTGTACTCTCCAATGGCGCGGCTGACCGACCTAGACTGCCCCTGGGAGTGTCCCAACCCACATGTCAAACAAACGAAAGCGGCATGGAGGGAAAAAAACCCGCCAAACCTCACTTTCTGATCACCAGGTCAGGATGAAGGCGACACCACGTGATTGAGGGCCAGATCTAGAGATCGTCATTTCCGTATATGAATAGGAGGAAGTGACGCTGCGCCGTCTGAACGTCGCCTAACCCATCCTGATCACATGATTAAAGGAAGAGTGCTATCATGTGACCGCACAGGAAGGGATTCTGCAATGCATGTCATCCCCGCGATCAGATGACCCAATATAAATCAATGATAAAAAACAAAAGTCACATAAATCATTTTTTTTCCCTCCATGCCGATTTCGTTTGTTTGACATGTGGGTTGGGACACTCCCGGGGGAGATCTAGGCCGGTCGGCCACGCCATTGGAGAGTACACCTGCCTGTCACTTTTTCTTGATCCCTATTGGCTGCTTTGATATGATGATGCATTTCCGGATCCACCCTTAATCACCGTTTCAACGGGATTGGCTCTGGATCTCTTCACCCCATAGGTTACATTGTTTATAAATAGTAGCAGCGTGGAGAGGTTAGCCCATGCCTCAGTTGAAGACCCTTTTGGTCGAAACGCGTCGGGTGGTCTCTCCTCTCTCCATGCTGCCCTTTGTTCCTTTTTAAAGTGATCACTATTTTTATGTATATGGCTTTTTTATTATAAATAAAAAAACAAACATTTTTTTACCTGCACTATGTGGAAGCTTTGAATTTTTTCTCTTACATATCATCTTGATGAGAGAGACTATTTAACTTTTGGCTATCGGAACCATGTGCCTTTGGAATTCCTGGTTCGATGATCCACCTTGAAGAATATCTGAGGTTCGTTTGTGGAAGTGTACCCCGTGTGTTCCAACCTCCCGGACTCTCCTCCATAGCCCAGGTGGGGCTTACCACTTGACTGACTCCATGTTATACGACATGGGAGTCCACTCCATCTGGTAAGAGTATCCATCTTTAAACTTATTGATGTCAACTACCACTGTCTTGGTTCCCCTTTCACAGACCCATACATACACCCTTGATGTTATTTTCCACACATGGACTCACATCATCCTTATTAGTCCCTTTAGGACCTTACACCATTCCTTTCAGGAGCGTTTCCCCCTCACAGAGTAGACATAGTGGACTTTTATTTAAGATTTATGTTGATGTGATTTATTCACGATTATCATTAGGGTTCATATACCGTATATTGTTTTTACCCACTGCTACACATTTATTTTCACTTTTAGAGCGCTGCATTTTTCTTTTTATTCTATTGTTTGTCACAATGTATGCGGCTGCTGTGTTATTGTTGTTCACATTTTAGAGCGCAGTGTTTTTGTATAATTTACTTTGAGTATAGGTATTATCAATGGTTAGGTTTTGTGACTTTTGGGTCACGGCAACAGATTTATTTAGCATATATTTTAGGATATTCAATCTCCTAGTATATTTCTGGATATCTGCTTAGGTATCAAATTTGCTCAGATTGCGTGTAGGGGCAAATTTCAGACCCTTATCCAGTACCTTTAGTTCATTTATAGCTAGTTCAGATCCACTTCGATTAAAAACACCCTCTCCTAATGGTCTCTTTTTCTTTTGAACCTTCCGTCCGGCTCAACAGCTCCTCTTTGATTTGGGCTTCTTCTCTGGTCTCCCATTCTCTCTTGATGGGGTGGAGATCTTTCATGTCTCCATTGGTCTAAAAAAAGGTCTCGTGGACCTTCTTCATAATGATTCCTTAATGGTTCAAACTTATTATGGGATTGGACTTCTCCTTGGATCAACATAGTAATTCAGTTGGTTCCCATAGTTACGATAGTGATTTGATTGTGGGTTTCTGGGTCTATTTCCATTTCGATTCTGATGCCAATTCGCATTGTTGTTGCCATAGTTGCATATTGTCCATTACTATTGGGGCCATGTTGGTTTCCATTGTAATTGCCATTATTACTTCCATAACTTCCATATTGGCCTCCATATTGGTTTCCATGGTTATAATTATTCGGTCTTGTTTGTGATTTAAACCAGGGTTTTTGATTTCCCTTATTCTGCCACCAAGGTTTAGGTGTTCTATACAAGAGGTATATTGATGACGTCATAGTAGTCTGGACAGGCGATGAAGAGAGTCTGAAAGGGTTCTTCCAACAGCTGAATGTTAATACGAAAAATATACGGCTGTCATTGGATTATAGTAACACATCAATACATTTTCTTGATCTAACTATAGAATTTAAAGACCAAAATTTCATCGCGAAAACCTTTTTCAAGCAGGTTGATCGGAATAGTTACATTCCAACAGATAGTTGCCACATGACCTGTGGCTCATCAATATACCAAAAGATTAGATTACGCAGAAATTGTACGAATGAACAAGATTTCAACGAACAGGCAAGATTTATTGCTAACAGATTTGTTCAAAGAGGATACAATGAAGATTTCATTAACCATAAAATAGAAGAAGTAACCAGAATGGAGAGGACATCTCTAACGATAGACAAATTAAGAATTGAAAGAACCACCTATGATTTCCCTATTATTCTGAATTATAATGTACAACATAAGCAAATAGAAAAAATATTTAAGAAACATTGGTCCATTCTAAGAGCTGACTCCCTGTTGTGTACCATTCTACCATTAGTTCCAAAATTCACGTATAGGAGAGCACCTACCTTACGGTATATGATTGTGAAGGATATCCCTGATCCTCCCAGTCAAGCAACTAGCTTCACCTTCTTTGAGGAAAAATGTTTTTTCCATGCAGGAGATGTTATGCATGCTAGAATACTAAGCTGAATGGCCAAAAAGGCGATACATTCAAATCCACTGTTACCAATAAGGAATATCAGATCAAAGATTTTATCTCATGTAGGACAGAGGGGGTGGGGTATGCCCTCCAATGTCCATGCTTGAAACAATATATCGGTAGCACTAAACGCCCAATGTGGAAAAGGACTAGAGAGCATATTCAAAAAATTTGTAAGGGGTTTAATAAGCATAGTGTCCCTAGACTTTTTGCCGAATTCCACTCACAGGACCCTTCAGTATTGAAATTTTGGGCAATTGAAAGATATAAACCCCACTGGAGAGGGAGTAATAGAGTTAAAACACTGAGTAATGTGAATCAAAATGGATTTTTGAAGTGAAATCTTTCCATCCTCAAGGTTTAAACATTGATTTTGACCTTAATTGTTTCATTTCTTGTTTCTAGATGTTCATAAGGCTTACCCATCCGTTGGAGGGGTATAGATACCCGGCACTTGTCACTTGGCTCCTATCCCTGAGGAAGTCACGTGACCAGTGACGTAATGTGTCAGGTGGAGCCTTGTGACGTCATTTTTTATTCTTACTTGATGTAAGAAGCTTTTTTTACTTAATAAATGTACTTTTTATTTGGCAATATTGCACTATGGCTGTTCTTTGTTTCCTTTGAGCACCATTTATACAAGAAGTGCCATTTCTTGGAGCGAGCTGTTTACTCTACATATAAAGTTTCCCAAGATGTTTTGATGCTAAGATCTGGACGTAGTTCTTTGTCTTCGCTTGGGACCTATCCAGATCCATCAGCAGGATTTCTTATCTGACTATCTGATGAACCTTGTTTGACATTTGGGTCATTTTTGGAGGTGAGCGGCCAATTCGAAAATATAACAGTTGATGTTTGGATTGATGTGCTGTCTGTTTTTTCTTCTATCAAGTTACCCCTATGAAATTTTTATCTTTATATGAAATGACTCCTACCATTGGGCTTTAGTTGGACATTTATTCACATTTATTTATTTGTATGTTTTAGCTACTTATCATGTTCATTCTCAAGTATATTGATTCATGTCACGTTACTGAATAAGGGCACCACTCTTATTTCTTCTTTTTTTTTTTCACAATAGAATTATTTCTTCTTTTTACATTTGATTACGCAGTGTTTTTTGGTTACACTACCAAGTGGTTGCAGCTAATTCAGGGTCACTATATATTTATTATATAGATTTTTTCTTTTCTGGGGTTTATTTTGACTTTATTCACTGTAGGTTGATGGTATATATTTTCTTTAAAACTATACATAGTAGCGCGCAAGTTTATTTCTTTATAACACTAGTGTAATTGATTCTATCTCTTGAGGTGGACTCAGGTGGTCACACCTGTTCATTAGGAATACACACTCTTTACAAATGAAAAAATGCCTCATTCATCGCAAGCATACAACATTAAAATATGTGTGCAGCATCACACCAGACGTATACATCCCCAGTTCTAGATTTAGTGCAAACCCACATTTGCTTGATTTATAAATGTGATTTCTTGGGGTTCCGTTATGTGAAAAATGTTAGTACTGGGGAAAAAAATCAGTTCAAAACCACAAAATATAAACCTGTAGCCAGTTAGCAGGATTGGGAATCAAATCCAGAAACTCAGTACTGCTAGGCAGTAGCTCTAGGCTGTGAGCCACCGTGCTGTTCCATGTTTTTAGTCTGCATCTCTGTGGTGTCAAAATGTCCTAAGTCCCTTAGGTGTAAGAAGTTAAAGGGGTTGTAAAGATTTGTGTTTTTTCACCTTAATGCATCCTATGCATTAAGGTGAAAAACACTTGGCAATGACGGCCCCCCCAGCCCCCCGTTTACTTACATGAGCCCGTTCACCTGCTGTGCGCGTCCCCCAGCGTCCTCTTCTCCACGGAGTCTGGCCGTTGATTGGATAGATAGGATAGATTGATAGCAGCTCAGCCATTGGCTCGCGCTGCTGTCAATCACATCCATTAACGTGGCCGCCGGGGGGAAGGGACCGAGTCATACACTCTGTGTCTATGGACGCAGCGTGTATGACAGGGAGCGCGCCCGCATGCTAACTCCCTCGGGATAGAGATTCCCAGAGGGGGGTTAGCTATTGCAGGGAGGAGCCAAGACAGCCACCGAGGGACCCCAGAACAGGAGGATCGGGGCCACTCTATGCAAAACGAACTGCACAGTGGAGGTAAGTATAACATGTTTGTTATTTTTTTTTTTTAAAGAAAACGAACCCATACAACCCCTTTAAATCAATGCAGATGTACTGTGGAAGGCCAGAGAGCCAGTGAACAACCTGTTTCTGGTGTATGCCATCTGTTTTCAAGGATGGTTATAGCCGATTACTGTCAGCATGCTTAGAGATAAACAGCTGTCATTTTGTGGGTTTTGGCTTTCTTAAGCCGCGTACACACGATCGGATTTTCCAACAGGAAATGTGTGATGACAGGCTGTTGGTGGAAAATCCGACCGTTTGTACGGTCCATCGGACAATTGTTGTCAGATTTTCCACGGACAAGTGCTGGTGGGCAGGTTTTAAAATTTTCCGCGGACAAATGTCTGTTGTCGGATTTTCCGTGCATGTGTACACAAGTCTATCGGACAAAAGTCCAAAGTACAAAACACGCATGCTTGGAAGCAAGGACGAGCCAGAATTTGTTGGTCTTCTAAACTAGTGCTCGTAATGGAGAATTAGCATTCATGACGTGGCAAATTATGAAGTCTCAAAATGCAGCACACATTCTCTTCTTCTTTAATGAGATAACAATGAAGCTTCTTTGCTGGTGATACTGATGGAGTTATTGCAAACAAATCAAAGGCTTTTTTTCTAGTGATATCAAGAATAATATTATTATGCTTTTTTTTTTTTTTTTTTTTTTGGGCAAGTTACCACAACACCATTATCCCGTAGTTTTTAAGATCAAAGATACAACTATGTTGGTGTCCCTTGTCAATTTTACATTGTATTTTTTTAAATGTAACTGCCTACTCCCAAAATGTCATTTGAAGTAAAACGCATAGCCAAGTATTATTCTACACATTTTTTTTATTGTGCATTAAAAAAAGAAAACAAATAAAATTAGACATGCTATCTGCCAATAGAACTTAATCAAAAAGTATATTCTATGCACTTTCTAAAATATAGAAAATATAACAAATCAAATTATTATTCAACCAAAAAATAAAATAAAAGCCTCATGCATGTGTCCTGCTTCTTAATATAGGGGGTCAACAATGCCAAGAGTTGGTGAAAGCAGGGGTCCGTCATCCGGAGATAATTCTGAAAAACATCTGGATTATTCTCCTGGAGCTCCCGCAGCAAAGGCATATGACATAATTGGTCACGATTAATAAAGCAAGCAAATTTTGGTCCAAGAACTCCTCCTGTTCCTGGAATGGGCTTGGGTCAAAGCAAGAACTCCAAGACCAATAATAAATAACACGTTATCTCCTCCGATTCCACAACATGTCTGTATGTTCAGAAAAGCTGAAAAGCATGAAATGAAAAGCGCAAACTGAAAAGTGCTAAATGAAGAGCAAAATGAAAAGCGCGAATCAACACTCAAACTTCTACTGACACAAAATTAGCAGAAGGAGCTCAAAGGGTGGTGCTAAAGAGCAGAAAAACCACGTAGTATGTTACTACATTCGTATTTGTTGGCCGACAATTCCTTGCCGTTTGTATGCCAGAAAAATCCAGGCACACGCCTTCGGACAAAGGTCAGAGGTTTTGCCTGTGGAAAATCCGATCGTGTGTACGAGGCTTAAGAGGCTGCAATTAGTGGTGGTGGGGAAATGTTAAGGCTGATTATAGTCCTTGCCCATGTAAAATATATGACACAATTTGCAATGGTGGTGGAACCCTCCTACACATAAATACTACAATATAGGGAGAACAGAACGTCTCTACATGAAGAGGCATGTTTGGGACGGGAACCCAGAAACTCAGTGCTGGTAGATGGAAATGGTAACCTCTAAACCACTGAGCTGCCACATGTGGAACCCTTCTTCACATAAATAATGCATTACTTTGGACATATGGGTGGTGGAATTACATCAGTTAGGAGTAACTCTTCTTGATTTAGTCTGTGAAGTGTAGAATAGTGATGTTACCCTCTGATTTTTGGGAATGACATTTTTATTTCTGATGTTGGTACACATATCAAATTTTTGGGGCTCAAATTATGATTATTTGGAAATAATAAAAAAACACAAAATTGAGACTCATTTTAAATTTGCATCAGCAATAGTATTGTTTGTTGTTTGTAAAGACACCTGTGTGAGTTTGGGTAAAGATTTTTGTGAGATGGAGAGCAACAAGTGAAAGTGACAGAGAAAAATATTTTTTACCAAAATATGAAAACATTACACATTCTAGCATTCTTAAACACAAAATAGATAAAAAAAAGAAGCAACATTGTTGCAAAGACAATTTATTTGAGAGAAGGATACATTTCATCTCAACATGAAAAGTATTTATTTGGGGAAGTTACAATTGTACCATTAGAATCAATGGCTGAAACTTGCATTGGGCTACATAACACTAATTTTCATTACAGACTGAAGGGGGGATAGTCTATGTAAAGGTAATCCAATGAGGAGGGAGTTGCAGTAGTCGAGGCGAGAGATAACCAGGAAGTGAATTAGAAGCTTGGTGGTGTCATTAGTTAACCACTTGCCTACAGGGCACTTTCATCCTCTTCCTGCCCAGACCAATTTTCAGTTTTCAGCGCTCTTACACTTTGAATGACAATTACTCAGTCATGCAACACTATATCCAAATGAAATTTGCATCCTTTTTTCACACAAATAGAGCTTTCTTTTGGTGGTATTTAATCACTAGTGGGTTTTTTATTTTTTGTGCTATGAATAAAAAAAAGATTGAAAATTTGGTGAAAAAATGCCCCTTTCTTTGTTTCTGTCATAAAATTTAGCAAATTAGTAATATTTCTTCATAAATTTTGGCCAAAATTTATATGACTACATATCTTTGGTAAAAACAACCCTAATTAGTGTATATTATTTGGTTTTTGTGAAAGTTATAGAGTCTACAAGCTGTGGTGCAAATCATTGAAAATTGATCACACCTGATATACTGAAGACCTCTCTCATTTCTTGAGACACTAACAAGCCAGGAAAGTACAAATACCCACAAAATGTCCACATTTTGGAAAGCAGACGCCCCAACGTATAATCTATGAGGAATAATGAGTCTTTTTAACAGTTCATTTTTTCTAGAAGTTTTTGGAAAATGTGGGAAAAAATGAAAACGCTTTTTTTGCCCACAAAATTGTCAATTTTTAAGATATTTCCAACACATGTACATAGCAAAAATGACACCCCAAAATACATTCTGCTACTCCTCCTGAGTATGGCGATACCACATGTGTAAGACTTTTACACAGCCTGGCCACATAAGAGGCCCGCCAGTAAAGTAGCACCTTCAGGTGTTCTACAAGCATAAATTACAAATCTCATTTCTCAACCACCTATTATAATTTTGAAGGCCCTGGAACACCAGGACAATGGAAACATCCACAAAATGACCTCATTTTGGAAACAGACACCCCAACGTATAATCTATGAGGCATAATGAGTCTTTTGAACAGTTCATTTTTTTCCAGAAGTTTTTGAAAAATGTGGAAAAAAATGAAAAAGCATTTTTTTCCCACAAAGTTGTCCATTTTTAAAGATATTTTCAACATATAGCATGTACATAGCAAAAATGACACCCCAAAATACATTCTGCTACTCCTCTTGAGTATGGCGATACCACATGTGTGAGACTTTTACACAGCCTGACCACATAAAGAGGCCCACCATTGAAGTAGCACCTTCAGGCGTTCTACAAGCATAAATTACACATCTAATTTCCTGACAACCTATTATTTTTGAAGGCCCTTATACTTCTAACACATAGCATTTACATACCAAAAATTACACTCCAAAATAAATTCTATTGAGGAAAGGGTAAAAAAAAAAAAGTATTACCTGTGGTTTTAGTAGTGTCCCCAGAGGAGAGAATTGGTGCAGGCAGCAGGCAGCAGGCAGCAGGCAGGGATGTGCTTAGCAACAATAGTAATTATCCAGGCAGCAGGCAGGAATATTGTCTATAGTCAGCACAAGGATATAGTCAGCACAGCCGAAGCATTTGTCCATAGAAATTGTCCAGGCAGAGACAGCCAGCACAGCCATAATATTGGTCCTGGTACACTGTTTCCTCCCTGCACTCATTATTGTACCACTCTCCAGCCCTTCATAAACATCTGCCTCTTGCTACAGCTAATTATTTCCATAGTCCAGGTAGCAGGCAGAGGTGTGGTCAGTTTATGCTGCAGGTAGGGGGATGGCGGCAGTAAGTCAGCAGCAGGCTGAGGGCCGCAATCAGGTAAGACCTGTGCACAGGGGCACAGGGGTAGAGGTTTCGACCCACCCAAATCTCTATGAAGCCTCCGGACTCCAGACCCTAATCAAAAAATTATGAAACCCGGAGACAACAAAAAGATTTGTTTTCTCCATCCGGAAAAACATTTCTGGAGCCCCTTACATGTGAGACTCCTGTGTCCTACAGTAGCAGGGCAACAGATCAGTCCAAGCGGTAGGCAAAAGCATAGTCCATAAAAACGGCCAGGGTCAGTTCACATGTAAGCAGTCCAAACGGTTGGTAGAGGCATAGTCAAAAAACAGACCAGGGTCAGTTCACGTAGAAGGCAGTAGCATGGTTATTTGAGGAAGCATGGGAAATGGTCAGCACAGATAATGAAAATGGGGAAATGGTTAAGAATATGGGCTAATATTTTATGGATGTGTGATATAGTCTGAAGCATTCACCAATACAAAGGCTGGGTTCGGAGGGACACTGGGGACAATGGTAGCTGGTATCTCTTCGAAATCCTTTATTGCTGCATACTCAACATCTTTTTTGGCATCTTCGGCCTGCTTCAGGTGGTGGAATGTGGTCCGGGAAGTGACGTTCATGAAGTCGGTTAACAGCATCAGAGGAAAGGTTTTCTGGGGGGGGTCTTTGATGGTAGATGTGGGACGTGACAACTTCTTGTATGAATTTTAGGAAGTGGGTAGGGCTTTCAGTGGATTTGGTGTAAATTATGTAGGTATTATAAATGGCCAAATGAATTAAATAGAGTGCTACTTTCTTGTACCAGAAACGGGACCTCCTTATTTATAAATAGGGCTGAAGCATTTGGTCATTGAAATCCACCCCCCACCATGTACAGATTGCAATCTTGTACACATTTTGGCTTTACAATGCAACCTCGTCTTCTCTGAACTTCAACTGTAGTGTTGTCATGGATGGTGGACATCATGTACACATTCCTGGTATCCTTCCACCTCAAGACCAGCACTTCGTTGCATCTCAAAGTTGCTCTTTCTCCCCTTGCAATTTCTTATTTACTATGGCTTGTGGGAAGCCCTTTCTATTCTTTCTGGAGGTTCCACAGGCCAGGGTTTGTGTGAAGTATAGGTGTTTGAAAAGGGGCAGGCTGGTTGTAGAAGTTATCCAGGTATTTGTGGTAACCTTTCTTCAGCAGTGGGTATGCCAGGTCCCATACAATTTTATATAAACCGAATTCACCAAAGGAAAATTATAGATGAAATAGTGGCGCTTATCCCCAGGTGGGGAGATGCCAGACACTCTTATCCAGCCAGTGAGCTGAATACAGACGTGACTAGAGAAAAAGTGAAAAAAACATTTATTGCTAAATATCCCAAAAAGTAAAAATTATTTAATAAAATAAATTATTCAATAAATTCAATATGAGCTAATATAAATTATAACACTCAGTGAAAGTGATATACAAATATATAAATCCAAGAAAAAAAATATATATAATGAGAATTGAACACAGTAAATGTCTATAAAGTCCAGAAACCAATCAATCGTGAAAAATAATCGTGAAAATATTTGAGGAAAGTCCAAAAAAAGAGTGAGGGTGACTCCAAAACTGCTCAGCTGTGTTTTCAAACATCCACCACACCTCTGTGACGTGAATCCACTCCCTGCTGAAATTCAAACTCACCAGCTGTTAAGGCCTCTCACTCTTGTGTTTGGCCTGACAGAGCCTCTAACCCACTTACATGGGGGTTAACATGCGAGCATACACCTCCACTGCTCCATAGGAACCCCGCTTTTCTCAGGTTGGTAGTATGACATAAAAATAAAAGAAGCTCCAATAGTGTAATCTCGTTTAAAAGATTTAATCACATATAAAACAACTTGTAATGAACTCAGATTTAAAATAAAATAACAGGCAAGTCACTTCACGGCAAATGGAGAACTCCCACAGCACAGCAAGCAATAGCAACTGAAATAATAACAGGCAGGCCACGGCGGACCCAGGGGGTGTGTGTGCTCACGTTCGTCTCACCCGTCCACAGCACTCGTCCCCCCGTGGGTTAGAGTTCTGCAAATCAATCAAAAACAATCAATTTCAGAAAAATTTGGGGTATTGGCCTGCAGTTTACAGGTTTGCTACTGCTTGCCCTCTGGTAAGCGTGCATTTTGTACAGTGGAGGTTCACTGTCACTGGTGTTTTTTATCTTCACACGGAAGGATTATTTTAACAATATTCACTTCACTGGACGATATTTTTCACAGGGCTGTGTTTGTTGCTATCTCCTTTTCAATTGGGGAGTTGTCACTTTATTTCACATTTGGCTAGACTGTTAAACTGTTCCTATCTAGGTATATATAGCAATCTTATAGCGCAGCTTTTTCTTTCTTCCTACGTATTGGCCTGCACACCTGGCTGTGTGGTGAAAGGGGGAATTCTTGCTGATCCTGAGTCAGAAGGCAGCCATGTTCCTGTGCTGGCATTTGGGCGTGATGCTGCGGCAGTGCTGGTACTGGGCATTTCTTGTGGCCTTACGCTGGCGGCAGCTCTGGTACTGGACCTTTGGTTTTGGGGTCTATCGCTGGCAGCAGCGCTGGTACTGGGCTGGGAATTTGATCCTGGGGTATATTGCTGGTGGCTGCCTAGTTTCCAGAGTGCCATGCTCTTTTAGGAGGGATCCATTCTTCCTCTGATTTATATACCGATCCCCGCTGCTCTCATCAGTCATGTAGAGGATCTGGAACTCCTCACTTGTATAGAATCTTTTGGACATTTTTTCTGATGGGTTGTGCGACGGGTGATCACTGATGGGCGACAGGTGACAGGTGATGGGTGGCGGTCACTGATGGGTGATAGGTGACAGGTGACGGTCACTGATGGGTGACGTGTGACAGTCACTGGTGGGTAGCAGGTAATGTGTGACGGTCACTGGTGGGTGACAGGTGGCGTGTGACAGTCACTGGTGGGTGACAGGTAACGGGTGACAGTCACTGATGGTAGTCTCTGTTGATGACTGGTGCACTTTATGGGACTGATAGGTGACAGATGAGGGTCACAGATGAGTCACTGATGACGGTCACTGACGGGTGACAGGTGCACTGCTGACGTTAGTCTCTGACGATGACAGGTGCACTTTGTGGCCACTGATGGGTGACAGGTGCACTTTGTGGGCACTGATGGGTGACAGGTGCACTTTGTGGGCACTGATGAGTGACAGGTGCACTTTGTGGGCACTGATGTGGTGACTGATGTGGTGACTGATGTGACTGTTGGGTGACAGCTGTAATGGGGGCGATGTGACAGGTTCTCTTTTTTGTGTTCAATGAGAGAAGAGAGGGGACTTTAGGACTTTGTAGGCACAGTGACACCAAATATCTTATAAAAATAGTTTATTGAAAAAAACATAATTAAACAATATTTATTAAAAAACCACAAGTATTTTATGTACAGGAGATACTTCATGTAGTTGTTGCTATACAAGACCACCTCTATACATGGGACCTCGGATATAGGGATAACTTATCCAGAGTAAGTAGATATCCGAGGAAGTGGCTGGACAGCAGTTCAACAATAGGTAACTTCATATCAGAGAGTGCTCAACATGTCCCGCGTGCCTAGACGCTTCTTCAGGAGCAAAGACAGTTGTGGCTAACAATTGGATGAAATTAATATAATTAGTATACAATAATCAGACCAAAAAATATACACAACGTAAAAACAGTGTAAACGGTTCAGGAACCTCAGGCCGCCAGGCGGCAAGGGCTAAGGCACCCAGAAGGGGCGATGAAAAGACACCACGGAGGCGTGCAAAATCTAGTATTGACGTGTGAATAGGGGAATAGGAGAACAAGCATCTCAGGTAAAAACCAAAGTGAAAAAACGCGTTTCTGGTGGATAGAGGGGAGGGGAGGGGAAAGGAAGGGAGAGAGGGGGAGAGAAAGCAGAGGGGGGAGGGGAAAGTTTGAGGTGAAGGGAGGGGGGGAGAAAAAAGGGGGGGCGAAGAAAAAGGCAGAAAGGGAGGGGAAAGGAAAAAGGAGAAAGAAGGAAAAGAGGGGGAGGCGGGGAGGGAGAGGGGAGGAAAGGCAGGGAGGGGGGAAAAGGGAAGAAAGGAAAACGTAAGATACTTACTATAATACTATGGATAAAATAATGTGTAGATGCACACACAGAGGTAAAAAAGACGGTGGAACGGGGCTGGGTAGCATACGTGATATATGGTCCAGAATAGATATATGCACTCACATTGCCTAATGCCGCGTACACACGAGCGGACTTTACGGCAGACTTTACTCGGCTGACTTTTCGCCGGACTTTGTCGGCTCCTTGCGCCGGACTTAAAAACGGACGGACTTGGCCACACACAATCACTGCAAAAGTCCGCTGGTTTGGAACGCGGTGATGTATAGCACGTAAGACGGGACTATAAAAAGGAAGTTCAAGCCCCACTACGGCACCCTTCGGGCTCCTTATGCTAATCTCGTGTTTATCTCGTGTTAGTAGAAGTTTGGTTAGAGACGATTCGCGCTTTTCACACTTCAGCTTATTTCGATCGTTTTCTGTGGTTCAGTTTGTGCTTGTGAGGTTTGTATCTGCTTTTCAGTGCGTGTTGGTCAGTTCGTAACCTGCCTTGCAGGCTGTTCTGGTCCGCTCGTTCCTGATTTTCAGGTCGTTCTTCATAGGCCTTGCTGTTCTTCAGTGCGTTTGTTATAAGTTTGTTTGTTTGACCAGCCGACCGTTTTGAAGCCATGTCGCGTGGACGTTCTCGTTCTCGAGTTCATGCTGCGTGGGGACTTGGTGTGGGATTTAATACTTTGACCCGAGTCCAGTCCATGAACAGGGCGAGGAGGAGTTCATGGATGAAGAATTGGTTGCGCCAGCGTGACCAATTCTCTCATATGCCTTTGCTCCGTGAGCTCCGTGAGAATAATCCTGAGGATTTCAGGAATTATCTCCGGATGACGGACCCCGTCTTTGAGCATCTGCTGGCTATGCTGACCCCCTATATCAGCAGGCAGGATACCTGCATGAGGCAAGCCATCAGTGCGGAGCTGAGGCTAGTTGCCACGTTACGTTACTTGGCGACAGGGAGAAGTCTTCAGGACTTGAAGTTCTCGACAGGCATCTCCCCCCAAGCTCTGGGGATAATAATCCCATAGACCTGTTCTGCCATCATTTAGGTCCTGCAGAAGGACTATATGAAGGTAAGTTTTATCCTTTGACATTACATGATATGTATTAAATGTTTTTTAATGTATTGTATAAATGTCCTCCTTACCTAATTGCCATGCTTTCAATATGCTGTGAATGTCCCCTTTATCTTCATGCATGCCTGTTTTTGGACATTAATCATTTATTGCCCTACATGCATATTTACCTTCAATAACCTGCCCACCATGCAATCCTGGGTCCATTTTTATCTCTAGCCTATAGTCCCTTGAACAATGTATATTGTCTGCTTCATTGTCTTGTTTGACCCTCTCCCACCTCAAAAATGTTTTAAACAGTGAGGTGTGTTTGTTAACCTAATTAGAACCCCTCCCCCACCCCACAAATGTTTTAAACAGTCAGGTGTGTTTTGGGCCCTAATTAGAACCCCTCCCCCACCCCACAAATGTTTTAAACAGTCAGGTGTGTTTTGGGCCCTACTTAGAACCCCTCCCCCACCCCACAAATGCTTTAAACAATCAGGTGTGTTTTGTGCCCTAATTAGAACCTCCCCACCCCACAAATGTTTTAAACAGTCAGGTGTGTTTTGTGCCCTAATTAGAACCTCTCCCCACCCCACAAATGTTTTAAACAGTCAGGTGTGTTTGTTAACCTAATTAGAACCTCTCCCCCACTCCACAAATGTTTTAAACAGTCAGGTGTGTTTTGGGCCCTAATTAGAACACCTCCCCCCACATTCAAATGGATCAATGGCCCATCAGAGGGAGTGATTAATCTTATAAGTGGGCCTTATGTGTTTTACCATTTCAATTACAAACACACATATTAATAATGTTTGACTGCTGGTGTTCACTAATGTTTTTGTGTAATCTGATATACAAGTTAGGTTTCAAAGTCCTTATCTTAATTTTTTATTTTATTTTCACTCCACAGTTTCCTTTAAGTACACAGGAATGGCAGACTGTGGCCTCCCAGTTCGCTGACCGTTGGGACTTTCCCAACTGTGTCGGGGCGATTGACGGGAAGCATGTCCGGATTGTGCCACCACCGCATTCGGGGTCTTATTTCTATAACTACAAGGGGTTCCATAGTGTAGTTTTGATGGCGGCGGTCTCGGCACATTTGGACTTTCTGTTTGTGGATGTGGGGAAGAACGGCCGGATGTCTGATGGAGGAGTGTTTGCACAGACCGAGCTGTGCCAGCGTCTCCAGACCGGTGGCCTGGGATTGCCACCTGATGACGAGAATGTTGATGGACTCCCCTCAGTTTTTATCGCTGATGAAGCGTTTGCTCTCGGTGAGCACTTGATGAGGCCGTTCCCCCAAAGGACACTCACCCCTGAGAGGAAGGTATTTAATTACCAGCTGGCCAGAGCAAGAAGAGTTGTGGAGAATGCCTTTGGGATTCTGGCCAGCCGGTTCCGTTTATTCCTTTCTGCAATTAATCTGGCGGACTATAAACTAAATTACGTCATACTTGCTTGCTGCATCTTGCATAACTTTTTAAGGAGACATTCAGCGACATATATATCTTCTGTTGGGCCTGAGGCCGGACTGGAACAGGATACCACAATGACAGGCCTAGAAATTGGCCCTATTGGCTTGGCCCCCTGAACCGCACATCAGGTGCGTGACCGTTATGTTAATTTTTTTAATGGTCGGGGGGCCATTGCTATTCAGCAACAGCTGTAATTTTACCAAAAAAATTAAATAAAAATAATTGATCAAAAATATCTTGTTTTTATTCTTGTTTGCATTTAGTTATGTCTGTCTCCTAGTGCACTTGTAGTAGTGGCAAGTGCATTTACCTTTATTTAATCAGGCCCCCCCAAAAAAAAAAATTTGTCTGAAATAATCAGCCACACACATTGTATTATTAAACATTTTTTACTTTGTGCACATTGAAAGGTGCATTTTTGAATATTTTTTTGGTTTTTATTTTTTTTACAGATTTTTATTGGTGTAAAAATATATATTTTTTAAACATTAGTAAAGGCATATTTTAGCAAAAATAGACCTTTATAAAAATATTTACATTCACAACAGTGTTTTTATAAACATAACAAAACATTAAAGAACTTACAAAGTTCAACATTTAAAGAACGGTGCATGTGATGTCACCCTTGGAAATCGTTCCTTTTGAATATGCTCAAAATTGAGAATTACAAAAGGGTCAAGTCAACATGTGCTATCTCCCATCATGGGTGAGCAATGTACGTCTTTTGTGTGTGCAATCCCTTTTTTTGTTCCTATCACCACAAAATAATTACAAAAAATAAACACAAAACAAGTACATTGATAACCCATGATGGAAGATAGCACATGATGACACACCGTGTGCATCATAAAGACAATTTGGGTATCACAAATAAATTCTAAAATAATTTAGTAGAAAAAACAAACTTCACAAGGAAATGAAGAACATGATTGATGTTTTTAGGCCAAACGTTATTATATTCTGCCCAAAACATCAATCATGTTCTTCATTTCCTGTTGCATGCTGTGAATTTGGTCACGCATTTTATCTAGTTGGCCATTCCACAGCATTATCTGGCCAATCAGTCTTTGGGCACTGTCTGTGGTGAATGGCTCTGCCGCTTGGCCTTCCACAACCAGAAACTCACCTAAAATGAGTGAATAAAAACAAGGGTTACAATATGCACGCCAAAATACATTACCTTAAGCTGGGGTGTCAGTCACTCACTTGGTGGGCTGGAAACCTCGCACACTTCCTCCACCTCTCCTTCCTCCAGGTCGTCGGGTGGGCGTGGTCTTGGGCTGGGGCTTGGGGTATCTTCTGCCTCAGGCTGGTATCTTGGGGGGGGGGGTCCTGGGATCCTTGGACTGTTGTCTGAGTCTTTTCTCCCCTATGAGAATTGAACAAAAGGTATAGTTAAAACACATGGATATTTTAGATTGTAATTAAATAATCTTAAACGTTGGTTAGGAGTTGTGGCCAATTGCCTTTTTTGATCATCAAAAATTTTAAAGACAGGATGAACATTCCCTCTGAACAACAATTATAAACAATGCACATTTTCAGGCAAGTTTCACAGATGCAGACACCTCAATTATCTCCTATGTGTATTACCCCTCTAAAATGTATTTATGGTTACATAGTACACTATAGTGCTCATGAGTCCAGATGTGGAAACAGCTGCTGTGACCTGTCCCTACATTACACTGAATCATTTTTGAAGAAGCATTATATTTTCCAACACATCTACACCACATCAACAAATTGTGGGAATTTGACAAATTATCAAGACATAAATGTATATCCAACCCTGTACCATCGTATTTGGCGAAAAAATAACGTCATTTTCTAAAGTATCATATGTATTTTACAAAGAACGGTCTTTACGAACGATGCTGTATAAAGTCCAAAAATAAGGATCAGCATGCAAGTTAAGTATCTCAATAGGAAAACACAACAAGTACTTACTTTTTTTAAGCAGCTTCTTTATTTGCCAATATTGTTCTGGCTCCCGACTTTTGATGTCAGACCACCGCTTCCTCAATTGTTCTGTCGACCGTATTGTGCCAAATTTTGCTTCTAGAGCGGTGACAACTGAGGACATTATTTTGTCCTTACGCATATTCGGTCGTGTGTACGGTCCTTTTTTGCCATCGTAGTCCTCCCTTCTTAATATGGACACCATCTCCACCATCTCTTCAAAAGCCATGTTGGTGGCCTTATATCTCCTCCGGGATGTGGATGTTTGGAGCTCCGGGCTTTCCTCCGAGCTACTTCCACTGATTCTCACCGCCATCTTTAGCTATCTACTGCCACTGCGCAACAAAGAGTGAAGGGGCGGGGCCAAATCGTACTAAAGAACGTCAGGGGTGGGCGACACAGGTGGAGCATGACACATGCGCAGTGTATATAAAGCTATTACGATGGCCTACGTATGTCCGTGCGGAAGTAGCGAGCGTCAGAAACGAAGGTAAGATTAAAGTGGGGGTGTGTGTGTTTGGTGTGTGTGTGTGTGTATGTGTCCCCTAGATTACAAACCCAAATAATCCTGTGATTTGTGACTGACATTAGCTTGGATCTTGTGTCTTGTCTTTCAGAAAAAATGAATCCCTTTAAAGAGGAAGAATTTTTGTGCCAATTTATTGAGCTCTATCAGGAAAAGAAAAACCTGTGGGAGGTCAAACACCCACTATATTATAATAGGGATGTAAGGAAGGCAACACTGGGCACACTTTTAGAGTTTGTGAAGACTCGAGTCCCCCAGGCAGACCTCAAGTTTGTGTACAAGAAAATTGGTATCTTGCGAAACATGTATAAGCGGGAACATAATAAAATCCAGGAGTCGCTCAGATCTGGTGCAGCAGCTGACCAAGTATATGTACCCAAGTTGTAGTACTACAACAAAATGTGATTCCTGGATGACCAGACCGAAGCCAGGCAATCACTTTCGACCCTTCCCCCCACCCTTCCCTCCAGCCTTCCATCCACCTCCACCCCAGCTGAGAAGTCCCAGGATGAACTGGGCCTTTTCATCATTGATGAAGTTGATGCGCCCAGCTTCAGCCAGGTATCCTTTTTTGTGTAATTTGTGATTGTGTAAATGTTATTAATGATGTTAACGTGTTAATTTTTAAAGTGCTTCATAAAAAATGACTTCTGCACAAAGATTAATATGTAGACATATCACTAGACAGTAGTGGCCAAAAATATACTTCTGCATAGGTGTGCGCAGCCTCTTGCATTAGGGTGTGCACCCCAAAGCTAAAATACATATGCATGTGTATATGTACTAATGGTGTCAGTAGGGCAGTGGACAGTGTAATTTAGTTAATTTTCTTTTCCGCAAATTTTTGGCCTTGTTTAACATTTTTTTGGGGGGATGAAATATCAGTGGTCAAAACAGGGGGGAATATGCAGCACACAAGGCAATTAGGGTGTGCCCAGGCACACCTGGCACACCCTGTGAGCACGCCTATGTACTTCAGATATTGTTGATCAGCTGAAATAATGGTGGTGTCAAATAGATAGCCTTTACTATTTTGTGTAAATTATATTTTAAAGTCATGAGCTGAAAATTGTGTGTGATTGCATAACACAAAATTACAACTATGTCCCTTTTTTTGACACAGGATGACCTCAGCCAGGAGGAGGCCTTGCCCAGTGGGAGAGAGGAGGAGGCCTTACCCAGTGGGAGAGAGGAGGAGGCTGTGGCTGGGCCAAGTCGAAGCCGCACGGAGTGTCAGGTGCCTCCCCTCCGCATTCTCCACAAAAGGCCCAGGAGAATGACACAAACTAAGCAGGAATCCCTAGCCCTCATACGGGAAGCAAGCCAGATCCTGAGCAAACCACCCAATGCAGAGAAGGCGTATGGCACCTATATAGCCAGCAGATTGCTGGAGTTGGAAAAGGGCCAACGCCTCCTCTGTGAGGGTCTAATTTTTAAGGCATTTGAGAAGGGCTTGAGAGGGGAGCTTACTGCTACCACAAATTAATTTTCTTTTCCGCAAATTTTTGGCCTTGTTTAACATTTTTTTGGGGGGATGAAATATCAGTGGTCAAAACAGGGGGGAATATGCAGCACACAAGGCAATTAGGGTGTGCCCAGGCACACCTGGCACACCCTGTGAGCACGCCTATGTACTTCAGATATTGTTGATCAGCTGAAATAATGGTGGTGTCAAATAGATAGCCTTTACTATTTTGTGTAAATTATATTTTAAAGTCATGAGCTGAAAATTGTGTGTGATTGCATAACAAAAAATTACAACTATGTCCCTTTTTTTGACACAGGATGACCTCAGCCAGGAGGAGGCCTTGCCCAGTGGGAGAGAGGAGGAGGCCTTACCCAGTGGGAGAGAGGAGGAGGCTGTGGCTGGGCCAAGTCGAAGCCGCACGGAGTGTCAGGTGCCTCCCCTCCGCATTCTCCACAAAAGGCCCAGGAGAATGACACAAACTGAGCAGGAATCCCTAGCCCTCATACGGGAAGCAAGCCAGATCCTGAGCAAACCACCCAATGCAGAGAAGGCGTATGGCACCTATATAGCCAGCAGATTGCTGGAGTTGGAAAAGGGCCAACGCCTCCTCTGTGAGGGTCTAATTTTTAAGGCATTTGAGAAGGGCTTGAGAGGGGAGCTTACTGCTACCACATATCTGGCAGATGAAGCCACTTCTCCTCCTCCTCCTCCTGCCCCAAGTACACCACCAGAGGAAGGCTGCAGAGAAGCGTGCAGGGAAGGCTCCACGGAAGACTCGAAAGTGATTGCCTGGCTTCTGTCTGGTCTGACTGTGCTTCCTGTGCTCCCTAGTCGCAAGATACCAATTTTCTTGTCCTCAAACTTGATGTGTGTCCTGGGGGACGAAAGGCTTCCCAGATTCTAAAATGTTCTCCAGTGTTGCCTTCCTAATTTTTTTAAAACAAAAATAAATGTATTTTTTGGTTACCTTACATTATTGCCTATGTGTTTTGATTCAAAAACGCCATTTTGTTTGGGAGTAGGCAGATACAGGTCAAAAAGACTATGGGGTTGATTTAAGAAAAGCAAATAGACTGTCGAAAGTGATTGCCTGGCTTCTGTCTGGTCATCCAGGAATCACATTTTGTTGTAGTACCCTCTGCAAGTGCAATTGCTCCAGAGCATCATAAATGAGTTAAAAGGCTTGACTTTGCAAAGAGTACCCAATCCTGTGCAAGTAAACTTCTAAAAACAGCATTTTTGCTTGCACATGATTGGATGATGGAAGTCAGCAGAGCTTCTGCTCATTTACTAAGCTCTGGAGCAACTGCTCTTGCAGAGGGCAACTGCACTTTGCACAGTCTTTTTCCCTTTAGTAAATCAGCCCCTATGTGTGTTTTTGGCAAAAGGCTAAATCGTTTCGAATATCAAGTGAAAAGTACTAGTGAAAAGTTCACTTTAGAAATTGCACAGCAAAAGCACTTGTTGGAAGTGCAGTCGCTGTAAATCTGAGGGGAAGAGCTGAAATTAGGGGAAGCTCTGCTGATTTAATCATAAAATCATGTGCAATAAAAAGTTGTTGGTTTTTTTTAGCTTCCTTGCATGTGCCCCTCGGATCCACAGCGAAGGCACTTCAAAATGCTCTTTCTGTGCAATTCCAAGTAAAATTAGCACTTGTAGTGAAAAATGAATTTGCCTTTGTTAAATACACCCCCCTATGTCTAATGAACAAGGGACAACAACCTCATTAGGTTCATTAAAACAACACAAAATATTAAGGTTATTGTGGTAACTTGAAAATCCACACAAAAAACACCAAAAAAATGTTGGTATAATTTAACACACAGTGTAAAATAGATAAGTGTTGAAATCAATAAAAAAAATAAAGATGAGTCCAAAATCTAATTTAATTGTTTTATTTATGGAGATCTGGCTTTTTACAAATATTATATTAGTCATGGCATGAGGATAAATCATGAAGAAAGTAGTTTGTGAGAACTCTGTGTGAATATAAAGCAGAAAAAAAACTTAATTCCTCTCGCATTATCAATCCTACAAAAAGCGCTGTATTAAAAGATCACAGAAGAGGAATGTGGTAGCTTCAAGACGAAGGCTAGTTTTACCAGACCGAGTGCTTCCGTCTTGTAATTGCTTCAGAGCATGCGTCAGTTTGAGTTCATCGGACTAGCACACAGACGACCGGTTTGTCCGTTAGAAAGAAGAGTCCGTCGGATAAATTTAAAACATGTTTCAAATCTAAGTCCGTCCAACTTTTGAGCAAACAAAGTGCGCTGGAGCCCACACACGATTGAATTGTCTGACGAAATCCAGTCCGCCAGGCAAAGTCTGCCGTAAAGTCCGCTCGTGTGTACGCGGCATTAGAAGGGATATATATAGAAGAAATTTAATAGTACCTTAGTTTGTAAGCTCCTTGAGGGTAGGGACTGATGTGAATGTACAATATATATGTAAAGTGCTGCGTAAATTGACGGTGCTATATAAGTACCTGAAATAAATAAAAATAAAATAATAGTGAACAATAATAATGGTCTAAATGGGTCGCCCAAAATCAAACACTCACTGACACGATGGGTTGTTTGTAGTAATTTATATATAATGTGTAGTAAAGGGATAAAGTCTACTCCTAGGGATATTGCTGGTTAGCATATATCCGTGAATGAAGGGGGATCCAGAAATAGCCTAAGCAGTATATATGGATCATCCAGCAACAGTCACCAAGAGGTATCTGGGATAGGACATAATCTGCCTGGAGTATAAAGAGAGTACACCAATGAGGATAAAGACCAAGGGATAATAAAAAGGGGGGGTAATCAAAAGGAAGATAAACGAGTCTAAATCTACATACGGCTAATTACTGCAATTAGGCAAATTGTACCTGGGCAGTGTGAGTGCAGCGCTCCAACCCGGCCGTCTGTGGTGTCAGCTTGTACAAGGTATAGGATATAGTCCTATTTATATGTACGTCCCGTCCGTAGTCAACAAATCGGTGTGGCCGACGTGACGTCTTTCGGACCGGCCGAAAAGATTCCAGTGCGCATGCGCACCGCTCGGCTGACAGCGTCAGCGAATGGAATGTCGCTCCCGTCCAAGGGAGGGTGCGCACGCAGCATGGAATGACATTGGCCAATGTCATTTTTTGGTCTGATTATTGTATACTAATTATATTAATTTCATCCAATTGTTAGCCACAACTGTCTTTGCTCCTGAAGAAGCATCTAGGCACGCGGAACATGTTGAGCACTCTCTGATATGAAGTTACCTATTGTTGAACTGCTGTCCAGCCACTTCCTCGGATATCTACTTACTCTGGATAAGTTATCCCTATATCCGAGGTCCCATGTATAGAGGTGGTCTTGTATAGCAACAACTACATGAAGTATCTCCTGTACATAAAATACTTGTGGTTTGTTAATAATTATTGTTTAATTATGTTTTTTCAATAAACTATTTTTGTAAGATATTTGGTGTCACTGTGCCTACAAAGTCCTAAAGTCCCCTCTCTTCTCTAATTGAATTATCGTTTTCAGGACACGGCACTTTTATACTATTCATGTATCCACAGTACCACCCTGTGCTATGATGCATTTTTTTTTAGACTCTTTTTTGTGTTGGTGCAGTAAACTACAGTACAAACCCAGATTGGTAACTCATTGCTCCTGGAGGGGGGTGTGTCCAGATGACAGAGAGAGCAGAAGTGTAAAGCCACAGCTCCAGCTTCCGAGCGGCATCCTGCAGTCATCCTGAGCCCGATTTGCTCCAGAAAGGTCTTAAATTGTTCCCTACGGCTGTGGGAACATTCTAGGCTGGCATCCATGGTAAAATACGGGCCCCCTGCAACAGTATCGACAGTGGGACAGGCGGCCAGGCACCGAAGGCAAGATGGCTCCGGGACACAGGCAGAGCAGCATGACATGCTGCTGCAGCCGTCGGTCTCTGCTCTTCACAAACAACAGGCTGCAATGGTGAGTGACTTTGCCCCTGCTACTAGAGACACACAGCCTGACCCACTGCAGTCCCAGAACCTCCACATGGACAGTGAAGATAGCTTCAGCCCAGGCTCCCCTTCCACTGAACCTTCCCTAACCTCCATTATGCTTGCTATTCAGGACTGTAAAGCCTCCCTCACTGCTCAGATAGCGTCAGTATGCATGGACTTTCCTCTACTGAAGCAAGACGTACAAAACTTAAGGGATAGGGCAGGGGAAGCAGAGGAACGCATCAGGTCCCTTGAGGATGATGTCCATCTCCTATCTGCCACAGTGAGGGATCATACAGGGGAAATGGTGGCCCTTTGCGCCAAAATTGATGACCTGGAAAATCATTCCCGAAGGAACAACCTGCGATTCATGGGCTTCCCTGACCGTGCAGAGGGTCCTTGCCCTGAAAAGTTCCTCTATAACTGGCTAAGAGAAATTTTTGGGTCTGACGCACCATCCTTTTCCCATGTGATTGAGCGGGCACATCGCAACCCTCCGCGCCCCCCACCCTCTGGAGCACCACCCCGCTCCATTATTACCCAGCTCCTCAACTTCCAAGACAAGGTTGCCATACTTCACCTCGCCAGGGAGAAAGGCCCCTTAAAATACAATGGCAATACCATTTCAGCATACCCTGACTTTTCAGCGGATGTTCAGAGGCAGCGCATCAGCTTTGCAGCAGTAAAGGCTTGATTACACACAGAGGGCCTCTCCTATGCCATGCTTTTCCCTGCAAAGCTGCGCATCATTCATGATGGCAAGGTGAAAATCTACACCAACCCCAAAGAGGGCCATGGCATGGTGCAATGACCGATTTGGAGTTCCACCAAGACGCAGAACAGTTTAAAGCCTGAGGCTCTAACCCCTACAATCCCCATCTACACTTGCCCTGAGCTGAATGTGGAGACACCTTTCTCCCTACACATGGAAGTTCCTCTACTATGCCCAGCGGACCGTTTTGGTTTTCCATAAGGATATTCCACCCCCCCTACAGCAGAACTGTGAACTGTTATCCTATCATCCTCCACCCTTACAGACCAGACCTCCTTCCTATCGTCAGATCTGAGTCCCCCTATACAGGCTACTGGCATTTAACTATGCAATTTGTTCCATCTACTATTGAACTATGCTACATCCCCCATATGCAGAACCGTTCGGGGGTCACTCTGGATTCCACTACCACCCCACACCAGTTGGTGGCGAGGCCACAGGACAGTTCTCCCCCAGTTTAAAGGGGGCCCTTCAGGTTTCTTCAGTTCAGGGATCCAAGGCTCGCTGTGTTGGGGTTGGCCGAGTGGGGAGGGGGGCAAAGGTTTTTTTTTGCTCTTATTTTCTCTTTTTTGGGACACTCTCATTTGTGATTTTTTTTGCATCTTCTACGGGTACTGCCCAGGACAGTTTTTTTTTTTTCTGGTTTATTAACTGATAGCTCGTGCAGCTGCAGAGGCAGTTATATGCAGTATCTTGAAGATATGTTTAGATATGCTCAGTGTGGCATGGCCTACCAGGTATTAAGTGTGAAGGCATTTACATTTCTATGTGACTGTGATATGATGTATGACTTAGAATGGCAAAGCCCTTGAAGATAGTGTCATGGGACACTAGAGGAATGAATGCACCCCAAAAGAGATCCCTAGTCTTTTCGGTCTTTCCGCCCCCATATTATACGTCTCCAAGGAATTCACCTCACCAGCACTAAAGTGAGAACCCTTGGGCGTCTATGGCTGGCAAAATCTTATCACTCTACCCACACAAACTATTCCAGGGGGGTATTTATTCTATTAGCTAAATCCCTTCCCGCTGAAACCTTACAAGTAACCACTTGGTTAACAGATGGGAGATTTATTATACTAACCTTACAAATATTCCTCCCCCATTTTCGGTGGAGGTACTATCTAAATTGTCACTTATGCTGCTGACTAGACCCCCTGGACTGATACTTTATATAGGGGACTTTAATTCCCTATTAGACCCAGCCATGGACTGCTTGGGAGGTGGTGGTAGATCTTTTCCCTCCCTTCTGAATTGGATACAGGTATATGATCTTACAGAGATATGGTGCTGGAAGCATCCGGACGTAAGCCAGTATTCTTGCCACTCGGATTCCTTCCACACCATGCCTCGGATTGACATGGCATTTACCACGGCGGATACCCTTCCCATTGTCACTGCAGTCTCGTACCTACCCAGAGGAGGTGGTGCAGGGAGAGTCAGAAAGGGTATTACAGGCTATTGGAAGGACAACTTGGGAACAGTAGACCCTTCAACGGAATGGGAAGCATTTAAATCCACATTGAGGGGCACCTTTATGTCAATCACGGGAGCCCTACGGAAAAACAATAGGCAACTTATGGGGAAACTGGAAACTGCCATGGTACAAGCAGACCCCGACACAAGAGACAAGTGGCTACAGAGATGCAGGGAGTATGAACTCTGTCTGTTAGACCTTACGCAGAAACGCATGTTACATGCTACTTAAAAATTATTTGAGCACGGTAACAAAGCTGGACGTCTCTTGGCATACCTGACCAGACCTGATCACCCCCCCATATCCATTCTGCGTATACTTACCACACAGGGCCAAATTAGAGACACCCCTGGGGACATCATGGAAACCTTTTTAAATTTCTACAAAGACCTATATACCTCAAGAGCTGACTACAACGCAGCCCAACTAACTGAATACTTAGCCGACATACCTCTCCCCTCCTTCACGACTGAACTGAACAGAAAGATGGGCTAGAGGCACCTATCTCAGTTGAAGAAATCACAGTAGCTATCTGACAAATGCCTGCTCATTAACACTCCCAATTTGGATGGCTATCCAACCGAATGCTACACACAATTTAAAGACATACTATCCCCATTTCTTTTACTCACATACAACAAGGCTTTAGATAAAGGAGTCCTCCCCCCTACTATGCGAGAAGCCTTGATTATACTTTTACTAAAACCCTGAAGGACCCACTTAAATGCGAATCATACCACCCAATATCACTCATAAATGTGGATGTTAAGATCCTGGCCAAAGTGTTGGCAAATCGTTTAAACACTATAGTGACCAGGTAGGATTTATACCCGGAAGATTCACCAAAATGAATATCCAGCGACTATTCCATAATCTGCAATACCCACACGACTGTCCTCATACAAGGGCCATAGTATCCCTAGATACATGTAAAGCGTTCGACAGTGTGGAATGGCCGTACCTCTTCCAGGTGTTGAAAATGTATGGCTTTGGCCCCAGAAAGGACCCAATACGACTCGTTCTGTAGCATCGTGACGTCACCCGCGGCCACTGCGCATCTGCTCTGCTGTTCGGAGGAACAGGAGATCGCCATCATTGTTTGCCTGCTTTTACCAAGTACTTCTTTCGTGAGTGTTTTACGATTTTTTATATTGAAATAAAGTTCTTTGTATACGGAGAGCACTATTTTCGCCACTTTTATTTCCTACATGTCCCTATTGGAGTGTCCTGTATTGGGTCCTTGATGAAGATTTGCTTAGCCGTACATTATTTGCATATTATATGCCAAAGGCGCTTCTGACCCTCTATAATTTAAGGGTCTACAACACCAGCCATTTGTTTCCGTGGTGGTGGGCTCCTGGAATCACCATTTTGTAAACACACAGTCCTTTCTACCTTGAAGATCTGTTTGGACCTGATTATATGGACTGTTTTATCTATACACCGTGGTGGATTGTATTGTGTTCTACCTCAATTTTAATTTCCTTTTGCCATTTATTTAGCGCTGCACTGTCTGTTTGTTGGGGAACTAGTATCACTCCATACAAGTGGGGATCCTACCCCACCCCCTTTTCCATCTTATTCCCTCTTTCTCTTCTTCTAACACCTTGATATCTTTTATCTCTTTCAACTTCCAAAAATAACAAAAAGCGGTGGAATTGGTCCCAAGAGGCTACTTGACATCACAACTATGCCTTGCAGGGTTACAAGTAACTCTGCCTCCACGAGGTTAGAAACAAAGATAGCAAGATAAGCACTACACAACAATGCTCTATGAGTTTCAACAGGAAATAAAGAACCCACCTTCTATACACGACACAACTGCTAGGCTAAAATGTTTGTTCTGTAGTCACAACAGCACAGTGGTGTAGTGGGTAGCACCCTCACCTAGCAGTAAAAAGGGTCGCTGGTTCGAATCCCGAACACGACACTACCTGCCTGGAGCTTGAATGTTCTCCCTGTGCCTGCGTGGGTTTCCTCCAGGTACTCCGGTTTCCTCCCACACTCCAAAGACATGCTGGTAGGTTAATTGGCTTCTGTCCAAGATTGTCCCTAGTATATGAATGTGAGTTGGGGACCTTGGATTGTGGGCTCCTTGAGGGTTCGGACCAATGTGAGTGTGCAATGTATGTGTAAAACAGGGGTTTGATCGGCTGATTATCTGCAAATTGTGCCACATCCTAAATTAAGAATTTAAACAGAGATAATTCCCCTAGTGGACTTTAAAGGCACATATAAAAGAGTGTGTAAAAGAGTATGTTAAGTAAACAACAATTTATTAATTACAAAAAGTTCTCATAAAGACATCAAACAATGACATAGATAAAAAAGGAATGCGATTGCACATATTTATAGCTATTAATACCAATACGCTTGCACCCGACGCGTTTCGGAGTTCTTTTAGCCTCCTTCTTCAGGGGTGGTTGTAAGCTTTAACAGAGATTTCTATATAGGGAATGGTATATACAACATAGGCATAATAAATACATGTGTATATCAAGCTATAAAGCAGTATAGGTGCAGTATTATATCCATTTCGTTTACACTTACATTGGTATATATAAATGTTGGCTGCGCATTCCAAAGAGGTTTAAAAACAACGGTATTGACACATACTGCCCATCAAGCGCGTCTTCCAATCGTGGTGTGTAGAACTTTGTTTAGTATATCCAAAGTATAGGGGGGGAAAGAGGAGAGGGGGGGGAAGGAAAGGGGAGGGGGGAAAAAAAAGGGGGGGGGGAAGAAGAAAGAGGGGAGAGAAAAAAGGAAAGAGGGAAGAGGCATGGAAAGCACAGGTGTAATATACAATTCGTGGCTTGTAGTTCAGGTGATACAGCTAGGTATATGAGTGTGCATGGGTTCAATCTAGTATTGAGGTTACTTACAGTATGTGGCAGCAGCTCACACCGACAGCGTCCTGCCCAAAGCAGATGACGCTCGGTGTGAGCATTAACAGAGTATTTAAAGCCCTCCCCACCAATCAGCTGTTGATGAGAACAGGCAACAGCTGACTGTAGAGGGTGGAGGAGGGACGGACGCGCTACGACTGGCCCCCCGGGTGGAGCGAGCACCGCCAGGCCCCCACAGCGCATGCGCTCGCAGACGCGGTGAGGCGTGGCCACGCCCACTACACCCGCCGGCACGTCCAGCTTCCCCGACGGACTGCGCATGTCCGCCGGGGTCGCAAGATGGAGGACAGTGTCAGCAACACTGTACCTCACACAGCGCCGCCAAGAGCCAGAATCGCTCAGGCGGCTTTGTGTGCCTGGCGGATGACAGATCACAGGGTGGAGAAATGCAGAATAAATTGAAGCACAGATATTGTGCATACTGTGAAAAAATTGGTACATATATAAAAAATTAGTCACCATTATACAGGAAGAGACGCTGGTGGGCAGTGTATACAGGTTGGGACGGTTTCTAATGAAGGGACATACATTGTGAACAAGTGACTTAAATTAACAAGCATAAAGATTATATAACTCAGATATACATTGTATGGGTGGAATCCAAGGATTTCATTCAGTTATACATACATATAGTCTGGATTATTGGGACCTAGGATGTCACAGTATACAATATGCAAATGCATGACAGTAGTTTAATCAGAACATCCAGGACATATCGTTATAGTACATCCTAAAACATTCTATAGGTCCCACTTCTATGTAGACATGAGTCTAGATAATAGATAGTAAGCAATAACCAGGCTGGGCATATATACATATTTTGCTAGATTCAGAACGCCTCTTCTAAGTTTTTATTTGTAAATAGCCAATAGTACAGAGTCTGTTAGGCATATAGATACAGCCAGTCCATACTTCAGACATGTGTCTATTGCATATATGTATATATGCCTCTGGTTGTATATCGGCAAGAGGGGGGGGGGGGGGAAGAGGAACAGTATGTAGATAGATATCTAAAGAAGCGGGCAGTAGTATCATAGGGATAGGGGGTATTGACAGACGAGGTACTGGTATATTCAAAAACTCAGTCTGTGGTCCAAGTGTGGATATATATTGTATATATAGTTATCTTATTCATTGCTCTCTACCGCCTGATGAAAAACCTTTGAGAAAGGGTTTAAACCAGATGGTTTCGCTTAAGCCTGGGGGTTGGGTAGCTCTTAGATTATATATCCAACGGGACTCTAACTGTAAAAGTGTCTTATTCCAGTCACCTCCCCTAGATTCCGGATGTACCCGGTCCAGAATAAGAAATTTAATCTTAGGACATTTACCCTTATGTACTGTTAGAGTGTGTCTCCCAAGTGGGAGATCGGGATCGCATGTTTCCATGCTCACTAAGTGTCTATATGCCCTCTTCCAAAATTCTGTTTTGGTTTTCCCTATATAAAAACATGTACATTCGCACAGGAGTAGGTATATCACCCCGTAGGTCCTACAATTGGCAAAGTGTTTGGGGTGGAAGGGCTGGCCGTTTGGAAGGATCGGGTTTTTTGTTGTAAGCATAAATTTGCAATACTTACATTTTCCACACATGAATGTTCCCTTGTACTAACAGTGTGTCTTATTTGTCCCTGCCTTGAACTCGTATGTATGTGTGGAGCGCTGCGTAAATTGACAGTGCTATATGGGTACCCTAAATAATAGGCATAATTGTAAACACGCACCCACACTCACTCAGGTTGAACTGGATGGACTGGTGTCTTTATTCAACCTTTCTAACTATGTAAGACTATGTTACAAGATGCATACCTGTTGATACATGTTATTTTTATGTGTAACATTGTTCATTTGTGGTCCATGTGGACCTTTTTCACTACATAAATAAACAATTTAAAAAAAACAAAACTCCTCTATGCTTCCCCTAGGGCCCGTATTCGGGTTAACTCTACAGTCACTGAGTCCTTCTCAATCAATAGGGGCACAGAGGTGTCCACTGTCCTCCCTCCTCTTTGCCCTGGCCATGGAGCCGCTAGCGGTACATATCTCCATCTATAAAAGGTCTCCCCATTGCCACCATTGAGGAACGAATCTCACTCTATGCGGATGACAAGATGGTATACCTGGCAGACACCGATGTATCACTCTAAACATTGTTATCTGAGATCAATACATTTGGAGACTACTTTGGATTCAGGGTGAATTGGGACAAATTCAGTCTTTACCCCTTGGACCCAGACACAACTTCTCATATTCACCCAGTCTCTAATCTGCAGGTGGTGTCCTCCTTTAGGTATCTAGGGGTTCTGGTGTAGACACCTCTGTCCACTTACTTTGTAAATAACTTAGACCCACTACTAACTCGCTTAAAGGAGCAAACTAAACAGTGGATGGACCTGCCCCTGGATCTCATGGGGAGGGCAAATACCCTCAAAATGATCTATTTACCAAGACTGCTATACATCCTGGCCAACTACCAATGCAAAATACCTAAATCTATTTTTAAACATATAGACACAATCTGTACAACGTTCCTGCGGAATGGCAGATCCCCCAGAGTGGCACTTGAGACACTAAGGTTACTGACACACCTTGCCATTACCAAACTTCATTCTATACTACCTAGCATCTCAACTGGTGCATATCCATGACTGGCTACAACCAATAGCAGCAAATGCATGTACTACCACTGAGGGGGCCATTGCGTCCTCCATGGAAACCCTTCACAATATTGTTTATAGGGGCAAAGTCCCGCCCCACCCTGGCACCTCCATGCTGGCCACATCCCTTTCATTGTTCAAATACATCACTAGCAAAATAACACAGCACACATGGTCGGTATCCCCGAATAACCCTCTATGGTTCAACCACACCTTGCAGGAACTTTACTCTTTACCTGACCCTAAGCATTGTTACACTAAAGGGATTAAATACCTTTGTCACCTATACACTGCACAAGGTTTAAATCCTTCCATCAGCTCAGATTTTACTTTGACTTGCCGCACTCATACCTGTTTTAATACTATCAGTTCAGACATGCTATCAGAGCACAGTTCGGCTCCCTACCACGACTAGAGAAACTGCTGAGACAACCTGACCCTACCAAACTTATATCTACTTATTACGCTGCCCTAATGACTGACTTTAACTCCAGATTTAGTAGGGCCCAGGAAAAATGGATCTCTATGGACATCTCCCTTGCAGAGGAGGACTGAACGGAGTTTAGTGACACGTACAAAACATAATTTATTTTATCAAGAGACTGCATTATACAGGTAAAAATTCTCCATCAATCTCACCTCACCCCAACCAGGTTGAAAAAGATGGGTTTGAATGTTTCCGCGGCTGCGGCCAAGAAGCCGACTTCCTACACTGTTTTTGGGCATGCCCAATGGTTCAGGTGGGCTCCTTTATCTCCACAGCCCTAGGCCTCCCTAACATTATTCATCCCAAGAATTGTCTGCTGGTCATCTTTGGTGACCTGCAAATATCGACACCTGCCAAAAGGCTACTCCGCATTCTCTACTTTAATGTTAGAAAAGTTAAAACTTTTAAAAACCTTATGGCTGAAGCTAATCAACGATGCTATCCCAATGTACAAACTTACCTTTGAACTTCTGAAACAAAGCAAAACATTCCACAATGGGACAGGGGGCTGGCTAGCCCCCTGGCCCTCCCCTCACAATAGAAATAGATTGCAGGTTGCCTGTAGGTCGTGCCACTCTATATACTGTATATATAGAATTTTACTGGTGCTAAGTAACCAACACCTTGATTGTATTCTACATACGAATGTATGATGCTTAAACAATGTATTATTATAAGTCTCCCAAATGCACAAGCCTAGTATTTGAAGCTGTATACCTATGATTGCCCAAGTTTTGTTTTTGTAAAGCATATTGTTTTGGGGTTTTTTTTCTCTTTTTTTTGGTTCATCTGTTTGTCATAAAACTAATAAAAAATATCTTTAGAAAAAAAAAAAAACTCACTTCTCCTGGCTCTTCTCTTCTCACACTGGAAATGGTGTGTGAGGAGAGAAGAGCCGGTAACAGCTAGTAACCAGGCTTAGTTTACATTTAGTGATCGGCTGTCAATGGATCACAGCCGATCACGTGGTAAACAGCCGCCAGCCATTGGCTGTTTACCCTTTTCGGTGACAAGCAGTGTTCCTGGGAACACGCCGCCACCAACGTGACCATGCTGCGCGCTCCCGATCGTGTGCATGCGCGGTCTAAAGCGGGGAATATCCATTTGTGATCGGTCGTGACATAATCACGGCCGATCACATGGTGAACAGCCATGCCCAATGGCTGTTCACCCCTGTCGGTGACACGCTGTGTCTCAGGGACATGGCGCCACTGACAGAGGAGGGCTGTGCGCCCGTGATCGCGCGCATGCCCTGTGTGAATCAGCCACTGTAATATGACGGTGGCCCAGAACAAGAGCCACACCGCTCTGCCGTCATATGATGGTGGGCGGGCGGCAACAGGTTAAAAAGGGGCATATTCTAGGAATGTTGCGAAGGCTAAGGCGGCATGATTTGGACAGGGATTGGATGTGGGCCTGAAAGGACAGTTCAGAGTCTAAGGTTACCCCTAGCACCCTGGCATGTGGGGATGGACTGATAGATGTGCCATTGATCTTGACAGAGAAGTCAGGAAAAGGGACATGTGGGGGGAGGAAATATTAGGAGCTCGGTTTTAGATTCAGTTTGAGGAAGTGGTTTGACATCCAGGCTGATATGTCTGTTAGTAAATCGTGAGGAGACTGATGGGGTGAGCTGAGGGGCAGAGAGATAGATTTGGGTGTCATCGGCATATAAATGGTAGTGGAAGCCATGGGAGGCTATCAGCTGACCCAGGGAGGACGTGTAGATCAAGAATAGTAGAGGTCCAAGGACAGAACCTTGGGGGACCCCAACATTAAGAGGAGTTGGAGAGGAGGAAGAGGAGTTGTAAGTGACACTGAAGATGAGGTGAGATAGGTAAGATTCGAACCAACGCAGAGCGCAGCCATGGAAACCAAGCAAATTGAGTTTTTGGAGGAGGAGGGGGTGGTCAACTGTATCAAACGCAGCTTAAAGGTCCAAGAGTAAAAGTACGGAATAATGACCGATGGTTTTGGCTGTTAGTAAGTCGTTTGAGTTTTAGGAGGGCAGTTTCTGTGGAGTACTGTGGGCGAAATCCAGACTCAAGGGGATCAAGAAGGTTATTCTCAATGAGGTGGTCGCTCAGTCGGTTGTAGACTAAACGTTCAAGGAGTTTGGAGGCAAAAGGAAGTAAAGAAATGGGTCTTAGGTTGTTAAGATTGGTGGGGTCCAGTGAGGCCTTTTTTGGTATGGGAGTGACTAGCGCATATTTTAGAGGGTTGGGGAAGATGCCAGTGGAGAGGGAGAGGTTGAAGGTATGAGTTAAAGAGTGTAGGAGAGAGCCAGATGGTGACCGTAGTATTTAAGAAGGAACAAGGTCCAGGGGGCAGGAGGTTAGGTGGGCATTAGAAAAAAGTTTAGTGACTTCCTCTATAGTAGCTGGGTTAAAAGAGGGAAGTGTTGATTGTGCAGGAGTGTAAAGTGAGTGTAAAGTGAGGGAGATATCTGTAGAGTGGAGATCTCAAGACAAATTGTCTCAGTCTTATTTTTAAAGTGATTAGCAATCTCCTGATCGGTGAGTAAGTTAGTGGGTGGAGGTAATGGAGGATGAAGTAGAGTGGTAAAGAAGAGTTGACGGGGACTGCGTAAGAGGGTGTTAATGAGAGTGATAAAGCAGGTCTGTTTGGCAGTGTGGAGGAAATTGTATTTTTGGAGGGCAAATTTATATTGGCTGAAATCTTGCTGTGACTTATGCCGCATACACACGATTGGAATTTCGCCCCGCAAAAGACCGATGAGAGCTTTTCGTCGGAAAATGCAACTGTGTGTATGCTCCATCGGACTTTTGCTGGCTGAATTTCAGCCAGCAAAAGATTGTGAGCATGTTCTCAATTTTTCAGTCGGAAAAAGTTCCTATCCGAAAATGCGATTGTCTGCTTTGCTTGCATCTATCTAGCAAGGTCACTCTGTGGTATAAGCAAGGAAGCTGAGATTTCTGCAGTGTGTAAATGTGCTTTTACTATACAAAGATGCTGTACATACAAAACTATTACAATATTAGGAATACAATACAAGACTGACAGATCTCTATAAAAAGCAAAAATGCCTAGCAAATGAACAGCCTATGGTCTAACAGTACAAATACACTTAAAAGTTACTTATCTTCTGTTACCCCGGAAGACCCCGAAGTCGGAAGAAGACCCCCGGAGCTGCCTACTTTTAAAACCTGTGTAGTGTGTTTTTTTTATTGACACTTTTTTTTCCTAGGTGGATGGGTAGGGGTACCATGTACCCCATACTCATTCACATAGGGTGGGGGGCCGGGATCTGGGGGCCCCCTTATTAAAGGGGGCTCCCGGATTCTGATAAGCCCCCCGCCCGCAGAGCCAGGGTTGTCGGGGAGAGACCCTTGTCCTCATCAACATGGGGAAAAGGTGCTTTGGGGTGGGAGGGGCCTGCAGGGCGCCCCCCCTCCCCCAAAGCACCCACCCCCCATGTTGAGGGCATGCAGCCTGGTACGGTTCAGGAGGGGGGGCGCTTGCTCGTCCCCACCCCCTTTCCTGACCGGCCAGGATGCATGCTCGGATAAGGGTCTGGTATGGATTTGGGGGGACCCCCACGCCGATTTTTCAGTGTAGGGGGTTCCCCTTACAATCCATACCAGACCTAAGGGCCTGGTATGCCCCTGAGGGGGAACTCACGCCGTTTTTTATATTTAAAATTTGGCGCGGCATTCCCCCTCATGATTCATACCAGACAGATGTCAGCACTGCCTGTCGCTCATCGCGAAAGGAAAAAAAAGAGATTGACACAATATCGTGGTCACCTACTGTATGTATGCCTGCATATTTATAATACATGTTTTTGTACCGATTTTTAGGTGATGTGCTGGTTGTTGAACCACAAGCTGAACCTTTCACCAGTGACAGCGCCCAAAGGCTCATCTACGACATCATGATGTGGAATGGGGAAATTGACCTTATAAGGAAGAAACTGAATGTTATGGAACAACAAATGAGGAACATGATCGATGGGTTGGGGAGAATATAATTGTTTTGCAAATCCAATACATTTACCCATTTGTTGGACTTAAACCTATTTTGTTTTTCTACATTTTAAAAGCCAAATTTTAAAGATGCACATGGTGCTATATAAATACCTTAAATAAATAAATCTCCCATCATGGGGGATCAATGTATGCATTTTGTGGGTGCAACCCCTTCCTCCTAACTCTAGTAGGTGAGAGGAAGGGGGTTGCACCCCCAGAACACATTCATTGATCCCCCATGATGGGAGATTTATTTATTTAAGGTACTTATATAGCGCCATCAATTTACACAGCACTTTACATATACATTGTACATTCACATCAGTCCCTACCCTCAAGGAGCTTACAATCTAAGGGTCCCTAACTCACATTCATACATACTAGGGACAATTTAGACAGGAACCAATTAACCTACCAGCATGTCTTTGGAGTGTGGGAGGAAACCCACGCAGGCACAGGGAGAACAAGCAAACTCCAGGCAGGTAGTGTCGTAGTTGGGATTCGAACCAGCGACCCTTCTTACTGCTAGGCGAAAGTGCTATCCCACTGTGCCGACACCACTGTGCCGCCCTGGAGATAGCACATGTTGACAATAGGCATGGTATCAGGAGGGAAATACCCATTTGTACTTACATTTTGTGTGCATCTTCCAAATTTGGCTTTTACAGGGGTGACATCACCCCATCTGATGAAGGCAATATCAAGACATTTTTGACACTATAATGTCTGATATTGCCTTCGTTTTTTTACGTTGAACTTTGTTCGAGAGTTGTGTATGTTATGTTTTAAAACATGCCTGTTTCTTAAAAAAAAAAAAAAATTGCAACAAAAAAACCAACAAAATTTTACATTTTACACTAAAATTTGGAAGGCACATGTAAATGTGCACAGAGTAAAATTTTTGGATAATCAACAATCTGTGGCTTCTTCATTCAATGCTCAATACCAGTTTTGTAAGTAATTTGTTGTTTACAGTGACAATGGGGCTTATTTACTATAAAGGAAAATCATGGGGCTTATTTACTATAAAGGAAAATCCACTTGGCACTACAAGTGCACTAGGAGAACCTAGGAGACAGACAAAAAAGAAACACAAGCAATAAAGAAAATGCAAGCTTTTATCAGATCTAATTTTTTTATTTGTTAAAAAATATTTAGACATTGTCTGGCATTGCAATGGCCCCCCTACCCGTAAAATAATTAAAATATTTCTCCCGAACTTCACGAGCGCTTTGGGGTGCCAAGCCAGGACAGCCAGTATCCAGGCCCGTCAGAGGATTGGAAGTAATAAGTCCCGCCTCAGGTCCAACTGAGGCTATATAATCGGTTTAATTTTTCCTTAAGAAGTTGTGCAAAATGCAGATTATGTGGTTGAGTTTATACTCCGTCATGTGTATGGCTGTCAGAAACAGGCGGAACCACCTGGCCATTATCCCGAAGGCATTCTCCATGACTCTTCTGGCTCTGGCCAACCGGTAGTTAAAAACCCTGCTCTCTGGGGTGAGGGTCCTCTGGGGGAATGGCCTCATCAGGTGCTCGCCCAGACCGAACGCTTCATCAGCAAGGAAGACGAACAGGAGTCCATCAACATTGTCTGCATCAGGTGGCAATCCCAGGCCACCACTCTGGAGCCATCGGTAAAACTCTGTCTGGGTGAAGACTCCTCCATCCGACATCCGGCCATTCTTCCCCACGTCCACATAGAGGAACTCATATTGTGCC
The DNA here is from genome assembly GCA_037952925.1 of Lithobates clamitans. Classification (NCBI taxonomy): domain Eukaryota; kingdom Metazoa; phylum Chordata; class Amphibia; order Anura; family Ranidae; genus Lithobates; species Lithobates clamitans. The sequence continues at coordinate 207,173 of JBBGZY010001800.1, read as the reverse complement.
GACACCACCGCCATTAACGCGATACTATAGTTATAGTTAAAGTATACTTATAGTTAAAATAGTATAACCCCGAATGGGGTGGTGGCACCATGTGGACGTGCTTCCCATTTATAGCCCCTCCACAGTTGGGAAAATCCCAACGTCGGCAAAATGAGAGGCTACAGTCTGCCATTCCTGTGGCTTTGAACTGTGGAGTCAAAACAGAAAAAATTAGTACTTTTGCACATAACATTGCAAGCAGATTAGACACAAACATTCTTGGCCAACATCAGTATAAATTTAATTTTAAGGAGTATTTAAAGACAAAAATATAAGGCCCACTTATCAGATGAATCCCCCCCCCCCTCTGATGGCCCATTGTAAAAATTTTAGGGGGGTAGGGTTTGAGATGATTTTGGGCCCCCCAAAAAAAGCCTCTGGCACTCTGCCTGAATTTAAGGACAACAATAACATTTGTAAACATTTTAGGGGGTGTTTGGGGTAAAGCATTACAATGGAGCTGACAAAATACATTGTTAAGTGACTAGGCTAGGTGTATATGGGCCCAGGATAGCATGCTGGGGAGGTTAGTGAAGGAAAATATGCATGTAGGCCAAAAAAGGAGCATTGAAAGATTACAGCATGCATGAGGACAAAGAGGACATTCACAGCATATTACAATCATGGCAATTAGGGAATGATGAAAGAAATACAAAACATTAGCAAGCATTAAATACATAGAATGTGATGTTAAAGGAGAAAACTTACCTTAATATAGTCCTTCTGCAGGACCTGAATAATAGCAAAACAGGTCTCTGGGATAATGATCCCCAGAGCCTGGGAGGAGATGCCCATTGAGAACTTGAGGTCCTGCAGGCTTCTCCCAGTTGCCAAGTACCGCAACGTGGCGACTAGCCTCTGCTCCGGAGTGATGGCTTGTCTCATGCAGGTATCCTGCCTGCTAATATAAGGGGACAACAAAGCCAACAGATGGTGAAAAACAGGGTCCGTCATCCTGAGAAAGTTCCTGAAATCATCAGGATTATTCTCCTGGATTTCAAGAAACAAAGGCATATGAGAGAATTGGTCATGCTGGAGTAACCAATTCTTGGTCCATGAACTCCTCCCCACCTTGTTCATGGACTTGGCTTGGGTCAAAGAATGCACCCCAACACCAAGCCTCCACACAGCACGAACTCTATGACGACTACGTACATGCAACATGGCTTCAAAACGGTCGGCTGGTCAGAACTCACTGAAGGCCTGTGAAGAGCGAGCTGAAAATCAGAAACGAGCGGACAAGAACACACTGAAAAAACAGATACGAACTGTCTACAAGCTCTGAAAAGCAGATACAAACCCACAAGCACAAACTGAAGAGCAGTAACAGACTGAAAAGCACGAAAGCTGAAAAACGCAAATCTTCTCTCACCAAACTTCTACTAACAACGAGATAAACACGAGATTAGCAAAAGGAGCCAGAAGGGTGGCGCGCTGGCTATTGCACTTCCTTTTTCTAGTCCCGTCGTACGCGCTGTACGTCACCTCCTTCTGGACGGTTGGACTTTGGTTTGACCATGTGTAGGCAAGACAGCTTGAATGGAATTCCATCTGAGAAACCTTTGGAGTTTATTCCGATGGCAAAACCGGACGTGTGTACGCGGCATAATGGTATTAAGTCTGTCATATGTATCGTGAAAAATCAATAAATTATCTAAAAGCTGCTAGCGTTGAACACGTCACATATATCGTGCAAAGATAAATACATTCATTGAATACGCTGCGCTAAAAATTATATAGATTGTAGTGTATACTAAAACTAAGTAAAATGAATCAAATTAATATAACTAATATGATATACACACAAAACCAATTTAAAGTGCCTCGTGCATAACTGTGTTTAAAACCATAAACATAAACAAATAACATATAGAAAAAAAAGTGCTCCTGTGCAATATATAGGGGGTTATTTACTAAAGGCAAATCCACTTTGCACTACAAGTGCACTTGAAAGTACACTTGGAAGTGCAGTCGCTGTAGATCTGAGGGGGGCAGACAAGGAAAATAAAAAACAGCATTTTAGCTTGCACTTGATTGGTTGATAAAATCAGCAGAGCTTCCCCTCATTTCAGATTTTCCCCTCAGATCTACAGCGACTGCACTTCCAAGTACACTTAAAGTGCATTGTAGTGCAAAGTGGATTTTCCTTTAGTAAATCAACCACATAGTGTCCAAATAGGTCGTGAATGACCGTGCTGAATATATACAACACTATATACAACACTGCAGGGGATATGTGATTAAAATCATAAGACAAAGTGCTCATGTGCATATAAATCGCATCCAAATCGCATCCAACTGCGTCTCTAGTAACGTGATAAAAGTTTGTGTAACTCAAGCACAATAAAAAGTGTGATCAAAGACGTGCTGGGGTGTCTTCACTCAGGTGCCCCCCTTAGGTAGTAAACGCTCACCTTGGAGCGTGCGACTTTGCGATTAAGCTAAGTCAAAGCATGCATGTGAACCACCTCTGGGCTCTTTAGAATGTCAGGCGCCTGGTTTCCTCAGCATAGTTATCCGGGATATGTTAAAGGAAAAACTCGATAGTGCAATAACGTTTTAAACAATTTATTTCCTTAAAGCAGAGATCCCAATCTGGGGTACTCACATATAGCAGGTGCTTCAGTGCACCATTCTATGATGAACATGTAGCAGATTATACCAGGGTGGTATCAGGATGATATATGATGATATATATTATATTTCCCCCTGAGGCAGATACGATATCCCTGTATCGACACTAGTTGGGGAGGGGTCAGGATGGCACGACAAGACATCTTGTAAGCTAAGTAAGATGCTCGTATCATCCCAATACCACCCTGGTATAATCTGCTACATGTTCATCATAGAATGGTGTACTTACGCACCTGATATTGTATATGTGAGTACCCCAGATGGGGATCTTTGCTTTAGTGAAAAAAATTGTTTAAAACGTCATTGCACTATCGAGGTTTTCCTTTCACATATCCCGGATAACTATGCTGAGGAACCCAGGAGCCTGACATTCTAAAGAGCCCAGAGGTGGTTCACATGCGTGCGTTGACTCAGCTCAATCGCAAAGTCGCACGCTCAAAGGTGAGCGTTTACTACCTAAGGGGGGCACCTGAGTGAAGACACCCTAGCACGTCTTGGATCACACTTTTTATTGTTCTTGAATTACACAAACTTCTATCACGTTATAGAGACGCAGTTGGATGCGATTTATATGCACGTAAGCACTTTGTCTTAAGATTTGAATCACATATCCCCCGCAGTGTTGTATATATTCAGCACGGTCATTCACGACCTATTTGGACACTATATATTGCACAGGCGCACTTTTTTTCTATATGTTATTTGTTTATGTTTATGGTTTTAAACACAGTTATGCACGAGGCACTTTAAATTGGTTTTGTGTGTATATCATATCCATTTATTAGTTATATTAATTTGATTCATTTTACTTAGTTTTAGTATACACTACAATCTATATACTGTAATTTTTAGAGCAGCGTATTCAATTAATGTAATTCGCAATGAAACTGGAGAAAATAGACAAATACAGTGAGCTTCAAAAGGAGGATAGGGACAGAAAGGGGGGTGGATGAAGAACCTGAAAAATGCTTTGAGGTTATAGGAGGATTCCAACACCACCTCCTTTCCGTCCACTAGGCCTGGGAGAGTGAGTCCACAGCGGGCCTCCATAGGAGAGGGCAGCAGAAGAAGGAAAGTCAGATTCTTGATTTCAGGTCTCAGTAATTGCAAGTAGGTTCAGCGAGAGTTTGTGATAAATAGGTCATAGACGGTGGTGAGTTTGTTACAAACAGAGCAGGCATTCCAAAAGGGAACAGGAGAAGGGGAGGCTGGTCCTAGGCAGAAGAGGAAAAGAAATGAGATTGTGTGGATTGCGGCTGCTATCAGAGGATAGGGGGTGCCGGGTATGTTGGCCGAAGGTAAATGATTGCAGTCCGGGATTTGGGGAAATATCTCCAGAAGTTAGGAGAGGCAGAAGGGTGAGAGAGGTGATATGGGAGTGTGACTTATGTGGGGGGACATGTCCCAGTGTCCTGGAGGTTTTATTGCTATATAGGTTCAGAATTAGCAGGAGCTGATGCGTGCAGTAAAAAGGTGAAGACAGGAGTGAAGGTGATATATATAAGTTGTGGGGTGGAGAAGATGGGTGAAGGAGAGAGAATTTAAGGAAAGAGGATGCAACTGTGAGAAGGAAAAGTAAGAGAAAAAGAAGGAAACGTGCATGATACAGAGTGGTGGGATTGAGAGGAAGCCTGGATGAGAGATGAAATAGTTTGATGGAGAATCAGGTCACCTGTAGTCTGTTTAGTGTTCTGCAGTAGTCTGTTGTGGATTTTCGCTTTGTGCATTCACTAAAGTGTTGAGCCAAAGTGTAATACTTAATCCAATATGAATACTTTATCCAAGATGATAGTTGCCAATGCAATCCCTGCCTGTGTAAACCCCTGGCTGTGCATCCCCTAGAGAAGGCCTAAATTTATACTGAGTTTGGGTGGGGGTACTGCCAATTAATTACAAAATGTACATAGAAGAGCCAGCACCACTGGAAATTTAGTCTTCAATTTTATTGTTGTCGTATGACTATGATAAAAAGAACACGCAGATGCGTTTCAGCACGCAGGCCTTGTTCACAGCACTTGTGGGAGGGACATCCTGAGCCAGAGCACCTGGACTAGGTTTGCTACCGTCCATCTCATCATTTGGCTTTTCTGTCCAGAGCGGTGTGATTTTGTGTTGCATTCACTGCCAATTAGTCAGGATTGCATAGGAGGAACACATGGCTAACAGAACCAACTTCTCACACCAAAGGCAGACTATAAGACACAGCAAGAGAGCAGAAGGGTCAGGGTTATAAACATAAGAACAGCTCATAATTTAGGTAAAGACAATAAGAGAGCAAAATAAACATAACAGTGATATGGACAGAGGTAAAGAATTTGAAGACAGCATAGATTACCATTAAGCACGTACACAGAAATATGTAGCAAGCAGATCCCAGTTTCAATTTAAGGTGGAAGTTGTGGTTGAGCTGACATACACAGAAAAAGCATTCATGGTTCCCTCAATGAACTGTAGCTCCCCAGTGCCGGCAGCACTCATGCAGCCCCAGATCATAACACTCCCACCACTGTGCTTGACTGTAGGCAAAACACACTTGTCTTTGTACTTGTCAGGAAACTTCCCATGGTAGACGCAATGCCGGCCACTCTGGAGCACGCCTGTGTGCGCCGGTGCGCGTTGGCGCGCGCTGGTGTGCGGGCGCATGCGCCTGTGCGTGTCGGTGGGCATACGCCTGTGCATGCGGCGCCAATCGGTCTATTTGAACTGGCAGTACACTCAGGATCGGTGCTGTCTGATCTGCAGCTCCCTGTGACCCTTGCTCCTGTTATCTGTCTTGAACGTTGATCTCCTAACTACCCGGCTTGCCCTTTGGATTATCCTTTTGTCTTCTGCCTGCACCTGACCTCGGCCTGCCTTTGACTCTGAATCCGTCTGCTCCTCTGTTTCTCGTTGCCCATCTGTTGCCGACCCTGCCTGTGACCCGACCTGTCTGCTCCTGCTCAGCATCATCTGCGTGTGTACCTGCCTGCCTGTCTGCTGTCCAGTTGGTCATCAGTCTCTGCATCTGGGATCCAGAGCTGCCTTTCCTGCAACTACCTGCCAGGTTCTCATACCACTCTGCACTCCCTTGCCTCCTGTTCATACTACCAGGGGCCGGGAGTCAGACACATAAGGGAGACCTTCCTTTGCTCAATTGGGCTCGTTGGTCAGGTACATGAAAGTCTGACAGTACTCCTCACCTGGTTGCCGCCACACAAGCTTAATACCATCTAAACAGAATAAGTTTCCATGTTCTTAGTCTGCTTATCTTCATCAAACTGTTTGTTCTTGTGCATCATCTTTAGAAGAGGCTTCCTTCTGGGACGACAGCCATACAGCCCAATTTGATGCAGTGTGCAACGTATGGTCTGAGCACTGACAGGCTGACCCCCCTTCAACCTCTGCAGCAATGCTGGCAGCATGCATACGTCTATTACCCATAGACAACCTCTGGATATGATGAGCATGTGCACTGAACTTCTTTGGTCGACCATGGCGAGGTTTGTTCTGAGTGGAACCTGTCCTGTTAAACCACTGTATGGTCTTGGCCACAGTGCTGCAGCTCAGTTTCAGAGTCTTGGAAATCTTCTTATAGCCTAGGCTATACATCTGGTGAACCTTGGCACCCAGATGTTTTGGAACTACATTTCCCATGATGCGCAATAACACTGCGGGGTGCCAAGGTTCGTCATCACTGGCCTAGGCCATCTTTATTTAGAGTAGATATTAAATGTATTTCGCGCAATATCATCAATACTAAATATGTGCAAATCTGTGTAAACATAAACAAAATGAAAACTTTTTGGATAGTGGTTGCTACAGCTGTAATTACTAGGATCAATGATCTCTATGTTTGCCACATATAGCAATACCCACTATTTATAGATAAAGTGATGGTGCTAAATAATATGCTAATGATAAAAATCTATTAGAATATTGTGACACAAATGTGGTGAAAAAAACAAGTTGAATCCGTGAATAAACAAGCATAAATAAATAAATACGTATGAGTGAAATAATTTTTCTAAAGTGCTGATAGAAAATATTATGTGTGACCCATCATATATAAATTCATAAATAATCAAGATACCAGCAATAATCTAAAAATAGTGCTGTCAAAATTCATACAAAAGTGACTAAAAAGTGCAAGTGATAAAATTATAAAATTCAAGAATATAAAAAATAATATATAAAGTTCTTGGAAAAAATAGATGGCAATAATGAAAAAAGTATAAAAAATGTTTTTTCTATTCGGATCTGTTCTATCTTCTATACTAGGTATATTATTCTTGTGGTGGTGCCTCCTAGTATGGTCTCTCAGAACTCTCACCTTAATTATGCATTAAACAGGCATATGGGTTGTTATGACTTTAAGACGTAGAAGCAGTGTCTGGGAGCCTCTCCTTCTTTGTTGTTATCTCTCCATGCTTTCTTCTCTGTCACTCTGCTCTAGTAAACTCAGTATCAAGGAAGATAAAAATAGGGGAGGAGGAGAGAGAAGAAAGGCTCCACTAGTGCATTAACGTTTAAAAACCAAAGGGGGGGTATTTATTAAGTAATTCTTCTTACATTTAAAACAGGCAGAGTAAATAATGAATCATCTGGCGTTCTCAGCGCCCTCTCACTTGTGCTTCAGTGTGTGTGCCGCTCTAGCCAATCCCTACGCGTTACGACACCGTCATGTGTCTTCATCTGGGGAACCGGATTGGCTGTTCAATGTTACCTTATATGTATTGAAACCGGAAGTTCTAAAACCGCCATTTTACTTGTGGTTGTATTCATTTAGATAGGCGGCTTGTACGTTAGAACTTGAAGTGCCAGAACCGCCATTTTACTTATGGTTATGTTCGCTCTGCTTGGCGGTCATTTTTCCTTAGGCTTAGGGAGTAAATACTCCTCCATTTTGTTGTAGATGTGTGTGTTATTTCTCTATAAAGTGGACTCCTATGTGGGCGGCCATTTTTTCGGTGGAGATTTAGTTACTATTACATCTCATTAGCGGCCAGCATATACCAAGAAGGAGGTGTATTATGAGATTTTAGAACGGGATAAGGAAATACCTTAGTACTATTAGTGTATAAATCAGCCCACCTAAAGGAAGTGTATATATAAAATTGTACATATATGTTATGATTTTACCGCGTATTGAATTAATTTTAAAATGTCAACCAATTAATCATTAGTTCTATACGCAATGTTAAACCAATTAATGGCATTACATGTTCACACAATTCTCATCCAATAATGAATAAAACGGTGGTCATCCATACATATTAATCATAAATAATAATAAATCCGTCATGATGGCAATTGTACATAGTAATAATACATAATCTTATTAAACTTAATTGCATAGTAAAAGAAACAACAGCAATGGATAAGGAATGAATACTCTAATCTGATATCTATAGAAAATTATTAATTAAAATCTGTATTAAAAATCCCTATTAAATCTTTCTATGATCTGTCCAATAAAAGTGGATATTGAAGTTTATTACAACATTAAAAATCAGTATATAAAATCATTTAAAAATTATTTAAAAAACAATTTAAATCAAATTCCACGTTCACGTTATCCACGTTATCACTTGCACTTTTTAGTCACTTTTGTATGAATTTTGACAGCACTATTTTTAGATTATTGCTGGTATCTTGATTATTTATGAATTTATATATGATGGGTCACACATAATATTTTCTATCAGCACTTTAGAAAAATTATTTCACTCATACGTATTTATTTATTTATGCTTATTTATTCACGGATTCAACTTGTTTTTTTCACCACATTTGTGTCACAATATTCTAATAGATTTTTATCATTAGCATATTATTTAGCACCATCACTTTATCTATAAATAGTGGGTATTGCTATATGTGGCAAACATAGAGATCATTGATCCTAGTAATTACAGCTGTAGCAACCACTATCCAAAAAGTTTTCATTTTGTTTATGTTTACACAGATTTGCACATATTTAGTATTGATGATATTGCGCGAAATACATTTAATATCTACTCTATCAAGTGTTGGTGTGAAAAACCCTCATTTTGCTGCAATATCTATACCTGTTTTTTAGGAATATTCTATTAAAAATGATCTAGCTACCATTTATCTATTTATTTCACATCTACCAGCGCGAAGGAAAATTTCTATTAATTCATCTTTATTTAGAGCAACAATTATTTTTTACAGATCCTCAGAGAGTTCTTTGCCATAAGGTGCCATGTTGAAGTTCCACTGACCAGTATGAGAGAGTGAGAGCGATAACACCAAATTTAACACACCTGCTCCCCATTCACACCTTAGACCTTGTAACACTAACAAGTTACATGACACCGTGGAGGGAAAATAGCTAATTGGGCCCAATCTGGACATTTTCACTTAGGAGTGTACTCACTTTTGTTGCCAGCGACAACATTAATGACATTAATGGCTCTGTGTTGAGTTATTTTAAGGGGACAGCAATTTTACACTGTTATACAAGCTGTTACTTTACTTTACATTTTAGCAAAGTGTCATTTCTTCAGTGTTGTCGCATGAAAGATATAATAAAATATTTACAAAACTGTAAGGGGTGTACTCACTTTTGTAAGATACTGTATTATACCAATATAATATTAGTATTTTACCAATTGGCATTAATGTCTAAACCGCTAGCAACAAAAGTGAGTACACACCTAAGTAATAAATGTCCAAATTGGGCCCAATTAGACGTTTTTCCTCCCCGGTAACATGTGACTCATTACTGTTACAAGGTCTCAGGTGTGAATGGGGAGCAGGTGTGGTAAATTTGGTGTTATCGCTCTCACTCTCTCATACTGGTCACTGAAAGTTCAAGATGGCACCTCATGGCAAAGAACTCTCTGAGGATCTGAAAAAAAGAATTGTTGCTCTACATAAAGATGGCCTAGGCTAGGCATGTCCAAAGTCTGTAAAGACTGAATTTCCCCCTACGGTAGAGATGGAAAAGTGGCGCTGGCCCTACTACTTGTGGGATGAACACTAGTGATGTTTATAGTGCAAAGATTATACTTTAAGCAATACAAAAAATGCAACAGTAGGTGTAATGGATAACACCTCTACATTCGCATCTTAGTGTGAATTAACACATACCATATAGTGACTCAATCAATAAATACCGTATTTATCTGCGTATAACACGCACATGTGTATAACACGCACATGTGTATAACACGCACATTCATTTTAAGAGGGAAGTTTCAGGAAACAACTTAAATTTGAAATAAGGAACTTTGAAGCAAAATAAGGGTCAGTGCCCATCTGCAGCCTCACCATTGCCATCAATGCAGCCTGATTAATGCCCACCTGCAGCCTCACAAGTGCCATCAATGCAGCCTTATTAGTCCACATCAATGCAGCCTCACCTTTGCCATCAATGCAGCAGCCTCACCATTGCCATAAATGCAGCAGCCTCACCATTGCCATAAATGCAGCAGCCTCGCCATTGCCATAAATGCAGCAGCCTCGCCATTGCCATAAATGCAGCAGCCTCGCCATTGCCATCTATTGACTTCCTATTACAGAGGCCGCCAAGTAAACAGGAGATTCTCACTGTATGTAATCTGATGGCACTCGTCCCGCCCCCCCTCCCCCCCATTGCCTCCGAGGCAGCTGAAATTGAAGTATTGGCGTATAACACGCACACGCTATTTGCACCCGATTTTCATGGTGAAAAGGTGAGTGTTATACGCCAATAAATACAGTAATTAATAAACCCTTAATGAGTGTAGCATCAAAACCCAAAAAACTGAATAAACAATGATGATGTCACATAACATAACTCAGAAGACATGTAAAACATCAATATTATTGACACCCCGTGATAACTATGTGTACTGGTGTCAAGCTCACAGCACACCAGAAATCTCACAGCATAAAAATAAATGTATAATGAAAAAAACTGAAGAAAAAAACTGAAGAAAAAAACTGAAGAAACAAAATATAGTGAGTCAATATATAATGTGCAAAAAATACAAAAAATATAAAAAGTGAGAAGTGAAAGTCCACATATAATGTGAAAAATAAGAAGGCAATTCCAAAAATAAAAGTGTCTCCACTTGATAGTGCTGCAAATCCAAGTGTCCACCACACCTCAGTGACGTGATTCCACTCCCTTGTGAATTTCCAACTCACCAGCTGTAAAGGCCTCCCACTCTCGTGTTTGGCCAAAATAAGCCTCAACCCACTCCTATAGGGGCTAAACAGCCCCGCTGTTATCCACCGCTATATATTCCAGACTCTCTCCTTAGGATGATGTTTCACATAAAGGATGAGAAGAAATGCTCCAATAGTGTAGTACTGTTTTAAAAGAACAAACACCAAAAAACTCACATGGTGAATAAAATTAATGGGCAAATCGATACATGGCAGCCAGATAACATCACAGCGAAACATGCAGCAGACAGTGCTTTACCAGTACATGGCCACGGCGGACCCAGGGAGTATGAACGCCGATGACAGTCTCACCAGCCCGCAGCAGACAATCCTCTGCATCCATACACTGACCCTCGCTCCGTGCCCGTCTCTCCTTTCTCCTTCACTCTCCCTTCTAACTCACTTATAGGATTGCCGTGTAGCCACGTCCCGACATGTTTCGTCACTGGGACTTAGTCATGGGGTTCCAATGTCATGTCCAAAGTCTGGCCCGCGGGCCAATTGCTGCCCGTGGTCCAGTTTCATACAGCCCCACTGGTAATTTGGATATATATATCTTTTGTGGCCCCCAACAAATCGGCACTTGGGGGTTCGTTGGGGGGCCACAAAAGATATATACTGTATTTATCGTTCCTCGGAGGGGACAGGGAGGGGGTGGGACGAGTGCCGTCAGATTACATACAGGAGAATCTCCTGTTTACTTGGCGGCCTCTGTAATAGGAAATCCTGTCTCCTGGGCTGGCATTGGACAACTGTTCTGTCTATCATGGGAGGTGGGACTTTGTATTAAAGAGGCCGAGTAAACAGGAGATTCTCCTGTATGTAATCTGTTGGCGCTCATCCCACCCCCTCCCTGTCCCCTCCGAGGCTGCAGATGGGCATGGATCAGGCTGCACTGATGGAAATCGTGAGGCTGCATTCAGAGGCTGCATTCATGGCAATGGTGAGGCTGCATTCATGGCACTGGTGAGGCTGCATTCATTGCAATTTTGAGGCTGCATTCATGGCAATTGTGAGGCTGCAGATGGGCATTGATTAGGCTGTATTGATGGGCACTGACACTTATTTTGCTTCACAGCTCTTTATTTAAAATGTCTTTTTTTTCCTGAAACTTCCCTCTTATGCCCCGTACACACGGTCGGATATTCCGATGGACAATGTCCGATCGGAGCGTGTTGTCGGAAATTCCGACCGTGTGTGGGCTCCATCGGACATTTTCCATCGGATTTTCCGACACACGAAGTTGGACAGCAGGAGATAAAATTTTCCGACAACAAAATCCGATCGCGTCAATTCCGACCGTGTGTGGCCTGTTCCGACGCACAAAGTGCCACACATGCTCAGAAGAAATTCCGACACGGGACAGCTCGTTCTGGTAAACTTAGCGTTCGCAATGGATACAGCACTTTCGTCACGCTGCAATGTTCAAAATGGTTTAATACAGCGCACTCTCTTCTTCTTTATAATGTGACAAGAATTAAGTAGTTTTGATGCTCATATTCACACACACTTCTCACAAACTTCTTTCGTTACTATTTATCGGGATTCCCTCAATATATTTTGATTTCTCACATCTGACAACATTTTTTTTTTTTTTTTTTACTTTAATGTAGATTCTTTTTTTGTGTTTCTCTTTTTTCATTGTTTTTTTTGGTGATTTTGATTTGTACTCCCGAAAATGTTTGTGTGTTTTTTGTGACAAGTTCCCACAACACCATTGATATGTTGTTCTATTTAATCTGTAAGAGATTGTTTGGTGTTGTTGTCCCTTGTTAATTTCACATTTTATGTTTTTAGAAATGTACCTGAATCGTCACCAACAAACTGTCCTTTTTGGATGAAAACACACACAGGAGAGTAGAATTTACTGAAAAATTTTTTATTAAGGGGTCACAACTATAAACAAAGAGGGAGGCAATGCTGGAGAAACTGCAGAAATTGGCGAAGCTTTGGACCCCCAGGGCAGACATCAATTATTTAAAAGCAAAATTGGTGGCCTGAGGAGTCCATATCTAAGGGAGGGCAGTCTGGTCCAGAAGTCCCAGAGATCCAGAAAGCAGCAAATGACATCTGTGTCCCCAGGCTGTTGTCATACGAGAGACTGCATCTTCTGTCAGACCAGACTGAACCAAGGACAATCACTCTCAGGTCTTCCTTCCACGCTTCCTTCCAGGCTTTGGCTGTGGTGGTGGAGTTGTGGCAGCAGGAGGAGGAGGAGGAGGATCGTCGATCTCAATGACATCGGTCTTGTGTGTCAGTTCCCCACTCTCCCCCTTACGTAGGACTTTATAAATCAGGTCCTCAGAGATCTTGCGTTGGCCCTCCTGCATGTCCTGCAATTTGGTGGCAGCCATGCAGGCAAAGGCCTCCTCAGGACTGGGGAAGGCTCTGAGGGACGCCGAAGCCTCCTGGATCAGCCTGTATGCTGAATCCTGCACAGGACTGGGAGTCATCTTCCTGGCTCGTTTATGTGGCAGGCGGAGGGGAGGAACCTGAGACTCAGTCAGGCTGCGACTTGTCCCAGGCTTCTCTTGGCTGACACTTAGCCCCGCCTCCTCCTGGCTGACACTAATCCCCGCTTCCTCCTGGCTGACACTAATCCCCGCCTCCTCCTGGCTGCCACATTCCACAACCTCCTCCTGGCTGAGGTCTTCTTGTGTATGAAAAAGGGACATAGTTTTAGTATTTTTTACATCAATCACACACAATTTTCACCTCCTGACTACTGCAAATTGAATGTTAACAAATATAACAGACTATCCTTCTGAGCCCAGCATTTTGCATTCTTGTCCCAATTTTGGGTGCCCACTACTGTCTATTGATATGTAAAACACTTTATGAAATCAGCAATTAGTGATCAATAATAACATCTAGTAAACATCATTTATTTATTGCCCAGAAATCTGTAGAAGAATGCTATACCTGACTCCAGCTGGGCTCCTCCACTTCTTCCTGGCTGGAAGGGCCAGGTTGGACATCGGAAGCCTCAGCTGGTATGGAAGGAAGAGTGGAAGGAAGAGTAGAGAGGGATTCCCTGACTTCAGTGTGGTCTGACAGAAATCGCAGTCTCTCGTAGTACCACAGCCTGGGAACATAAACGTCATCTGCTGCAGCTCCGGACCTCTGGGAATCTGTGACCTTCTTGCGCTCCCTAAGATAAGTGCTCCTCAGGCCACCAATTTTTGCTTTTAACCACTTGACAACTGGGCACTTAAACCCCCTTAATAACCAGACCAATTTTCAGCTTTTGGTGCTCTCACATTTTGAATGACAATTACTCAGCCATGCAACACTGTATCTATATGAAATTTTTGTCCTTTTTTTCACACAAATGGAGCTTTCTTTTGGTGGTATTTAATCACCGCTGGGTTCTTTATTTTTTGCGCCGTAAAAGAAAAAAGACCGAAAAATCTGTAAAAAAATGCATTTTTCTTCATTTCTGTTATAATATTTTGCAAATTAGTAATTTTTCTTCATATATTTTGGCCAAAATTTATACCGCTACATATCTTTGGTAAAATTAACCCAAATCGGTGGATATTATTTGGTCTTTGTGAAAGTTATAGAGTCCAAAAGCTATGGTGCCAATCTCTGAAAATTGATCACACCTGAAGTACTGGCGGCCTATCTAATTTCTTGAGACCCTAACATTCCAGAAAAGTACAAATACCCCCCAAATGATACCTTTTTGGAAAGAAGACATTCCAAGGTATTTAGAAAGATGCATGGTGAGATTTTTGAAGTTGTCATTTTTTCCCACAATTCTTTGCAAAATCAAGGTTTTTTTTTTACTTTTTTTTTTTCCCCACAAAATTGTCATATTAGCAGGTTATTTCTCACACACCACATATGCATACCACAAATTACACCCCAAAACACATTCTGCTATTACTCCCGAGTACGGCGATACCACATGTGTGAGACTTTTACACAGCGTGGCCACATACAGAGGCCCAACATGCAGGGGAGCACCTTCAGGCGTTCTGGAGCTCCCAGGCCAATTCTGACATTTCTCTCCTACATGTAAAAATCATCATTTATTTGCTAGAAAATTACATAGAACCCCAAAACATTATATATGTTTTTTTAGCAAAGACCCTAGAGAATACAATGGCGGTCGTTGCAACTTTTTATCTCGCACGGTATTTGCGCAGCAATTTTTTTAACGCTTTTTTTTGGGAAAAAAACTGTTTTGTGCTTTACAAAAACCAAAACAGTAAAGTTAGCCTAATGTTTTTGCATAATGTGAAAGATGAAGTTATACTGAGTAAATAGATACCCAATATGTCACCTTTCAAAATTGCACGCGCTTGTGGAATGGCGCCAAACTTTGCTACTCAAAAATCCCCATAGGCGAAGCTTTAAAATTTTTTACTGGTAACATGTTTTGAGTTACAGAGGAGGTCTAGGGCCAAAATTATTACTCTCGCTCTACCGATCGCAGCGATACCTCACATGTGTGGTTTGAACACGGTTTTCATATGTGGGCGGGACTTATGTATGCGTTCGCTTCTGCATGCGAGCACGCAGGGACAGGGGCGCTTTAAATTTTTATTTTTTTTTTATTGTTCATTTTACTTTATTTATTTTAGTTTGATGCTTTTTTCCAAAAAAAAAAAAATTTGACCACTTTTATTCCTATTACAAGGAATATAAACATCCTTGTAATAGGAATATGGCATGACAGGTCCTCTTTACAGTGAGATATGGGGTCAATAAGACCCCACATCTCACCTCTAGGCTGGGAAGCCTGAAATAAAAAAAATAAAAAAAACGATCCTGGCTTCGATCGTAGCGGTGAGTCGGTAGAAGCGCGGGAGGGGGGGACATCCCCTCTCGCCTCCCGTAAGAACGATCAAGCAGTGGAACAGCTCATGGTGTAGGGAATCGCCGGCTGAAAAAGCCGATATCTGAATGATGCCTGTAGCTGCAACCATCATTCAGATATCTCCGCACAAAGTCAAGGACGTTGTATGACGGCCGGTGGGCGGGAAGTGGTTAAAACGCATTTTTTTTTTTAACACAAAGTTGTCCATTTATACAATATTTCTACCACATAACATGTACATACCAAAAATGACACCCCAAAATGGATTCCCCTGCTCCTCCTGAGTACGGCGATACCACATGTGTGAGACTTCCACAGCCTGGCGGGGTATTGCGGAGTATGGCGGGGTATTGCAGGGTATTGCAGGGTATGGCAGAGTATGGCAGAGTATGGCGGGGTATTGCGGAGTATGGCAGGGTATTGCAGAGTATGGCGGGGTATGGCGGGGCATGGCAGAGTATGGCGGGGGCATGGCAGAGTATGGCGGGGGCATTGCAGGGTATGGCGGGGGCATTGCAGAGTATGGCGGGGGCATTGCAGAGTATTGCGGGGGAATTGCAGAGTATTGCACAGCATTGCAGAGTATTGTGGGGGCATTGCAGAGTATGGCGGGGGCATTGCAGAGTATTGTGGGGGCATTGCAGAGTACTGCACAGCATTGCAGAGTATTGTGGGGGTATTGCAGAGTATTGTGGGGGTATTGCAGAGTACTGCACAGCATTGCAGAGTATTGTGGGGGTATTGCAGAGTATTGCACAGCATTGCAGAGTATTGTGGGGGTATTGCAGAGTATTGTGGGGGTATTGCAGAGTATTGTGGGGGTATTGCAGAGTATTGCACAGCATTGCAGAGTATTGTGGGGGTATTGCAGAGTATTGCACAGCATTGCAGAGTATTGTGGGGGTATTGCAGAATATTGTGGGGGTATTGCAGAGTATTGTGGGGGTGTTGCAGAGTATTGTGGGGGTGTTGCAGAGTATTGCACAGCATTGCAGAGTATTGTGGGGGTATTGCAGAGTATTGCACAGCATTGCAGTGTATTGGGGATGGCTGAGCATGGATGGATGGATGCCTGGATGTCTCTGTGCAGCGCTATGGGCACTACACATACAGCCCACAGCGCTGCAGACATCCATCCATCCGCCTCTCCGGTCACTGTGTACCGATCGGTACACAGGCGGGGAGGAGAGGGGGAGGAGAGGAACCGGCGTCATCAGATGACGCCGGTCTGTTTACATGTGATCGCGCCGTCATTTGACGGCGCGATCACATGGTAAACGGCCGCGATCAGCGGCCATTTACCGGGATCCGTGATGCGCCGGGTCCTCTGGACCCGGCGGTCACGGATGTGTTCGGTTGCGCGCCCCAGGGGGCGCGCGAGAGGGGAATTCTGGGAGGACGTCATAGTACGCCCTCCCAGAGTTATCCAACCGCCCTGCAGCCGTCATTCGGCTATGGGCCGGTTGGTAAGTGGTTAAATAAGGGATGGTTGCTGTGGGGACCACCGGCTTCACCAACTCCAGCAGTTTCTCCAGCGCTGCCTACCTCTTCTGTTTATGGTTATAGTGGGGGTGTCTGACTTGCCACAGACAGGGCAGCTCCCTGTACTTGTCAATGAACAGGGGCAGGAAATTGTGGTTGTTGAACCCATCCATTTTCTCTGCAAGACACAACACAAGACAAACCCTAATGTCAGGCCAAACTCCCCTAATCTTGTTACAATATAGGCTTCCATTTCGAAGCAGTATAGGCCCAAGTTTAGATCCTACCTTCGTTAGCACGATCGGCGTCTCCGATGCTCCTTCCTCCGCTCACTGATCGTACGTAAGACGCGCACGTTACGATTTATACACAATGCGCATGCGTATAACTCCGCCCGCCACTGACGTTCTTTCTAGTCTATTCCCCACCCCTTTTCATTCGGTGCAGTGGAAGAAGAGCACATGGCGGATAGACAGCAGGATCGTGCTAATTACAGCAACGAGGAGGAGGAGGAGGAGGAAAGGCCGGAACCTGAAACGTCCCGATCCAGAAGGAGATTAAAGGACTCAAATATGTCCTTTGGGGAGATGTTGGAGATGGTGGACATCCTGAAGAAGGCCGACTATGATGGAAAGTATGGGCCTTACCCCAACCACAATGTCCGAAAGGCCAAGATCATGGCGAAAGTGGTCAGGAGTCTGCACCGGAAATTCGGGGTACGACGATCGAAAGATCAGCTCAGGAAGCGGTGGTCGGACCTGAAATTACGAGAACATGAGCAGTACAGAACGATCTGGAGAGTGCTGCAAAAAAGTAAGTAGTTGTGCTGTGTTCCTATTCTTTATGTTTATTACGTTCGTGCTGCTCCATGTGCTTTTAGGAACTGTTGTACAGTTTAAAATGGCAACTTTCATGTTCATGGGCACATTATGCGTTCGGATCACACATTTTTATTTCGGACGATAAAATACCATTGTTTAGCCCATATGCATTTGGCCACCATTTTGACGCCCTATACTTGTCTTCAAAGAATTGGGTTCTGTAGATGGCTTTGTTACTAGAATGAAATGAAAACTAGATTGTGTGTAAGGAGAGGACACTGAGCAGCTGTTTTCACATCTGGACACTGGAGCACTAGTGTGGGACCCCAGAACACCATTTTTATTAGGGGGGCCACACAGGTGCTCCAGTGTATACTATAGGGGGGGCTACATCTGTGAAGCTTGTACTAAACAGGTAAAGTATTGCAGCTTGACAAAGGACACTAAAAAAGCTACATCTTGGAACTCGGCTAAAATAGATCATTGTACCCCACTTCCAAGCAATGTTTCATCTTTATAGTTCTGCCATCAAATATCTGTGTGCTAAGTATACCATTTTTGTTTTACATAGGGGAGAAAAGACTCGGAGGACACCCCTCATCCGAGGAGACCAGAGCCCCCCCCCTCTGGAAGAAGGGGAAATCCCCCCAACACAAGATGAGCAGGAGGAGGAAGAAGACGTGGTGGAACTAGTCACCACAACAGGTGAGTGTCTGCAACCACAGGCTCAGATAAGAGATGGATGGCCGCATATTTTGGGAAACCTAATTTATTTTGGGGTTCCTCTCTTTTTAGGTGATCGTGAGGTTGTGGATGAAGATCCTTTCACATCCAAAAGTGCCCAGATCCTGATCGGGGAGATCATGGGGTGTAATTTACAATTGGAAAACATCAAGCAAAACATCCCATTCCAAAATATAAAAACATCATTGATGTTTTGGGGCGAGTTTAAAACCCCTCCAAATCACTTTCTTCTTTTGTGTGCTACAATGTGCGAAATGTTTTTGTGATTTTTCCCAAAGCCAAATTTGGAGGATGCACAAAGTGTGCCAACATGTGCTATCTGCCATCACGGGAGATCAATGGATGCGTTTTGGGGGTGCAACCCCTTCCTCAATAATAAAGTAGCGGTGAGGAAGGGCTTTCTCCCCCAAAACACGTCCCTTGATCCCCCCTGATGGCAGATAGCACATGTTGACATTGTGAAATTTGTGTGCATCTTCCAAATTTGGCTTTTCCAGGGGTGATTTCCCCCCATCTGAACGCAATATCAAACACAGTTCCTAAATACTCATGTCTGATATTGCCTTCCAGTTCTACCAAATGTGAACTTTGTAAGATCAAGATTTGTGTCTTTCTTGTGGGTTTTACACAGGCCTGTTTTCTATAAAATGCACATTTTGATTTTGGATAATGACACCACAAAAATTGTTATACAACAAACATGTTGGTTTGTCAGAAAAACATTTGGTAAATGCACATGTGATTGTGCAGGTATTAAAAAGATTGTTTCATTGTGGATTATTGTCTCAACACTACAACACTTTTGGGGTGATGTAATTGTTGTTTTATGAGAAAATGGGGGTAATTTCCTAAGGGAAAATCCTCTTTGCACTACAAGTGCAGTTTCAGTGCAGTTGCAAGTGCACTTGTAGTGAAAAGTGTCTTTGCATTTAGTAAATAACAGCCAACAGTACTTTGTATAAGGTTACACAATCACAACATTTTCTGCACTCCACACATTTCTGTCAGGGTCAGCTCAAACAAACACAAGCAGTAAATGTCCACAAAGAAGAGCCTGGGGGGAGATGCCTGTCGAGAACTTGAGGTCCTGCAGGCTTCTCCCTGTGGCCAAATACCGCAGGGTAGCGACGAGCCTCTGCTCCGGAGTGATGGCTTGCCTCATGCAGGTATCCTGCCTGCTGATATAGGGGGTCAGCGAAGCCAACAAACGGTGAAACACGGGGTCCGTCATCCTGAGAAAGTTCCTGAAATCATCAGGATTATTCTCACGGATCTCACAGAGCAAAGGCATATGAGAGAACTGGTCATGCTGAAGCAACCAATTCTTGGTCCATGAACTCCTCCTCACCCTCTTCATGGACTGGACTTGTGTCAAGGTCAGGACCCCAACACCAAGCCCCCGCACAGCACGAACTGTACGAGGAGTACGCATATGAAACATGGCTAGAAAACGGTCGGCTGCTCAGAACGAAGTAACAGAACGCACTGAAGAACAGCAAGGCCTGTGAAGAGCGACCTGAAAACCAGTAACGAACGAACAAGAATACAATGACTACTTAAAGTCACGCGGAACTTGCTTGCACGCACTGAAGAGCAGATACAAACCCACAAGCACAAACTGAACGGCAGAAAACGATCTGAAAGCCACGAGTCTGAAAAAGCGCGAATCGTCTCTCACCAAACTTTTACTAACACGAGATTAGCAAAAGGAGCCCAAAGGGTGCCGCGCTTGGTTCTGAACCGGCCTTTTCTAGTCTCGTCGTACGTGGTGTACGTGACCGCGTGGTTGTCGATCGGAAATTCCGACAACTTTGTGCGACCGTGTGTAGGCAAAACAAGTTTGAGCCAACATCCGTCGGAAAAAATCCTAGGATTTTGTTGTCGGAATGTCCGAACAAAGTCCGACCGTGTGTACGCCCTATTAAAGTGAAGGTGCGTGTTATACTCCTGTGCGTGTTATACACTGATAAATATGGTATATCCAAATAACACGCCCAAGCTCATCCTTAGACTCTTCACCACACACAGCCTCAAAGACAAGATAATTCTTGTTGGGCAGTGTATTAGTTTATTTGCATTTAATTTTAACAGTTTAAAGACTGTGAGGCAAAATGGTCAGCCCTCATGCATGTTCACTTCATCAAATCTGGCCCTCTTTGAAAAAGTTTGGACACCCCTGGCCTAGGCTATAAGAAGATTGCCAAGACCCTGAAACTAAGCTGCAGCACGGTGGCCAAACAGTGGTTTAACCAATTGCCGACCGCCTAACGCAGATATACTGCAGCAGAATGGCATGGGCAGGCAGAGTAAAGTATGGGTACGCAAACTCCCCTCCCGCGGGCGGGGGGTGCATCGCGCCCCCCGGTACCCGAGGTGGTCGGCATCATTCAAGGAGTGATCCGTGCTGAGGGGGAGGCCACTGATTCATGGCCACCCTCTCGCGATCGCTCCTGGCAAATGAGAAGCTTCCCCTGCTTCTGTAATGTAAACAGAAGCAGAGGAAGTGATGTCATCTCTCCTAGTGAAGCCTTTTCATTCTGACTTCCGAGGAGAGAAGACATCTACTGTGAGTCTGCACCAACACTACACTGACACTAGCACACATAGGCACATCACCCCCCCCCGATCACCCCCCCTGCACCCCCTGTCACAGTGACACCAATAGCAGTTTTTTTTACTGATTACTGCATTGGTGTCATTTGTGACTGTTATAAGTGGTAGGGCAGTTAGTGGTAGGCCCCTTTAGGTCTAGGGTACCCCCTAAACCCCCCTAATAGAGGTTTAACCCCTTGATCACCCCCCAGTTAACCCCTGTTGCCAATGTCACTAAGCAATCTTTTTTCTGATTGCCGTATTAGTGTCACAGGTGATGCTAGGTAGCCAGGGGAGTATTTAGGTTCACCGCAGGGGCGGACTGACCATTCGGTCATTAGGACGCCGACCGAGGGCCCGTGGCCAGTAGGGGGCCCGTGAGTCTCTTATCGGATGCTGTGTGTACATAGAAGAGAGAAAATCGCTCTCTATTCTCTCATTGGCTCCAGAGAAGCTGAATTTGTGGTGCCAAATCTGAGTCCTGAGCAGGAGAGGAGCTAGCTGGAGGAAGGATGGGAAATGTCAGCGCTGACAATTAGCGCACATTGGACACTGAACTGAGCGAGGGAGGGAGGGGGAGAATGTCGACCCAGGAGCCTGGACATTGTCACTGCTCATATAAGACACTCCTCGGGTCTATGGACAAGTGAGGAGCGGGTAACAAGCATGCAGAGAAATGTCCAGAAAGGAGAAACTCGATCTCTTCCATGCTTGTGTGTGTCAGGCAGCACCCGAGCCTCCCTCTCCCCTCCCCTCCTGGGGGAGAACAGGGCAAGCAGGACAACACAGTAGAGATCTCCAAGGTAAGATAACAGGACGGATGGCAGACTGCATTCTTCTGTGAGTCACGATTGTTCTGCCTTCCACACTGTATAATTCTGTGCTTTAAACTTGTCCTGTACCTCAGCAGGACAGGTCTGGTGAAAGTAAAATTCTTCAATATGTTAAGAATATACTGGGACTTTTCAGGTACTACATACATAGATGTATTTTCATAAAATAATTATTTTTGATATATGTGTATGTAAAATATCTCTGTAGCACCTGAAAGTCCCAGTATATTTCTAACATATTCATGAATTTGAGCTATAACAGCAAAGGACTTGGTGCCACAATACAGCCCATCTCCAGGAAACTAAGATAAAGTCCATTCTTGCAGTGTGTGTGTGGGGGGGAAGTAAGGGGGGGCCTCTTTCACCTACCTGTTTTCATGCACCAGCCAGCTGCACTGCTCTCTTCCTCCACTAAAACCCCCACCTCATCACATACCATAAAGTAACATTAACCCTGTATGGTATGATGAGCGGGGCTGTAGTGTCATCTGCACATGCACCGACGCCGCTGCGCCAGCAAACCCGTACACGTTCGGTCATTTTCGAACATGCAGGCGCAGCGACATAATGGCACCAGGCGCACTATTTTTAAATGTAAGGCAGCAGTGGCACTTTGTGAGGTCTCAGCAGTGACGTACACCTCTCATCACAGCCTGGTAAGATCCCTCCGCAGCCTCTGACCCCTGTACCATGTCCGCAGCCTCTGACCCCTGTACCATGACCGCAGCCTCTGACCCCTTTACCATGTCCGCAGCCTCTGACCCTGTACCATGTCCGCAGCCTCTGACCCCTGTACCATGTCCGCAGCCTCTGACCCCTGTACCATGTCCGCAGCCTCTGACCCCTGTACCATGTCCACAACCTCTGACCCCTGTACCATGTCCACAACCTCTGACCCCTGTACCATGTCCGCAGCCTCTGACCCCTGTACCATGTCCACAACCTCTGACCCCTGTACCATGTCCACAACCTCTGACCCCTGTACCATGTTCACAGCCTCTGACCCCTGTACCATGTTCGCAGCCTCTGACCCCTGTATCATGTTCGCAGCCTCTGACCCCTGTACCATGTCCGCAGCCTCTGACCCCTGTACCATGTCCGCAGCCTCTGACCCCTGTACCATGTCCGCAGCCTCTGACCCCTGTACCATGTCCACAACCTCTGACCCCTGTACCATGTCCACAACCTCTGACCCCTGTACCATGTCCACAACCTCTGACCCCTGTACCATGACCGCAGCCTCTGCAGTGTGTGTGAATGTGTGTGTGTGTGTGTGTGTGTGTATACATGCGTATGACTTTCTTTACTTCGCTGCTATGGGCTCTAGCCCCAGGATCTCGGTCTTCCCTACTAACAGAATGGCAATTTGACTTGTTTACGTCGGCAGACCACCGTTCTGCCTCTGTTGGAAACGATCATCGGGGCCCGGCGGACATCGGGTCCGCCAGACCGGCTGATTAGCTCTCGGTGTGTCCAATCACAGCGGCAGCAGGTCAAACAGCACGCAGACCCACAAGTGCAGAATCAAGTACCTGTACGTGATTCTGCTCACAGGAGACGCAGCCCCGCAGAAAATATACGTGGTTAATGTGAGTTTATTTTTTTTAACTCTTTAAACATTTATTTTGAACATACAGTAGAGAAATTCTGTGACCAATGCATGTAATGTAGCAGTGCAATATATACGTGGGGCTTTGTGAGGGTGAGGCTTGTGTGTGGGTGGGGACAAAGGGGGCCCCATGATCCCCTATTGCCCGGGGGCCCCATGAGTTGTCAGTCCGCCCCTGGTTCACCGTCAGCTTTTTATAGCGTCAGGTACCCCCATATACTACCTAATAAAGGTTTTAACTCCCTGATTGCCCCCTAGTTAACCCTTTCACCAGTGATCACCGTATATAACTGTTACGGGTGACGCTGGTTAGTTGGTTGTTTTTTTATACCCGCTGTTTATTACCTAATAAAGGTTTAACCCCCTGATCGTCCGGTGGGTGATATCAGTTAGGTTTTAGGGTCAGATAGGGTCTGCGTCGCCCCAGGCAGCATCAGGTTAGTGCCAGTACCGCTAACACTCACGCACGCAGCATACACCTCCCTTAGTGGTATAGTATTCGAACGGATCAATATCTGATCTGATCAGATCTATACTAGCGTCCCCAGCAGTTTAGGGTTCCCAAAAACGCAGTGTTAGCGGGATCAGCCCAGATACCTGCTAGCACCTGCGTTTTGCCCCTCTGGCCAGCCCTACCAACCCAAGTGCAGTATCGATCAATCACTGTCACTTACAAAACACAACACACATAACT
Source organism: Lithobates clamitans (assembly GCA_037952925.1). Taxonomy (NCBI): domain Eukaryota; kingdom Metazoa; phylum Chordata; class Amphibia; order Anura; family Ranidae; genus Lithobates; species Lithobates clamitans. The sequence continues at coordinate 182,740 of JBBGZY010001800.1, read as the reverse complement.
GCAGCGTTCGCAGAGTCAGGCCTGATCCCTGCGATCGCTAACAGTTTTTTTGGTAGCGTTTGTTACAGTTGCTGACATTCTAGGAGCATTTTGGATGCATAACAAAGGAAAGTGGGACTTTAAATTGAAGCGGTTGAAATGCTGGGGTGATGGTATATATATAAAGTTTTATTAGTATCAAATTATTACATTTCATTTATTTACATATATGCACAAGGTATGGACACGATAATACAGAGGTATAAAACACATAACTAAATAAGATAAATTCAAGACGATCAAGTCGATCAAGTAGGTAGTATGTGACAGCAAAACGGCCTAAACAAGCCAAACATAGCATGGCCGGCATCTATGTAGATGATCACATGATAGAGATCTAAAATAGCTGGGTTCATATAGGTAACATCATGGGCCATAGTAAATGTGTCTGTAGCATCATGTAGCTCTACGCGTTTCGTGGATTCGTTTCCACTCGTCAGGAGCAGATGCGACAGATCCCTGTAAATATAATAATTAAGGTAAACCACACTCTGTTTTGGAGGTGAAAAATATTAATTTAAAAGGTTTTACCCAGTACACTCACCAACCCCAGTAGTAAGTGCAGTATGGGGCGAGCGAGACATGGCGAATCGGGAGCATAGACCACATCACGGGAGCTGAGGCGGCGTAATAGTACACAACTGTCTTGGGGAGATGTAGGAGTGCCTGTGAGGGTTTCCATGTGCAAGAGTGCTGGCATGTGATTTTACAGTTGAAGATGTCTGGGAAAAAATGAAAAAATTGTGCTGTAAAATGAAAAGTGTATGGAATCAAGTAGTAAAAGTGTGAATAAACAATTGGAGTGTATGTGAGGTGAAGTGGTGAATTGGGTGATATGTTTATACACCCAATATGTCCACATGTGTTAGTGGTGACAAAAAATGTGATGAGTGAGTGAAAAGAGGTTATGTGTGTATGAGGTGAGCTGGCCTGAATATCTGTGTAACTGTGAGAAACTGACTCATTGATGCAAACAAAAACCTAGGAGTAAATATATGTGCAGACAAACGTGCAATAACATTCAGGGCGAACAGGAGTGGACCTGACTCAAAGGACACTTACCCAAGTTGCGTGCCATGCAACACCAAGCGATAGAGTAGCTGGTGTGCAAGAGCCCCAGGCGGAAACCAGCCAAAGGAAAAGCCGGCTCCGACTGAAGGTGTGGGGTATATACGCCGCCAAAGCCACGTGCGTGAACATGGGAGGGGCGAGAGGCAGCGTCCGCACCCGAGCCGGAACGCTCGGTGATTGGCACCGAGACGCCCCCACATGCGTCACGCAGTTGGTGCTCTCAGCGGCAGCGTGATGACGTCATATTGACGCCAAACGCTGGACGTGAGGACCGTGGCGCTGATGCGCGAGGGGGCGTCCACCCGATCCTCAGGACACAACTGTGCAGGGAGAAAGGGGAGGACCCACTTGGCGCATCGCAGCTCCCGCGAATGTGGAAAGGAGCCCCCCAAACACCACGAACAAGCCCAAGAACCCCAAACCCGCACGCACCGCCAGTGCGGCAAGAACACATGGGTATTAAAATCAGAAGTTGTAAATGTAAACAAAGTAGAAAAAGTTGTTGTTAACCAATTAAATTTGTGCCGGGAATGCCATAATGTTGCTGTCACTAGTAAGGCAAGTGAATACGTACACCAATGTACCCAATAATTCTTGCCTGACCCAATTGTGCAAATCCCTATACGGGGAATACAACCATCTAAAAATACACCTCACGCGTGGATAGCAGGGGAACACTGCTAATCCAACTTTTCAACCGCTTCTATCCCTGTATATACTGGAGATAAAGAGGGGGAGTGTGGGACTTTATATGAGGCACAAATGCGTGCCTCCATCCCTATATTTGGATGCATAACAAAGGAAAGTGCGGGTTTGGGGTTCTTGGGCTTGTTCGTGGTGTTTGGGGGGCTCCTTTCCACATTCGCGGGAGCTGCGATGCGCCTCGTGGGTCCTCCCCTTTCTCCCTGCACAGTTGTGTCCTGAGGATCGGGTGGACGCCCCCTTGTGCATCGGCGCCACGGTCCTCACGTCCAGCGTTTGGCGTCAATATGGCGTCATCACGCTGCCGCTGAGAGCACCAACTGCGTGATGCATGTGGGGGCTTCTCGGCGCCAATCACCGAGCGTTCCGGCTCGGGTGCGGATGCTGCCTCTCGCCCCTCCCATGTTCACGCACGTGGCGTTGGCGGCGTATATACCCCACGCCTTCAGTCGGAGCCGGCTTTTCCTTTGGCTGGTTTCCGCCTGGGGCTCCTGCACACCAGCTACTCTATCCCTTGGTGTTGCACGGCACACAACTTGGGTAAGTGTCCTTTGAGTCAGGTCCACTCCTGTTTGCCCTGAATGTTTGTCTTCACATATATTTACTCAGGCCAGCTCACCTCATACACACATAACCTCTTTTCACTCACTCATCACATTTTTTGTCACCACTAATACATGTGGACATATTGGGTGTATACACATATCATCCTATTCACCACTTCACCTCACATACACTCCAATTGTTTATTCACACTTTTATTACTTGATTCCATACACTTTTCATTTTACAGCACAATTTTTTCATTTTTTCCCAGACATCTTCAACTGTAAAATCACATGCCAGCACTCTTGCACATGGAAACCCTCACAGGCACTTCTACATCTCCCCAAGCCAGTTGTGTACTATTACGCCGCCTCAGCTCCCGTGATGTGGTCTATGCTCCCGATTCGCCATGTCTCGCTCGCCCCATACTGCACTTACTACCGGGGTTGGTGAGTGTACTGGGTAAAACCTTTTAAATTAATATTTTTCACCTCCAAAACAGAGTGTGGTTTACCTTAATTATTATATTTACAGGGATCTGTCGCATCTGCTCCTGACGAGTGGAAACAAATCCACGAAACGCGTAGAGCTACATGATGCTACAGACACATTTACTATGGCCCATGATGTTACCTATATGAAACCAGCAATTTTAGATCTCTATCATGTGATCATCTACATAGATGCCGGGCATGCTGTGTTTGGCTTGTTTAGGCCGTTTTGCTGTCACATACTACCTACTTGATCGGCTTGATCGTCTTGAATTTATCTTATTTAGTTACGTGTTTTATACCTCCGTATTATCGTGTCCATACCTTGTACATATATGTAAATAAATGAAATGTAATAATTTGATACTAATAAAACTTTATATATATACCATCACCCCAGCATTTCAACCGCTTCAATTTAAAGTCTCACTTTCCTTTGTTATGAATCCAAATATAGGGATGGAGGCACGCATTTGTGCCTCATATAAAGTCCCACACTCCCCCTCTTTATCTCCAGTATATACAGGGATGGAAGCGGTTGAAAAGTTGGATTAGCAGTGTTTCCCTGCTATCCACGCGTGAGGTGTATTTTTAGATGGTTATATTCCCCGTATAGGGATTTGCACAATTGGGTCAGCCAAGAATTATTGGATACATTGGTGTACGTATTCACTTGCCTTACTAGTGACAGCAACATTATGGCATTCCCGGCACAAATTTAATTGGTTAACAACAACTTTTTCTACTTTGTTTACATTTACAACTTCTGATTTTAATACCCATGTGTTCTTGCCGCACTGGCTGTGCGTGTGGGTTTGTGCAAATCCCTATACGGGGAATACAACCATCTAAAAATACACCTCACGCGTGGATAGCAGGGGAACACTGCTAATCCAACTTTTCAACCGCTTCTATCCCTGTATATACTGGAGATAAAGAGGGGGAGTGTGGGACTTTATATGAGGCACAAATGCATGCCTCCATCCCTATATTTGGATGCATAACAAAGGAAAGTGCGGGTTTGGGGTTCTTGGGCTTGTTCGTGGTGTTTGGGGGGCTCCTTTCCACATTCGCGGGAGCTGCGATGCGCCTCGTGGGTCCTCCCCTTTCTCCCTGCACAGTTGTGTCCTGAGGATCGGGTGGACGCCCCCTTGTGCATCGGCGCCACGGTCCTCACGTCCAGCGTTTGGCGTCAATATGGCGTCATCACGCTGCCGCTGAGAGCACCAACTGCGTGATGCATGTGGGGGCTTCTCGGCGCCAATCACCGAGCGTTCCGGCTCGGGTGCGGATGCTGCCTCTCGCCCCTCCCATGTTCACGCACGTGGCGTTGGCGGCGTATATAGCCCACGCCTTCAGTCGGAGCCGGCTTTTCCTTTGGCTGGTTTCCGCCTGGGGCTCCTGCACACCAGCTACTCTATCCCTTGGTGTTGCACGGCACGCAACTTGGGTAAGTGTCCTTTGAGTCAGGTCCACTCCTGTTTGCCCTGAATGTTTGTCTTCACATATATTTACTCAGGCCAGCTCACCTCATACACACATAACCTCTTTTCACTCACTCATCACATTTTTTGTCACCACTAATACATGTGGACATATTGGGTGTATACACATATCATCCTATTCACCACTTCACCTCACATACACTCCAATTGTTTATTCACACTTTTATTACTTGATTCCATACACTTTTCATTTTACAGCACAATTTTTTCATTTTTTCCCAGACATCTTCAACTGTAAAATCACATGCCAGCACTCTTGCACATGGAAACCCTCACAGGCACTTCTACATCTCCCCAAGCCAGTTGTGTACTATTACGCCGCCTCAGCTCCCGTGATGTGGTCTATGCTCCCGATTCGCCATGTCTCGCTCGCCCCATACTGCACTTACTACCGGGGTTGGTGAGTGTACTGGGTAAAACCTTTTAAATTAATATTTTTCACCTCCAAAACAGAGTGTGGTTTACCTTAATTATTATATTTACAGGGATCTGTCGCATCTGCTCCTGACGAGTGGAAACAAATCCACGAAACGCGTAGAGCTACATGATGCTACAGACACATTTACTATGGCCCATGATGTTACCTATATGAAACCAGCAATTTTAGATCTCTATCATGTGATCATCTACATAGATGCCGGGCATGCTGTGTTTGGCTTGTTTAGGCCGTTTTGCTGTCACATACTACCTACTTGATCGGCTTGATCGTCTTGAATTTATCTTATTTAGTTACGTGTTTTATACCTCTGTATTATCGTGTCCATACCTTGTACATATATGTAAATAAATGAAATGTAATAATTTGATACTAATAAAACTTTATATATATACCATCACCCCAGCATTTCAACCGCTTCAATTTAAAGTCTCACTTTCCTTTGTTATGAATCCAAATATAGGGATGGAGGCACGCATTTGTGCCTCATATAAAGTCCCACACTCCCCCTCTTTATCTCCAGTATATACAGGGATGGAAGCGGTTGAAAAGTTGGATTAGCAGTGTTTCCCTGCTATCCACGCGTGAGGTGTATTTTTAGATGGTTATATTCCCCGTATAGGGATTTGCACAATTGGGTCAGCCAAGAATTATTGGGTACATTGGTGTACGTATTCACTTGCCTTACTAGTGACAGCAACATTATGGCATCCCCGGCACAAATTTAATTGGTTAACAACAACTTTTTCTACTTTGTTTACATTTACAACTTCTGATTTTAATACCCATGTGTTCTTGCCGCACTGGCGGTGCGTGCGGGTTTGGGGTTCTTGGGCTTGTTCGTGGTGTTTGGGGGGCTCCTTTCCACATTCGCAGGAGCTGCGATGCGCCTCGTGGGTCCTCCCCTTTCTCCCTGCACAGTTGTGTCCTGAGGATCGGGTGGACGCCCCCTCGGGCATCGGCGCCACGGTCCTCACGTCCAGCGTTTGGCGCCAATATGACATCATCACGCTGCCGCTGAGAGCACCAACTGCGTGACGCATGTGGGGGCGTCTCGGCGCCAATCACCGAGCGTTCCGGCTCGGGTGCGGACGCTGCCTCTCGCCCCTCCCATGTTCACGCACGTGGCGTTGGCGGCGTATATACCCCACACCTTCAGTCGGAGCCGGCTTTTCCTTTGGCTGGTTTCCGCCTGGGGCTCCTGCACCCCAGCTACTCTATCGCTTGGTGTTGCACGGCACGCAACTTGAGTAAGTGTCCTTTGAGTCAGGTCCACTCCTGTTCGCCCTGAATGTTATTGCACGTTTGTCTTCACATATATTTACTCCTAGGTTTTTGTTTGCATCAATGAGTCAGTTTCTCACAGTTACACTTATATTCAGGCCAGCTCACCTCATACACACATAACCTCTTTTCACTCACTCATCACATTTTTTGTCACCACTAACACATGTGGACATATTGGGTGTATACACATATCACCCAATTCACCACTTCACCTCACATACACTCCAATTGTTTATTCACACTTTTATTACTTGATTCCATACACTTTTCATTTTACAGCACAATTTTTTCATTTTTTCCCAGACATCTTCAACTGTAAAATCACATGCCAGCACTCTAGCACATGGAAACCCTCACAGGCACTTCTACATCTCCCCAAGCCAGTTGTGTACTATTACGCCGCCTCAGCTCCCGTGATGTGGTCTATGCTCCCGATTCGCCATGTCTCGCTCGCCCAATACTGCACTTACTACCGGGGTTGGTGATTGTACTGGGTAAAACCTTTTAAATTAATATTTTTCACCTCCAAAACAGAGTGTGGTTTACCTTAATTATTATATTTACAGGGATCTGTCGCATCTGCTCCTGACGAGTGGAAACGAATCCACGAAACGCGTAGAGCTACATGATGCTACAGACACATTTACTATGGCCCATGATGTTACCTATATGAACCCAGCTATTTTAGATCTCTATCATGTGATCATCTACATAGATGCCGGGCATGCTGTGTTTGGCTTGTTTAGGCCATTTTGCTGTCACATACTACCTACTTGATCGACTTGATCGTCTTGAATTTATCTTATTTAGTTACGTGTTTTATACCTCTGTATTATCGTGTCCATACCTTGTGCATATATGTAAATAAATGAAATGTAATAATTTGATACTAATAAAACTTTATATATATACCATCACCCCAGCATTTCAACCGCTTCAATTTAAAGTCCCACTTTCCTTTGTTATGCATCCAAATATAGGGATGGAGGGGCTCCTTTCCACATTCGCGGGAGCTGCGATGCGCCTCGTGGGTCCTCCCCTTTCTCCCTGCACAGTTGTGTCCTGAGGATCGGGTGGACGCCCCCTTGTGCATCGGCGCCACGGTCCTCACGTCCATTCGCAGCTCCCGCGAATGTGGAAAGGAGCCCCCCAAACACCACGAACAAGCCCAAGAACCCCAAACCCGCACTTTCCTTTGTTATGCATCCAAATATAGGGATGGAGGCACGCATTTGTGCCTCATATAAAGTCCCACACTCCCCCTCTTTATCTCCAGTATATACAGGGATAGAAGCGGTTGAAAAGTTGGATTAGCAGTGTTCCCCTGCTATCCACGCGTGAGGTGTATTTTTAGATGGTTATATTCCCCGTATAGGGATTTGCACAATTGGGTCAGGCAAGAATTATTGGGTACATTGGTGTACGTATTCACTTGCCTTACTAGTGACAGCAACATTATGGCATCCCCGGCACAAATTTAATTGGTTAACAACAACTTTTTCTACTTTGTTTACATTTACAACTTCTGATTTTAATACCCATGTGTTCTTGCCGCACTGGCTGTGCGTGTGGGTTTGGGGTTCTTGGGCTTGTTCGTGGTGTTTGGGGGGCTCCTTTCCACATTCGCAGGAGCTGCGATGCGCCTCGTGGGTCCTCCCCTTTCTCCCTGCACAGTTGTGTCCTGAGGATCGGGTGGACGCCCCCTCGGGCATCGGCGCCACGGTCCTCACGTCCAGCGTTTGGCGCCAATATGACATCATCACGCTGCCGCTGAGAGCACCAACTGCGTGACGCATGTGGGGGCGTCTCGGCGCCAATCACCGAGCGTTCCGGCTCGGGTGCGGACGCTGCCTCTCGCCCCTCCCATGTTCACGCACGTGGCGTTGGCGGCGTATATACCCCACACCTTCAGTCGGAGCCGGCTTTTCCTTTGGCTGGTTTCCGCCTGGGGCTCCTGCACCCCAGCTACTCTATCGCTTGGTGTTGCACGGCACGCAACTTGAGTAAGTGTCCTTTGAGTCAGGTCCACTCCTGTTCGCCCTGAATGTTATTGCACGTTTGTCTTCACATATATTTACTCCTAGGTTTTTGTTTGCATCAATGAGTCAGTTTCTCACAGTTACACTTATATTCAGGCCAGCTCACCTCATACACACATAACCTCTTTTCACTCACTCATCACATTTTTTGTCACCACTAACACATGTGGACATATTGGGTGTATACACATATCACCCAATTCACCACTTCACCTCACATACACTCCAATTGTTTATTCACACTTTTATTACTTGATTCCATACACTTTTCATTTTACAGCACAATTTTTTCATTTTTTCCCAGACATCTTCAACTGTAAAATCACATGCCAGCACTCTAGCACATGGAAACCCTCACAGGCACTTCTACATCTCCCCAAGCCAGTTGTGTACTATTACGCCGCCTCAGCTCCCGTGATGTGGTCTATGCTCCCGATTCGCCATGTCTCGCTCGCCCAATACTGCACTTACTACCGGGGTTGGTGATTGTACTGGGTAAAACCTTTTAAATTAATATTTTTCACCTCCAAAACAGAGTGTGGTTTACCTTAATTATTATATTTACAGGGATCTGTCGCATCTGCTCCTGACGAGTGGAAACGAATCCACGAAACGCGTAGAGCTACATGATGCTACAGACACATTTACTATGGCCCATGATGTTACCTATATGAACCCAGCTATTTTAGATCTCTATCATGTGATCATCTACATAGATGCCGGGCATGCTGTGTTTGGCTTGTTTAGGCCATTTTGCTGTCACATACTACCTACTTGATCGACTTGATCGTCTTGAATTTATCTTATTTAGTTACGTGTTTTATACCTCTGTATTATCGTGTCCATACCTTGTGCATATATGTAAATAAATGAAATGTAATAATTTGATACTAATAAAACTTTATATATATATACCATCACCCCAGCATTTCAACCGCTTCAATTTAAAGTCCCACTTTCCTTTGTTATGCATCCAAATATAGGGATGGAGGCACGCATTTGTGCCTCATATAAAGTCCCACACTCCCCCTCTTTATCTCCTAGGAGCTTTTTTACCTGTGAGTCTCACTACTGTACCAGTAAATTTAGAGCCCAAAATGGCAAATCGAAGGTACAGTAGTTTAGAGTCCTAGGCGTTTCTGAGCATGACAGATAGTGAAGAGGAAGTCACTCATGACAGATAGCTCTGAGGACGAAGTTGTGGTCCCTGCCAAGGTCCCTACCAGACCCCGATCTTCTTCTTCTGTTGAGGTGCAAGAACCGCAGGGCTCTCGTATGGAGCAGAGACGTACTAGTGCTGCTCATCCTTTTGGTGAACTGGCAAGCACCAGCAGCCTAGTACACCCTGGTCGTAGTCAAAACAGCACTGCAGTAACATGTGGTGACGTGGCGAGTCCCATAAGTTCAAGCTGGTGAGGTGGCAAGCACAAGTAGTGTCCCGCTGCCACCAAGAAGACAAAGACAGGCCCGTTGTGCCCATAGTGCCCTTCCTGCTGCATTCGCCAATCCTAATTGGGAACCTACCACTTCTGCCGCACCCGTACTTCCCCCATTTACTGGCCAACCAGGCATTCAGGTGGAAACAGTTGACTTTACGTCACTTGATTTTTATTCGCTGTTTTTCACCGAAGATCTCTATAGATCTATTGTGGACCAAAGTAATTTGTATGCTGGTCAATACATCGCCGCTAATCCCCAGTCCTCCCTTGCCAGAGATTGGAAACCAATTACGGTTTCCGAATTTAAGATCTTTCTGGGCCTATTCTTTGACATGGGCATAGTTAAAATGAGTGCGTTGCGGTCATATTGGTCCACTGACCCAATTGACCATATGCCCGTGTTCTCTGCCTCCAAGACCAGGGCACGATACGAGCAGATCTTGCGGTTCATGCATTTCAACAACAATGAACTTTGTCGTCCTCGTGGAGACCCTGGATATGATTGGCTCTACAGAATTCGGCCCCTCATAAACCACTTCAACCAACGTTTTGCAGACTTGTTTACTCCCCATCAAGTTGTCTGCGTTGATGAGTCCCTGATTAAGTTTTCTGGCCGTTTGTCTTTCAAACATTATCTTCCCAGCAAGCGTGCCAGATACGGGGTCAAGATGTATAAGCTCTGTGACAGGGCCATAGGCTATACATGTAGTTTTATGTTTTATGAGGGAAAAGATAGCCACGTAGAGCTGAAGAACTGCCCAGATTACATAGGGAGCTCTGGCAAGATTGTGTGGGACTTGGTGTCACCCTTATTCGGAAAGAGGTACCATTTGTATGTGGACAATTATTACACGAGCGTACCACTATTTAGTTACTTGTTTGATCATCAGATTGGAGCATGTGGTACCGTGCGACCTAATCGCCGGGGCTTTCCCCAGCGGCTTGTAGATTCCCGTCTTAGGCTGGGGGAGAGAGCCTGCTTCAAGTGTAATAATTTGCTCACTGTGAAGTGGAGGGATAATAAGAATGTTTTCGTTCTTACCTCCCTTCATGCAGACACGACTGTCCAAATTACTATGGCGACTGGTGTTGTGGAGAAACCTCTTTGTGTCCACGAATATAACCAAAATACGGGAGGGGTGTACCTCAACGACCAGTTGTTGGTGCCGTACCTAGTTGCCTACGGGCCACACGTTGGTATAAAAACGTGTCTGTATACTTATTTCAATTGGCTTTGCTGAACGCTCATGTGCTATACAGAGCTTCAGGACGGACTGGATCCTTCCTTAAATTCCAGGAAGAGATCGTTAGAGCCCTTCTGTTTCCAGACGGTGCTCCACCTCACCTTCCCAATCCAAATGCAGTAGGTCGGCTGCATGAGAGGCATTTTCCGTATGTCCTCCTGAGTACCCCTACCCAACGAGCCCCCCAAAGAAGATGTTGTGTCTGTAGCAAGCGCGGATATAGGCGTGACACCCGCTATTATTGTCCCTCCTGTCCTGACAATCCTGGTCTTTGATTGGTGAATGTTTTGAACGCTATCATACACTAGTTGAGTGTTAGCATAGGGTACAGCACTGCACAGACTAGGACACACTTTCACAGGGTCTCCCAAGATGCCATCGCATTTTGAGAGACCCGAATCTGGAACCGTTACAGTTACAACAGTTATGCCCCGTACACACAGTCACATTTTCCGATGGAGAATGTCCGATCGGAGCGTGTTGTCGGAAATTCCGACCGTGTGTGGGCTCCATCTGACATTTTCCATCAGATTTTCCGACACACAAAGTTTGAGAGCAGGATCTAAAATTTTCCAACAACAAAATCCGATCGCGTCAATTCCGACCGCGTGTGGCATGTTCCGACGCACAAAGTGCCACGCATGCTCAGAAGAAATTCCGACACGGAACAGCTCGGTCTGGTAAAATTAGCGTTCGCAATGGATACAGCACTTTCGTCACGCTGCAATGTTAAAAATGGTTTAATACAGCGCACTCTCTTCTTCTTTATAATGTGACAAGAATTAAGTAGTTTTGCTGCTCATATTCACACACACTTCTCACAAACTTATTTCTTTACTATTTATCGGCATTCCCTCAATATATTTTGATTTGTCACATCTGACATCATTATTTTGGTGTTGTTTTTTTTTTGTTTTGTTTTTAAGGCCGATTATTTTTTTTTTGGTTTGTATTTTTTTCAAGGCTTATTTTTTTTTTTTTGATTTTTATTTGTACTACTGAAAATTTTTGTGTGTGTTTTTGGTGTCAAGTTACCACAACACCATTAATATGTTGTTCTATTTAATCTGTAGGAGATTGTTTGGTGTTGTTGTCCCTTGTTAATTTCACATTTTATGTTAGAAATGTACCTGAATCGTCACCAACAAACTGTCCTTTTTGGATGAAAACACACACAGGAGAGTATAATTTCCCAAAAAAAAACTTTTATTAAGGGCTCACAACTAAACAAAGAGGGAGGCAACGCTGGAGAAACTGCAGAGCTTTGCAAAGCCTTGGACCCCCAGGGCAGACATCAACTATTTTCAAGCAAAATTGGGGGCTTGAGGAGTCCTTATCTAAGGGAGTGCAATCTGGTCCAGAAATCCCAGAGATCCGGAAAGCAGCAGATGACATCTGTGTCCCCAGGCTGTGGTCATACGAGAGACTGCATCTTTTGTCAGACCAGACTGAACCCAGGGTCATCACTCTCTTGTCTTCTTTCCACGCCTCCTTCCACGCTGTGGCTCTGGTGGTGGAGTTGTGGCAGCAGGAGGAGGAGGAGGAGGATGGTCCAACTCAATCACGTCGGTCTTGGGTGTTAGTTCCCCACTCACCCCCTTAGTTAGGACTTTATAAATAAGTTGCTCACACAGGAGGCGTTGACCCTCCTGCATGCCCTGCAGTTTGGTGGCAGCCATGCAGGCAAAGGCCTCTTCAGGAGTGGGTAAGGCTCGGAGGGACGCAGAAGCCTCCTGAAAGAGCCCGAGCGCTGAATCCTGCATGGGAGTCACCTTTCTCGCTCTTTTATATGGAAGGCGGAGGGGAGGAACCTGCGATTCAGTCAGGCTGCGACTGGTCCCAGGCTTCTCTTGGCTGACACTTTGCCCCACCTCCTCCTGGCTGCCACTAATCCCCGCCTCCTCCTGACTGCCACATTCCACAACCTCCTCCTGGCTGAGGTCTTCCTGTGTATGAAAAAGGGACATAGTTTTAGTTTTTTATTCATCAATCACACACAATTTTCACCTCCTGACTGTTGCAAATTGAATGTTAACAAATATAACAGACTATCCTTCTGAGTCCAGCATTTTTTATTCTTGTCCCAATTGTTTTTGCCCACTACTGTCTATTGATCTGGAAAACACTTTTTTCAATCAGCAATTAGTGATCAATAATAACATCTAGTAAACATCATTTCTTTATTGTCCAGAAATCAATAGAAGAATGCTTTACCTGACTCCAGCTGGGCGCCTCCACTTCTTCCTGGCTGGAAGGCCCAGGTTGGACATCGGAGGCCTCAGCTGGGGTAGAAGGAAGAGTGGAAGGAAGAGTGGAGAGGGATTCCCTGTCTTCAGTGTGGTCTGACAGAAATCGCAGTCTCTCATAGTACCACAGCCTGGGGACATAAACGTCATCTGCTGCAGCTCCGGACCTCTGGGAATCTGTGAACTTCTTGCACTCCCTTAGATAAGTGCTCCTCAGGCCGCCAGTTTTGGTTTTTAAATAGGGAATGGTTGCTGTGGGGACCACCGGCTTCACCAACTCCAGCAGTTTCTCCAGCGCTGCCTGCCTCTTTTGTTTATGATTATAATGAGGATGTCTCACCTGCCACAGACAGGACAGCTCCCTGTATTTGTCTATAAACAGGGGGAGGAAATTGTGGTCATTGAAGCCATCCATTTTATCTGCAAGACACAACACAAGACAAACCCTAAGGTCAGGCCAAACTCTCCTAATCTTGTTACAATATAGGCTTCAATTTCGAAGCAGTATAGGCCCAAGTTTAGATCTTACCTTCGTTATCATGATCGGCGCTTTCGATGCTCCTTCCTCCGCTCACAGATCGTACGTAATACGCACGCGTGTTACGCTTTATACACACTGCGCATGCTTGTAACTCCGCCCGCCCCTGACGTTCTTTCTAGTCTATTCCCCGCCCCTTTTCGTTCTGCGCAGTGGGGGAAGAGCACATGGCGGATACACAGCAGGTGCGTGCTAATTATAGCAACGAGGAGGAGGAGTAAAGCCCGGAGCCAGAAACGTCACGATCCAGAAGGAGATTTAAGGCCTCAAATATGTCTTTTGGGGAGATGTTGGAGATGGTGGACATCCTGAAGAAGGCCGACTATGATGGAAAGTATGGACCTTACCCCAACCCCAATGTCAGAAAGGCCAAGATAATTGCGAAAGTGGTCAAGAGTCTGCACCAGAAATTCGGGGTACGGCGATCGAAAGATCAGCTCAGAAAACGGTGATCGGACCTGAAATTACGAGAACATGAGCAGTACAGAAAGATCCGGAGAGTGCTGCAAAAAAGTAAGTAGTTGTCCTGTGTTCCTATTCTTTATGTTTCTTACGTTCGTGCTGCTCCATGTGCTTTTCTTACAAGTGTACATTTTTAAATGGCAATTTTCATGTTCATGGGTACATTATTCGTTCGTATCAAACATTTTTCTTTCGGCCTATAAAACACCATTGTTTAGGCCATATGCATTTGGCCACAATTTTTACGCCCTACTTGTCAGAAACTATTTTGGTTATGTAGATGGCTTTGTTACTACAATGAGATGCAAACTAGATTCTGTGTAAGGAGAAGACACTCAGCAGCTGTTTTCACATCTGGACACTGGAGCACTAGTGTGGGACACAAGAACACCATTTTTTATTAGGGGGCCACACAGGTACTTCAGTGTATACTATAGGGGGGGGCTACATCTGTGAAGCTTGTACCAAACAGGTAAAGTATTGAAGCTTGACAAAGGACACTGAAAATGCTACATTTTGGAACTCTGCCAAAATGGACAACTGTACCCCACTTCCAAGCAATGTTTCCTATTTATAGTTCTGCCATCAAATCACTGTGTGCTAAGTATAGCATTTTTGTTTTACATAGGGGAGAAAAGACTCGGACACCCCTCATCCGAGGAGACCAGAGACCCCCCACCTCTGGAAGAAGGGGAAATACCCCCAACCCGAGAAGTGCAGGAGGAGGAAGAAGACGTGGTGGAACTAGTCACCACAACAGGTGAGTGTCTGCGACCACAGGCTCAGGTAAGAGATGGATGCCGGCATATTTTTGATACCTTTTTTTTGGGGGTTTCTCTCTTTTTAGGTGATCGTGATGTTGTGGATCCAGATCCTTTCACATCAGAAAGTGCCCAGATACTGATCGGTGGAGATCATGGGGTGTAATTTACAATTGGAAAACCTCAAGAAAAACATCAATTATGTTATTCTAAAAAATAAAAACATCATTGATGTTTTGGGGTGAGTTTAAAACCCCTCCCAATCACTTTGTTTTTTGTGTGCTACAATGTTCAAAATGTTTTAAAGATTTTTAGAAAAGCCTAATTTGGAGGATGCACACAGTGTGCCAACATGTGCTATCTGCCATCACGGGAGATCAATGGACGCGTTTTGGGGGTGCAACCCCTTCCTCAACAAGAAAGTAGCTGAGAGGAAGGGGTTTCTCCCCCAAAACACGTCCCTTGATCCCCCGTGATGGCAGCTAGCACATGTTGACATTGGGAAATTTGTGTGCATCTTCCAAATTTGGCTTCTCCTGGGGTGACTTCACCCCATCTGAACGCAATATCAAACACAGTTCCTAAATACTCATGTCTGATATTGCCTTCAAGTTCTACCAAATGTGAACTTTGTAAGTTCAAGAGTTGTGTCTTTCTTGTTGGTTTTACACATGCCTGTTTTATCTTAAATGGACAATTATCTGTTTTATAATGCTACCCCAAAAATTGTTATACAACAAACATCTTGGTTTGTTAGAAAAACCTTTTCTAAATGCACATGTGATTGTGCTGTTATTAAAGAGATTGTTAAGCAAGAATGTGTGGATTATTGTGTCAACGCTAAAACACTTTGTTGGTGATGTAATTGGTGTTTTCTGTGAAAATGGGGGTTATTTCCTAAGGGCTAATCCTCTTTGCACTACAAGTGCAGTTTCAGTGCACTTGTAGTGCAAAGTGTCTTTGCCTTTAGTAAATAACACCCAACAGTGCTTTGTATAAGGTTACATAATCACGCCATTTTCTGGACTCAACACATTTCTGTGAGGGTCAGCTAAAACAAACACAAGCAGTAAATGTCCACAAAGATTTTCTTTTTTTTACTTTTTTATTTGATAAAGGCTTCACAAATTTGCTGGCATATTGATGGCCCCCCTACCCGCAAAGAACTCCAGGTATCGTAACCGGACATCACGGCACTCAGGGAGGGCAAGCCAGGACGGCCACTTTCAAGCACCGTCAGTGTTGTTTCAGGTATCATTCCAGCCTCAGGCCCAACTGAGCCAGCATAGTTGGCCGAATGTTTGCGTAAAAAGTTATGGAGAATACAGCACGCCAGGATTATATGATTAAGTTTATACTCCGCCATATGGATGGGTGTCAGAAATAGGCGGAACCGGCTGGCCAGGATTCCAAATGTGTTCTCCACCACTCTTCTGGCTCTGTTCCGTGGTGAGGGTCCTCATAGGGAATGGCCGCATAAGATGGTCCCCCAGCGCAAACGCTTCATCAGCAACGAAGACAAATGGGAGTCCTTCCACATTGTCCTCTGGAGGTGGAAAGTCCAAGCTGCCATTCTGGAGACGCCTGTAGAACTCCGTCTGGGCGATGACTCCACCATCGGATATCCGGCCATTCTTCCCCACGTCCACATACAAGAAGTCGTAATTAGCCGACACCACCGCCAACATCACAATACTATTGAACCCCTTATAGTTGAAATAGTAGGACCCCGAGTTGGGTGGTGGGACGATGTGGATGTGTTTCCCATCAATTGCCCCAGTTAGGAAAGTCCCACCGCTGGGCAAAGTGGGAGGCCACAGTCTGCCATTCCTGTGGCGTGGAAGGAAACTGTTGAGGAAAACAAAAATAAATTAATATTTTTGCACATAAACATGGCAAGCAGATTAGACACAAACATTCTTGGCCAACCTCCAGATAGCATTTATTAAGGGGAATTTAACGATACCAAAGTATAAGGTACACCTATCATATTCCCCCCCCCTCTCATGGGCCATTTCTAACATTATGGGGGGTGGGGAAATCTTGGACAGGTAACCCTCTCCACTTCATTGAGAGATGAATGCCTAAATAATGGGTATTACTTGGAACAGCCCCTCCTTAGTTACACTATTGGCAGCCCACTGGACAGGTAAGAAGTGTCATAATACAAAGATATAAATACACACTGTACACATTCGAGCACATTTGGACATTCTGCTATTACCTGTCAAGATAATAATAGGATATAAAAACTTAAAACAGTACCATTGGAAAGTATACGGGCAGGCCCTTGCACTACATGCTTTGGGGAATTCATCCATAAATCTCACCACTAAAGAGATGGGTATAGCGTGTATGGGTTTGGCAAAGTCAGCAGATAGATGATTGAGGATAGATAGAGAATTGGTATCAGCTGACTTAGCAGTTGGGGGGAGGGAGGGTTAATAAAAATCATTTGGGGACACCACAAAAAAAAAGTTTCTTGCAAGTTTCTGGCATTCTGCCTGAATTTAAAGCACAAATCACATTTCTAAACATTTTAGGGGGTGTTTGGGGTAAAGCACTACTATGGAGCTGATAAAATACATTGTTAAGTGACTACATGAGGTGAATATAGGGGCAGGAGAACATGCTGGGGAGGTTATTGAAGGCAAATATGTATGAAGGACTAAAAAATTAATTACATAAAAATCCAGCATGCATGAGGATAAAGGGGACATTCACAGCGTATTCCAATCATGGTAATTAGGGAATGAGGAAAGAAATACAATATATTATCAATATAAAAAAATGTGAGATTAAAGGATAAAAATCTTACCTTCATATACTCCTTCTGCAGGACCTGGATGATGGCAGAACAAGTCTCTGGGATAATGATCCCCAGAGCCTGGGGGGAGATGCCTGTTGAGAACTTCAAGTCCTGCAGACTTCTCCCTGTCGCCAAGTACCGCAGGGTAGGGACTAGCAGAGGCAGTGATGGCTTGCCTCATGCAGGTATCCTGCCTGCTAATATAAGGGGTCAGCGAAGCCAGCAGACGGTGAAACACGGGGTCCGTCATCCTGAGAAAGTTCCTGAAATCATCAGGATTATTCTCACGGATCTCACGGAGCAAAGGCATATGAGAGAACTGATCACGCTGAAGCAACCAATTCTTGGTCCATGAACTCCTCCCCACCCTGTTCATGGACTGGACTTGTGTCAAGGTCAGGACCCCAACACCAAGCCCCCGCACAGCACGAACTCTACAAGGAGTACGTATACGCAACATGGCTAGAAAACGGTCGGCTGTTCAGAACGCAGTAACAGAACGCACTGAAGAACAGCAAGGCCTGTGAAGAGTGACCTGAAAAACAGTAACGAACGAACAAGAACACAATGACTACTTAAAGTCACATGGAACTTGCTTGCACGCACTGAAGAGCAGATACAAACCCACAAGCACAAACTGAACCGCAGAAAACGATCTGAAAGCCACAAGTCTGAAAAAGCGCGAATCGTCTCTCACCAAACTTTTACTAACACGATTAGCAAAAGGAGCCCAAAGGGTGCTGCGCTTGGTTCTGAACTGGCCTTTTCTAGTCTCGTCATATGTGCTTGACGTCACCGCGTTGTTGGCGATCGGAAATTCCAACAACTTTGTGCGACCGCGTGTACGCAAAACAAGTTTGAGCCAACATCCGTCGTAAAAAATCCTAGGATTTTGTTGTCGGAATGTCCGAACAAAGTCCGACCGTGTGTACGGGGCATTACAGTTACAAAAAAAAAGTGTTTTATTGTTTTCTCTCTCTCTCTATTCTCTCTCTATTGTTCTGCTCTTTTTTACTGTATTCTATTCTGCAATGTTTTACTGTTATTATGTTTTAGCATGTTTGCTTTTCAGGTATGTAATTTTTTTATACTTTACTGTTTACTGTGTTTTATTGTTAACCATTTTTTTGTTTTCAGGTACGCCATTCAGCTGCACCGCGGATTTATTTCTATTGGCAGCAACAGCGTTTGCTCCCACAATACATAAAGCCGTGACTCCAGTGCTGTAGGAGGTGATTTCACCACCACAGTAAAATAAAAAAGAGCATATATGCTGAAGCATGGGGGCAGCAGGGGTGGAGGAGCGATTTTCTCCTAACGTTTGCGGGCGGATGCCCCCATGCTTCGGCATATATATATTTTAGGCACAGATTGCATTAAAAAATGTTTTATTTTTACTATGTTTTTTTTGTATGTACTTTACAGGTATGGCATGTCTTACTGTAATGTTACTTTGTTTTATTGTTAACCATCATCATTTGCTTAGCAGGTACGCCATTCAGTTGCAGCGCAGATTTATTTATCTTGACAGCATCAGCGTTTGCTCCCAGGATACATAAAGCCATGACTCCAGCGCTGTCGGAGGTGGGACGCACGCTCGTAGATCGCTGCTGGTCCCATCCCTGCACACAGCGGTGCCTGTTTTAACTTTATTTTAGCTTTGGCTTGTAATTGTGGACATTCTTTTGGTTTACTTGGACTCTTTTTTGGCTTATGTGCAATAAACTTACCAAACATACTTCATGAAGGAAGCCCCCTTGTGTTTCTCTTTTCTCCTGTCTACTGGAGAGTTTAACAGAATAAGGTGGTATACCGTTGGAGTAGCATGGTCACATTAGAGCACACATTTTCCCTGGAACAGCTGTAAGGATCGTACACAGCAGAGGAATGGAAGCACACCAGGAGTGAACATTATCTGCCCTGAGGCACTCACTTTGTTGCTCGGTACCCCTGCAGGGGTGATCATTTCTGGTGAGTGGGGTAGCATTGGGGGGTGAGCACTTCAAGTCACCATCTTGATTGAAATGCACAGAAGTCACTGTGGTGTGTCCCCAAGGATGAAATAAACAGCATTTATACTTGAACTTTGTTTTTCCACTTGGTTATAAATACACAACTTTTTGCATGGACTATATATCAAACCTTTTAGAAGCTAACGATTGTCTGTTACACACTTAAGAAATTGGAATTTATGGTTTATGTATGTTTTTATATATATATATTTTTTATTTATTGTATCTAACACACAGGGAGTTTTATAGTAGTGTGTCACAGACATCCCACGTTTCACAAGCGCCACATTGTCCCAATATTTTTGAACATTGGGGTATCTCACGACCCAAATTAATATTTTGTACATACACATGGAAGGGGCAACACGGACATCACACCAACACTATATGCACATATAAATTTTCACTATACAATCAACATTATCTCTGGCGCCATCTTGTCCCAAAACTTTTGAATTCTGTGGAAACTTATCATTTTTTTTTTTTTTTTCCTATTTAACTACACAGTTCACCATACTATTTTCACTCTTTACTTTATATCCTACTTTGGATGATACATTTACCCCACTGGGGGGATATAACTTACTTAGCAGTGTCTAAAATACTGGTGTTATTGCCTTTTTTGGTTACCTCTGAATATCTGGTTTAGACCGCACCATTGATAGCTATTAACTGAGCTCTCATACATTATAATCATTAGGATTTACTTACCACACTGGTATATAGCACTCATTAAATTAGAGGGCAGCGCCGTTTTTATTCTCATTTCATTTACTTATTTAATAATTGGACCCCTTGGGGTACTAATTAGGGATAGGCAGCAGCTCTCACACTGTCCTAAGCGCGGGCCTATCTACTTCTATCATGGCATGTCTTACTGTAATGTTACTTTGTTTTATTGTTAACCATCATAATTTGCTTAGCAGGTACGCCATTCAGTTGCAGCGCGGATTTTTTTTTATCTTGACAGCATCAGCGTTTGCTCCCATGATACATAAAGCCATGACTCCAGCGCTGTCGGAGGTGATTTCACCACCACAGTTAAAAACAAAATGATGCATGTAGAAGAGGGTGGATGAAGGAAGGTATTCTAATGGTGGGCATACCCACCGATCAATCTCTTTTTTTCGTTCAGCCCACAGACTACATGAAAAAAAAAGATTACAATACATGCCCAACAAGGACCAGCAACGTACTGGCATGTTGCTGGACTTTGAGTGGTTATACCAGAATGTAAAATATGGGGGTTTGGTCAGCGCAAGACGATATACATAAACTGACAAAATGAAAGCAGCTGTACACTAAAAGGTCAATATATGAAAATCCTTCTGAATCCTTCTGCTGAGGAAGTCCCGCTTAGGGACGATACGCATGCGAGAGGACTTTATGACGTCACTGCAGCCACCTTATCCACCTATGTATACCGACAATATTACATGCCATTCATCCTAGCACTGGGGTTACAGTGCTTTTTATGTGAGTACCTGATTTTTATGAATAAAAAGAAAGTATTTTAGCCACACAGTGTGCACTATATATTTTTTCATTGGTTTTTACATGGTACTACGGTTGGAATTTAAGAGTGACAACGTGTGGTTGTTAAAAATAGTTGGAACATCGTATCTTATTCATCTGTACATTCAAGCTTCCATCTGTGACCACTGTAAGTGGCGAACGCCTGTTTGACCCATCTGTTAGCTCAGGGGTCCAGTGATTGAGGTGAGCGGTTTGGCTAGCTGGTGGAGCAATCACTGATTAGGAGATATCACATGAATGTCTATGAACATCCTTATCACCGCTGAGGAGGTCTTATCTGTCAACTTTATATCCATCTTTTATACCAAAGGGGACTTTTTAATATCTTATGTTATGAGCAATCTGTTATTTTGTTTCTGTATATATTCTTAATGCTGCACTGTTATTTACCTATACCAGAACCTATACCAGAATGATGCCTGCGGGTTTAGGTATCATTTTAGGATACCTTGGTATCATTCTTTTCAGCCAGCGGTCAGCTTTCATGTAAAAGCAATCCTAGCTGCTAATCAGCCTCTAGACTGCTTTTACAAACAGTGGGAGGGAATGCCCCCCGGGGAGGGATGCCCCCCCCCACTGTCTTCCATGGTTTACTCTGGCTCTCCTGTCCCAACAGGGAACCTGAGAATGCAGCCGGTGGTTCCACCAGCTGACCATAGAGCTGATCAGAGATCAGAATGGCTCCAACCATCTCTATGGCCTAAGAAACTGTAAGCTACGAGCATTTCATGACTTCGCCGGATGTAAACAGCGCAATTGGGAAAGCATTTTATCACACCGATCTTGGAGTGGTCAGATGCTTTGAGGGCAGAGGAGAGATCTAGGGTCTAATAGACCCCAATTTTTTCAAAAAAGAGTACCTGTCACTACCTACTGCTATAATAGGGGATATTTACATTCCCTGAGATAACAATAAAAATGATTTTAAAAAATGAAAGGCGAACACAAGCGTCGGTCTGGCATCAAATGTAAACAGCAATTGCACCTGCTAAATACTCACCATGCCTCTCAGCAAATAGCTTGGGGTGTCTACTTTCCATAATGGGGTCATTTGGGGGGTTTTGTGCCATCTTGACATTTTATGGCCTTCAAAACTGTGATAGGTAGTGAGGAGTGAAATCAACAATTTACGCCCTTAGAAATCCTGAAGGCGGTGCTTGGTTTGCGGGGCCCCGTACGTGGCTAGGCTCCCAAAAAGTCCCCCACATGTGGTATCCCCGTACTCAGGAGAAGCAGCAGAATGCATTTTGTGGTGTTAGTCCACATATAACCATGGCATGTGTGAGCAATATATCATTTACTGACAACTTCTTGTAAAAAATGTTTTTTTTTTGTCATTATTCAATCACTTGGGACAAAAAAATTAAATATTCAATGGGCTCAACATGCCTCTCAGCAATTTCTATGGGGTGTCTACCTTCCAAAATGGGGTCATTTGCCCTGCCATTTTAGCACCTCAAGAAATGAGATAGGCAGTCATAAACTAAATTCCATGCCAGTAATAAAATCATGCTAGAGGGTATCCCACATAAATCATTGGTGGAAGCACTAGAAGCAGGCTCACTCCAGCAAAAGTTGCCAACGCACAAACTGGTAACCAAAGCCTGGCAGGTAGTCAAGAGGACTATGGGGTACAAGGGTGTCACTAAGTTCTCACCTATATGGCATAATAAATCCCTCCGGGAGTTATTAACAGTTGAAAAGAATGCTATATGGGAACACCATGGCATATCTAGACTAGCCCATTTGGTTAGGGATAACAATTTGAAATCCTTTTCAAAGCTGAGATCAGAATATGGAGTCCCGCATAGTACATTCTACAGTTACTTGCAGATTAGACATGCACTAGGCGTTCAATTCAGGACCTGCCCTATAGAGTGGTGTAAAGCACCACTCCTTAATAAAACAGTTAATGCAAAAAACACTAAAGGCCTGATTACAGACGTATATGCGCAACTAATGGACAAAATGTTAACCACAAAAACGACCTCGGACCTCAGGGAGAGATGGGAGGCGGATGTGGGGGAGCTGACGGGCTACCAGTGGAAAAGAATTCTGGAATATGGCCCGATGGTGTCCGTCTCTCCGTCGCAGAGGGCCTCACACCTCTTCCTGCTGCACAGAGTGTACTACACCCCTAAGAGGCTATACAGGTTTGGCCGTAGACCAGACGATAAATGCCCTAGATGTTCAGGGACAGGAGATCTCATCCATATGGTATGGAGATGCCTAAAATTAGTAAGATACTGGCCCGAGGTCATAAAAATTATAAATTCTAGGTTCAAAGTCAAACTAGAACTAGAAGCTAAGGTTTGTATTCTGGGGCTGGTAAAGGGGGATAGGGGGAACTCTAACACAATTACCGCTATAGTAAGGTGCTTATATCAAGCAAGAAAGCTGATAGCGCAATCCTGGTTATCAGCAACACCTCCAACCCCGGAGGAATGGCTCAGGACTATGAACTCTCTGGTCTGGACAGAAAGGACCATACATACTAGAAAAGGCAGCTATAATAAGTTTATTAAAATATGGAGGCCCTGGTTACAAGAGATGAGTACCCAACATCTCTTCCTGAATCTACCGTAAAACTGAAGTAGTGCTCCTGGGGGAACAGGAAATAAAGACCTACGGTGCTCGGACTTGGAGAGAAATTAGGGAACTCTATTGGGACATAGACTGATCCAAATAGATAAAGACTCAATGTTAACAACAGGTGCGTGATTGCTGAAAGATGGGGGGAGGGGGGGGAGGGGAGCTTTATTGGGACAGGGAGGTGTGGGGAGGGGATGGAAAAAAGGGGGAAAAAAGTAAACTTCGTATCAATACATTTATAAGTATTTAACACTGTGAGATGCAGCAAAAACTGTTAGAGGGTTGCTTTCTTCTTGCTTGTACTGTTACATGAGCTTAATGTACATTCTCTCTGTCACCCTCAGTTCTTTTTTACTTGTCTTTTATGATTGTCAATAAAAAGGAATACTTAATAGAAAATTCCAGAAAATGTACCCTAGTTTGTAGACGCTTTAACTTTTGCGCAAACCAATAAATATACACTTATTGACATTTTTTTTTACCAAAGACATGTGGCTGAATACATTTTTGCCTAAATGTATGACTAAAATTGAGTTTATTGGATTTTTCTTATAACAAAAAGTAGAAAATATAATTTTTTTAAAAATTATATCGCAAAAAATAAAAATCGCAGAGGCAATCAAATACCATCAAAAGAAAGCTCTATTTGTGGGAAAAAAAGGACGCAAATTTTGTTTGGGTACAACATTGCATGACCGTGCAATTACCAGTTAAAACAGCGTAGTGCCAAATTGTAAAAAGTCCTCTGGTCTTTAGGCAGCCAAAAGGTCCGGGGCTTAAGTGGTTAACAGGTCCCACTCAGAACAGACCTCGCCATGGTCAACCAAAGAAGTTGAGTGCACGTGCTCAGCATCATATCCAGAGGTAGTCTTTGGGAAATAGACGTATGAGTGCTGCCAGCATTGCTGCAGAGGTTGAAGGGGTGGGTCGTCAGCCTGTCAGTGCTCAGACCATATCCCGCACGCTGCATCAAACTGGTCTGCATGGCTGTCGATCCAGAAGGAAGCCTCTTCTAAAGATGATGCACAAGTAAGCCCGCAAACAGTTTGCTGAAGACAAGCAAACTAAGGAAATGGGTTACTGGAACCGTGCCCTGTGGTCTGATGAGACCAAGATAAACTTATTTGGTTCAGATGGTGTCAAAAGTGTGTGGCGGCAACCAGGTGAGGAGGACAAAGACAAGTGTGCCTTGCCTATAGTCAAACATGGTGGTGGGAGTGTCATGGTCTGGGGCTGCATAAGTGCTGCCGGCACTGGGGAGCCACAGTTCATTGAGAGAACCATGAATGCCAACATGAACTGTGACATACTGATCGTGAGCATGATCCCCTCCCTTCAGAGACTGGGCCCCAGGGCAGTATTCCAACATGATAACGACCCCAAACACCCCTCCAAGACATTTGTTTTTCTGAACTGTCTTACCTAAGTTTTATGTGTTGATCTTGTCCTGGCCTCTTGCTACTCTGACTTTTGAAGCAAAAAGTTCACTTTGATTGCTAGGCACTCTTATAGTCACTCATGATTAATTAACGAACTTCAACCCCACCCTTATAACAGTATATATTTGAGCATCCTTAAGGGGGTAGCACATTGCTGGGGTTGCACATTGCAGGGGCTTCTATCCTTAAGGCTTCTTCCTCTAAGTGATTCTTTCTACAAGTGATATGCACTTCATTCTCTGCACTTCAGCGATTGCACGAAGCAAACAAATACAGCAATCTGCACTGGAAAGCAGCTAAAAGACTGCAGGTGACCCGTCTCTCTATTAAGCTCTCCTTCCACTCTGTAACATGCACTCTCTACCACTGCTCCTGACACTCCTGTCCTCTCTCCTCAAACTCTCTTACCTTCACCCCCCCTCTCCACCCGCCTGCTTATACATATCACCCTGCCTTCTGTCTTCCCCCTACTACTGCTCTTACCAACTCTCGCTCATTCTACATCCATTCACTGATAAAACCTCCAGTACTCTGAGACATGCCCCTTCACATAAATCACAGTCCCACATTACCTCCCTCACCCTCCTGCTTCTCCTAATCTCTGGTGACATATCCCCAAACCCTGGGCCACCATCATCTGTCTTTGCCCAACGCTCCCATCCCCCTACACCCTCTGGCAGGAGCCGCAACCCACAGAACTTGGTCCATATTCCTCTTTCCAAAACCAGCCCCCCCTTTTCCTGTGCCCTGTGGAATGCACGTTCTGTCTGCAACAAACTCACCGCCCTCCATGACCTCTTCATCACAAATTCCTTTAACCTTCTTGCCATTACTGAAACCTGGCTTCATGAATCGGATACTATTTCTCCTGCTTCCATCTCCCATGGGGGCCTTCTCTGGACTCACTCCCCCAGACCAAGTGGACGGAAGGGAGGTGGAGTGGGAATCCTTCTAGCCCCATGCAGCACCTATCAGGTTCTTCACCCACCTCCCTCTCTGACACTCTCCTCTTTTGAGGCACATTGCATTCGTCTTTTTTCTCCCATTTCTCTAAGAATTGCTGTCATCTACCGGCCCCCTGGACCGGTATCAGCCTTTCTTGATGACTTCTCTGCCTGGCTACCCTACTTTCTCTCTTCTGAAATCCCCACAATTATTCTTGGGGACTTCAACATCCCTGTCAACACTAACACTACTACTACTTCTAAACTTCTCAGTCTAACCTCATCGCTTGACCTGAAGCAATGGATACAGGCTCCTACCCACTCCAACGGCAACACCCTTGACCTTGCCTTCTCCTATCTGTGCACTCCGTGCAACCTTTCCAACAATCCACTCCCACTCTCTGATCACCACCTTATTAGTTTTGCTCTCTCCTTGTCTTCCACCTCTTCTCCCTCCAACCGCCCAACAGTTACACGCAGAAACCTTCGCCACCTCAACCCTTCTCTTCTCTACTCTGCTACTGATCACCTCTATGACAAAATCTCCCCCCTGTCCTGCCCCAACCTAGCTACTTTCATTTACAACAGCTCACTGTCCTCCTCCCTAGACAAGCTGGCCCCCCTCACTACACGCAGAATTAGGCCCCGACTGCTACAACCCTGGCAAACAGATGACACCAGAAGTCTCAGAAAACGTAGCCGCACTCTTGAGCGCCTGTGGCATAAGACTAAGACCCAGGAAGACTTCACACAATATAAATCTGCCCTCCTAAAATACTACTCCTGCCTTCACACTGCCAAACAGACCTACTTTATCACACTCATCAACACCTTCTCATCCAGTCCACGTCAACTCTTCTCTACCTTCAACACTCTACTCTGTCCACCACTGCCTCCACCCACCAACTCAATCACTGCCCAGGAGATTGCCAATCACTTCAAAACTAAGATTGATACAATTCATGAGGAGATCGCCAATGCGCAAAAACCTCCCCCATGCAACACCCCATGTCCACAGATACAGTCATTACTTCCCTCATTCAACCCTGCTACTACTACTGAGGTTGCTAAACTTTTATCTAGCACTCATCTAACCACTTGCCCCCTGGATCCTGTTCCCTCGCAAATGCTACGCTCACCCTCTGACTCGATTCTATGCTCTCTAACCCACATTTTCAACCTCTCCCTCTCTTGTGGCATCTTCCCAAACTCTCTAAAACATGCGCTAGTCACCCCCATACTAAAAAAGCCCTCACTGGATCCCACCAATCTCAACAACTTACGTCCCATCTCCTTACTCTCCTTCTCCTCCAAACTTCTTGAAAGACTGGTCTACAACCGATTAAGTGACCATCTGACCATGAATAAACTTCTTGATCCCCTTCAGTCCGGTTTTCGCCCTCAACACTCCACGGAAACTGCTCTCCTTAAACTCTCAAATGACCTACTAATGGCTAAAGCCAATGGACACTATTCTGTACTACTTCTCCTGGATCTCTCTGCTGCCTTTGACACAGTGGACCACCCCCTCCTCCTCGAAAAACTCCACTCCTTTGGTCTCCGTGACTGTACTCTTCGCTGGTTCTCATCCTACCTATCCCACCGCTCCTTCAGTGTCACTTACAACTCTACTTCCTCCTCTCCTCTTCCTTTTTCCGTTGGGGTCCCCCAAGGTTCTGTTCTCGGACCTCTCCTTTTCTCAATCTACACCACCTCCTTGGGTCAGTTGATTGCCTCCCACGGCTTTAAATATCATCTCTACGCTGATGACACCCAAATCTATCTCTCCACCCCCCAGCTCTCTCCATCTGTCTCCTCACGCATTACCAACTTATTAGCAGACATATCAGCCTGGATGTCACATCACTTTCTCAAACTCAACCTATCCAAAACCGAGCTCATGATATTTCCTCCCTCAGGTGCCACTTCCCCTGATCTCCCTGTCAAGATCAACGGCTCAACTATCAACCCATCTCCCCACGCCAAGGTCCTAGGTGTAATCCTGGACTCTGAACTAACCTTTCGACCCCACATTCTATCACTATCCAAAGCTTGCCGCCTCTGTCTTCGCAACATCTCCAAGATACGCCCCTTCCTAACCAATGACACCACTAAGCTTCTAATCCACTCCCTGGTCATCTCCCGCCTTGACTACTGCAACTCCCTCCTCATTGGTTTACCTCTAAATAGGCTATCCCCACTTCAGTCCACCATGAACGCTGCGGCCAGGCTCATCCACCACACAAACCGCTCAGCGTCTGCTACACCCCTCTGCCAATCCCTCCATTGGCTGCCACTCAGTCACCGAATTAAATTCAAGATACTAACTATAACTTACAAAGCCATCCACAACTTGGCCCCTAGCTACATCTCTAACCTAGTCACAAAATACCAACCTAATCGTTCTCTTCGCTCCCTTGTCACCTCATCCCATGCTCGCCTTCAGGACTTCTCCAGAGCCTCCCCCATCCTCTGGAATGCTCTACCCCAATCCGTCCGATTTTCTCCTACTTTATCCACTTTCAGACAATCCCTGAAAACTCATCTCTTCAGAAAAGCCTATCTGGCCCCCACCTAACAACTGTACATTTATCTTCTCAATCAGCACATCACCCACAGTTATTACCTCTTGTATCTCTGACCTTCCCTCTTAGATTGTAAGCTCTAAGGAGCAGGGCCCTCTGATTCCTACTGTATCAAATTGTATTGTATTTGTACTGTCTACCAACAAGTTGTAAAGCGCTACGTAAACTGTTGGCGCTATATAAATACTGTATAATAATAATAATAATAATCCACTGCCTTGCTAAAGAAGCTAAGGGTAAAGGTGATGGACTGGCCAAGCATGTCTCCAGACCTAAACCCTATCTGTGGGGCATCCTCAAATGGAAGGTAGAGGAGCGAAAGGTCTCTAACATCCACCAGGTCTGTGATGTCATCATGGAGGAGTGGAAGAGGACTCCAGTGGCAACCTGTGAAGCTCTGGTGAACTCCATGCCCAAGAGGGTTAAAGCAGTGCTGGAAAATAATGGTGGCCACACAAAATATTGACACTTTGGGCTCAATTTGGACATTTCCACTTAGGAGTGTACTCACTTTTGTTGCCAGCGGTTTTGACATTAATGGCTGTGTGTTGTTATTTTGAGGGGACAGCAAATTTACACTGTTATACAAGCTGTACACTCACTACTTTACATTGTAGCAAAGTGTGATTTCTTCAGTGTTGTCACATGAAAAGATATAATAAATTATTTACAAAAAGTGAGGGGTGTACTCACTTTTGTGAGATACGGGGGGTCATTTACTATAGCGCCAGAAAGAACTGGTTCCTATTACATGTAACAGCACCCATTTTAGGCAATTAAGATTTTAACAGGCGAACGTGCGAATGAAACATACGTATGGTAAATTTGAAATCATCGCTAATTAGTGATTCCGCAGAAATGCAAATGCCAATTTCTGTTATGGGACAGCAGGCCACACCTTGCCCATAACCTTAGTTCCCCGGGTACAACCATGAAACCTATTGATAGAAACACACACACACCATATTTGGCAAAAATTGGCCGCTGTAATTTTATTGGTTTCACAAATTCATACAAATAAACATAATATTCAAATATTCAGATGAAAATAAATATAACAGCAAAAAACTTTGCCCAGCTTTCAGAACACGGGCTACTCAACCTTTATTTTCAAAGAAATACGTCCCCCATGGATTCCAGGGTAACCCAACCACATAAAATACACCGTGACGGGGAGGGAGGGAGGGAGCTTCTTCTTCTTCAGGTCCGGCCGCTGCAAAAGGAAGTAAAGACCCTCAGCAGCCCCTTTTAACACCTTTCCAGGGATTACCAGAACATTCCCTGGAATCCGATTGGACCACCTAAAATTCAGGTATACATTTAAAGAGACGGTACATTTTACCTGTATCTTAACCATAATCAGGGCTGGGTGACCGCCATCCCAAAAAAGGGTTCTCCAATGGTGCGCCCCCTTCTGTACTTGGGACAGCAGGCCACACCTTGCCCATAACCTTAGTTCCCTGGGTACAACCCTGAAACCTATTGATAGAAACACACACACACACCATGTTTGGAAAAAATTGGCCGCGGTAATTTTATTGGTTTCATAAATTCATACAAATAACCATAATAATTCAAATATTCAGATGAAAATAAATATAACAGCAAAAACCTTTGCCCAGTTTTCAGAACACGGGCTACTCAACCTTTATTTACAAAGAAAAACGTCCCCCACCAGCCGGACTTGTGTAACCAGGCCGGCCTACCCCAAATATGCGGCCCTTTCAATCCTGCTTTGCAGACCAAGATTGAAAATATCTGCACATACATCCGAAAGGTGGATCCCATCCTGCCTATAAAGCCCTTGGATGCCCCCTTTTTAGATCCACGTGCCTATAAGAAAACCCCCCCAAAAGTGGCATGAATTTTGCCATTGCCCGATTGACCCCCTTCCTCATCTTCTCCATTACTTTATGAAATGGGGAAGACGGCCAAGCGAAACGGGGAACAATTTCTGAAAACACGATGACCGTACCCGGGGAAGTCAAATGGAACCTATAAAGATCCCGTTTAATCATGAATAAAAGGTCTAAAGTACGGACTGAACCCAAATCATTGCTTCCTAGATGGACTATCAAAATCGAAGGCGGTGGCCAAAACTGATGTAATTGTGACAAATGAAAAAATAAATGCTGCCACCGCAGACCTCTTATACCCTTCCAATACAGAGCGAAGGATTCTGGCAGTAGCGATAAGTTGACAGAATACCTGCGTTGGGCCGCACGATTCCGAGCCCATATATATGTATGAGTGGCCCAGAATCCAAACACAATGTTGAAAACCTGTAAAATTAAAGTGACAAGTTAGGTCTGACATATCTCTTAAAACAGTTGGACCTCCACCTTCCCAAACCCATTATGGCTTTGGCTGGCAACTCCTTCTCAGCAGCATCAGACGCTGCCCCTATTCTGAAGGGATGGGAGGAAAACTTAAAATCTTGTAAACCCAATTTCCCAAAACAGCGTTTCAAAACGTATGAAAATTGGTACTTAGTTAAGGGAGAATGATCCCAATGACTGAGAAAATGATTCGCTCCAACCAGACGTGCAGCGAGGAAACTAGTGACCAGTGCCCCTGGACACACTGAGGTGTCTCCCCACGCCAACAACGTCACCCATATCCCACGTCCCAGTTGGTCAGTTGGTCAAAAAAACCCGTACCTGACCATGGTCAACTAGCACATGCTCCGACAGCATACCCAAAGAGCTCTTTTTGGACCCGGGAAGCAGGTCGGAAATCCGAAAGGCTCCAAAATAAAACAACACAAAAGCCACTTTAAATAGCAAAGCCTCATAGCTGGTAAAACACACCCCCGGCGTGGCATCACACAGGCGCCCAAGAAGAGATAAGCCAATAGGTCGCCTGCTATCCGGGGCAAAAGCTGTCCTCCGTTAGCCTTTCAAGGCCTGTTTTACCAGAAAGAAACTAGAGCAGGACAGGAGACCCCTCATCCTGAAGAAAAAGGATACCCTAACCTAAGGTCTTAGCCAGAAACCCATAAGAGGGCTGGCTTTCCATTAGGAAAGCCAAAAAAGCCAAAACAGCCTGCTCCCCGGGAACCTCCCAGAATTTTCAGCAAATTGGATCCACTTCCTCCAAGCGATGGAGTAATCTGCCCACGTACATGAAGTGACTGAGAATTTAATGGCTTCAACCAATCTTGTTAGATTAGTTCCCACAGGTAAGCCAGGCATTGCGTGCCTTCCGTGTCCACCCCTGGGAGCAATTCCTGAAAACGCTGCATCTGGAAATGGGAAAGAGAGTCAGCTATTATTCAAAACCCCAGGCGTGTACTTAGCCACTAAAATTGGAAAAAGCTCCAACTGAAAATCCTTCAATTAGTAAAAGCGCCTTCTCCCTGCTTGGGTATAGATCCAGTCAAGGGCGCATGTTTTCCAGCCTCACTGGCGTGCAGGCTTTTGGGAAAAATATCGTGCTGAGATGGGACCCCCACACCAGCTGTTTTCTTAAAACATTTCACCACAGGATGGGGCCCCGCGCAAAAAGAGCACTTATGCCTGTACTTACATCAGGTATTAAAGCAACACTGACTCTCATTAAATGAAAAACACCAACCCCTGCGATACGCCGAGGTAACCGATTTACACGGATTAGCAGGGTACTGACGCAGAACAGGCGCTCTCTGAGGCAAGATCATATTAAGCCATAGGCCCACGTACTTCATCCCCCATCTTAAAGATAGGTGGACCGCTAGCTTCTGGTGAAAAGACTCATCATAAGCATACCAGCCCAG
This sequence comes from Lithobates clamitans, assembly GCA_037952925.1. Taxonomy (NCBI): domain Eukaryota; kingdom Metazoa; phylum Chordata; class Amphibia; order Anura; family Ranidae; genus Lithobates; species Lithobates clamitans. The sequence continues at coordinate 150,263 of JBBGZY010001800.1, read as the reverse complement.
ACCGCCAAAATTCTTATAGGCCTCCAGGACGTGATCCAAGTGCTGAAACAAGCCCCCGCTCAATTTACAGTAGACTTTTGTAACTCACCCTGCCCAGCTGATGATGCCTCCACAGGTGGGACACTAATGCTTGGCTGCAGGCTGTGGAAAAGTGCACCCGGGACCAGGTCACTCTGAGGAGCCGACCGCTGTGGAATAGCCGTTGCTTGAGAAATTCCAGCAGGCGCCGGCAGCGCCGTTCTCTCCTGCCGTTCCCCTCGTGGTGCTGAGTGTCCTCTTCCTCTTCTCCTGGCTGGCGACTGTGAACAGGTCCACTTCTTCTGTCCCGTCCGTCTCCCGGGCACAGCCGCCATGCTCCCCCTCTCCTCATCACTCGCCTGCCCGGCGACCTGTCCTTTATCTCCCCCGGCCACAAGACGCTCCGGGGGCATGCTCCGCCTTGTTCTTCTCTGAGGTGAGGGCTGGACTGGCTGAGCCTCTCCCACCTTCGAGCCATGCTGACTGTCCACCATGTCAGAGATCGCCAGGCAACGGCGCATCCATTCTTCCCCGCCCTGGCTCTCTGCTCTCTCCACAAAAGCCCGCACAAGGTCTTCCATCCTCACAGCTATTCGTGACAGGAGAGAGAACAGCTTTGAGTGACAGCCGCTTCTTGTCCCCTGCAGGTCAGTAACTTTTCAGCTTCCAGCTTCCTCTCCTTCAGGTCCTGCCGCTGCAAGAGGAAGTAGAGACCCTCAGCAGCCCCTTTTAACACTTTTCCAGGGATTACCAGAACATTCCCTGGAATCCGATTGGACCACCTAAAATTCAGGTATACATTTAAAGAGACAGTACATTTTACATGTATCTTAACCATAACCAGGGCTGGGTGACCGCCGTCCAAAAAAAGGGGGCTCCAATGGTGCGCCCCTTCTGTACTTTATATAGCACTGTACTGCAACTATGATCCATGTATGTGAAAGAAACATTTTTATGTGAGATTTGCTCTACCGCGTGTGCATCTATTGATATATATTGCAATTAGTATTCCTATTTTTTTCCTTTTTTTGCTAACGAATGCAGTTATGAATGATTATTACAGAGTAATGTCTGCTATTCTGTAAAGTTACATGTATTGAACATTTAGGTCACCTATTTGTTGTATGTTGTTTTTTTCATGTTTTTTTATTTAGGTGACTATAAAGTGGTAATTATGTTCATTCTTTAATCATATTACACGAATATGCAGGTTTCAGCTGTTGTGGAAATTTTATGAAGATGTATTTAATATGTATTGTCCTAGTGTCTCCCAGTGTTAGTTCTCCTGCAGCCCGCTCTAAAGAGCTGAGGAAAGAATGAGGAGAGAGAAGGGCAGACTGACGCTGGTTAAGATACATCTGGTAGTGAAAAGCTTCTTGAGGATGCAGAGAAGTGTTTGCAGAGTTGGAATATGTCCGCCAGTGAAGGGCCCCTGTGCGATGCACAGACGATTGTCTGGGGGGAATGTGCTCATCCTGTAAAGACATTATCGGTTATGAGCGGATGTACGCTCGTGTCCCCCCCTGTGTGCCTGATCAACACATTTAGGGGGACCGTGGCGTGACCCTGCAGATAATCTCCCATCCACAGGAATGGTAATATAATCCTCTCTGAACAATGCAGAATAAAGATTCACACCAATGGTAAAAACAGAACTCTTTTGGGTGCTTGACCGGAGATAGTGTCCATGACTCCAAGGCCAGCCATGATAATGGCTTACAGAGACAGGGGGCGAGAAATCATACACACTGCCCCTGCCCAGACACTCCCATAAGACTCCCCTTATTGTTCATTGGTTGAGATTTGTATAACTCCTGTTTGAAGGAATGCCTATGCTTGATTGGCCAATTGTGAAACCATCAAGCTCTATTGTTAAGTACTAAAAATAAACAAAACTCAGGCTCTCCAGAGGACAGTCAAGCTGTGGAGCTGAGAATGTAAGATGGTGGTCATGTCTGTTAAGATGCATTATACCAAAAGCATAGTTGCCAACATTGTAAAAAAATTTATAGGGACACTTTTTTGGCTGTAGGCAGAGTCTTTTTATAATTAGGGGGCGGGGCATACGAAAAATTGGTGTGGTGTATGTGGAATAATGGGCGTGGCTTATATGGGCATGGTTCAAATGTGGGTGTGGTTAGAGTCTGAGATGAATGAGAGACGGAGAAAGAAAGGGGAAAAGGATGGGAGGGAGGAAGGGAGAGAGAAAGAAGGAAAGAATGAGGAGAGAGAAGGAAGGAAAGAGGGATGGAGGGACAGCAGGCCCAGATCCTACACCACAATAGAAATGTGTATTCCAGAGTTTAACAAATCAGCAGATAAAGATACTCCAAACACCTGCTGTTAGCGCTTCAATCATCCCAGCACCATGGTTGTTGTGGTGTCAGGATGATTGAAGCGCATTATTACTATTATTACATTGTAATATAGAATGAAATCATTCAACTCACCATAATCCAGAATCAGTGGGACCCCTGAGTGTGTCACCTACCACGTCTCCTGCCACCAGATGCCATCAGGTGCCCCCAGCAGAGTCTGTTCTTACATCAGGTGCCCCAGCAGAGTCAGTCCTTACATCGGGTGCCCCCAACAGAGTCCGTCCTTACATCCGGTGCCCACAACAGAGTCCGTCCTTACATCAGGTGTCCCCAGCGGAGTGCCTCCTTCCATCAGGCATTCACAGCAGAGTGCCTCCTTACATCAGGTGTCCCCAGCGGAGTGCCTCCTTTCCTTACATCAGATGTCCCCAGCGGAGTGCCTCCTTACATCAGGTGTCCTCAGTACAGTACCTCTTACATCAGCTGTCCCCAGCAGAGTGTCTCTTACATCAGGTGTTCCCAGCGGTCAGTGCCCCCAGCGGAATGCCTCTTAAGTCAGTGTCCCCAGCGCAGTGTTGGCTGCAGATGGAGTGTTGGCTGCAGTCTAGCTACATTTCCTCTTATTCCTCGTGTTCAGTGTAGAGGGGAGGGGCCGATCTGTGCAGCTAACCCCGGGTCGAGAGAATTGTGAAGAGAGAAGCCAATTCATTGGCTGCACGGATCGGCCCCTCCCCTCTCCACCGAACATGAGGAACATGAGGAGATGTAGCTGAACACAAGGGGAAAGCTCTTGCGGCGGCGCCGGTGGCCAATTTGTAGGAGCCAGGAGCCAGAACTGCTGCAGAGCCAAACATTCCCATTTTTCCATGGACAAAAGGCAAAATGCTGAATCGGGACGGCCTCCAATCGGGACGAGGGTCCCAAAATCGTGATTGTCCTGGGAAAAATCAGGACTGTTGGTAACTATGCAAAAGCCTGAAAGTGACATGGAATACGCGTAGCGTATAATGGAATTTCCACGACACAGCGTACTTAGCACTTAGTACTTAGCTTGGTGGTCTGCTCTGTCTCCACAGCACTCAAGCTATGAGTTCAAATCCCAGCGAACCTACCATCCACAGCTGTGTTTATTATTTCAGTGCACATGTGAATTAAAATAAACAAACAAACAAATGTAAACTGCCCATTAACTAGTGGGTGATTTTTGGAATTCCACACCATAATATTATTGAATACTTACATACCATTGCATGCATTTGAAACGTTAATATAATAGAATCAGCCAAACTAAAGTGCATTGGCCAAATTGCATTCACCTATTTTCAGCAAATGCTGCCTTGACTAATTGTCATTTGCCTTTTTTTCACCAATGCACTCTGTTAGTATCCCTCTGTGGGATTTGAACCCATAAGTCCTTCAAAGACTGAGTTTTTGTTCTTCTGTGGCGGTCTTTCGTGGCCATCCAACGACGTCACCTGGAGAGATGAAAGTGACATGGAATACGCGTAGCGTATAATGGAATTTCCACGACACAGCGTACTTAGCACTTAGTACTTAGCTTGGTGGTCTGCTCTGTCTCCACAGCACTCAAGCTATGAGTTCAAATCCCAGCGAACCTACCATCCACAGCTGTGTTTATTATTTCAGTGCACATGTGAATTAAAATAAACAAACAAACAAATGTAAACTGCCCATTAACTAGTGGGTGATTTTTGGAATTCCACACCATAATATTATTGAATACTTACATACCATTGCATGCATTTGAAACGTTAATATAATAGAATCAGCCAAACTAAAGTGCATTGGCCAAATTGCATTCACCTATTTTCAGCAAATGCTGCCTTGACTAATTGTCATTTGCCTTTTTTTCACCAATGCACTCTGTTAGTATCCCTCTGTGGGATTTGAACCCATAAGTCCTTCAAAGACTGAGTTTTTGTTCTTCTGTGGCAGTCTTTCGTGGCCATCCAACGACGTCACCTGGAGAGATGTAAGAGACGCCACACAGTGGGTGACAACACAGCGGAGGAAGTCCGCCACAGAAGAAAAGCGGCTTTCTTTTTTTTATTAGCGGGTAACTGGCAGTGCAGAAGAACACAGCAGCTGGAGAAGACAGCGGCGGCAGGAGAGACGGCTCGTGGAGAAGACAGCTTGGGGAGAAGATAGTGGTGGGAGAGACAGCAGCAGGAGAAGACGGCTCAGGGAAGAAGACGGCTCGGAGCTTTTTTACAATAAAGGACCTGTCATAAACCAGCTATTGTTTTTTTTTACATATCACTGCTTTTTTGGTGAACAGGTAGGGGTACAATGTACCCCATACCCATTCACATAGGGGGGCCCCCTTCTTCCAGATTCTGATGAGCCCCCCCGCCCGCAGACCCTGATAACCACCGGCCAGAGTTGTCGGGAAGAGGCCCTTGTCCCCAAAGCACCCTCCCCATTTTGAGGGCATGTGGCCTGGTACGGTTCAGGGGGGAGTGCTTGCAGGCTGCATGCTTGGATAAGGGTCTGGTATTGATTTTGGGGGGTCCCACGTCAATTGTTTTTAAAATTTTGTTGTGGGCTTCCCTTCGACATCCATAACAGACTCAAAGGGTCATTTTTTTCCTTGGATTTTTGGAATTACACACCATAATATTATTGAATAATTACATACCATAGCATGCATTTGAAGAGTTAAAATTATGAAATAAACCAAACTGATGTGCATTGGCTAATTATGCTGCCGAGTACAATGCACGTTTTCAGGAGGCGATACCGTCGGTGGGATTCAAACTCATGGCTTGAACTTTTGAAGGTAGCAGGGCATACCATTATGCTACAGAGCTGAGCATAAATCTGCATAGAAAATACATTTACTAATGTTTTATTCTATTCACTTGCCATCCAGCTGCCGTCCTTATACTGCGTCAGGTTGGCACGGTCCAGGAAGGCATCGTAGCTGTACGTCGGCTCCTTTAAGCGGAACAGCTGGTGCATGCGCGCACGCGCCCGCTGCACTGCGGGAGTGCCAATGCTCGTGACCGGCAGTCGCGATGACCGACGGCCACGAGCAATCACGTGTGTGTGTAAACACACAATGCCTGTTCTGTTCTGAGAGGAGATGCAGATCGTGAGTTCCTAATTGCTAGGAACCATGATCTGTCATCTCCTATAGTCAGTCCCCTCCCCCTACACACAATCAGGGAACACAGTTATCCCCTTCCCTGCCAGTGACATTTATACAGTAATCAGTGCATTTTTATATCGCTGCATAATTGTCAATCGTCCCAAAAATGTGTCAAAAGTGTCCGATGTGTCCTCCATAATGTCGCAGTCACGATAAAAAAAAAAAAGCAGATCGCCGCCATTACTAGTAAAAAATAATAATAATAATAAAAATGCCATAAATCTATCCCCTATTTTGTAGACGCTATAACTTTTGAGCAAACCAATCAATATACGCTTATTGCGATTTTTATTACCAAAAATATGTAGAATACATATCGGCCTAAACTGAGAAAAAAATAGATTTTTTTTTAAAAATTGGGGATATTTATTATAGCAAAAAGTACAAAATATTGTGTTTTTTTCAAAATTGTCGCTCTTTTTTTGTTTATAGCACAAAAAAAAACCCGTAGAGATGATTAAATACCACCAAAATAAAAGGGACATCAATTTTGTTTGGGTACAGCATTGCACGACCGCGCAATTGTCATTTAAAGCGACGCAGTGCCGTATCGCGAAACGTGCTCTGGTCTTTGAGTAGCCAAATCTTCCGGGGCTATACAATAATGTTTTGCATTTCAGGCATTAATATTATAGTGGGAACCATGCGCATGGTGATGTGGCATTGGCTAATAGGCATTCGCCTCTTTTCAGCATATGCTGCTGAGTAACAATGCAAACTTTCAGTAGGTGATACCATCTGTGTGATTTTCAGCCATTTGAGCACAATTATATTGAGAGCATACGTTTACTAGTGTTTGGTGGTGGGACTTTATATTCTAGGTATAATAGTACTCAGCACAATGACTTAGGCCCCTTTCACACTTGTAAGACCTGAAATTTGTGCGATTTGGCAGCACTTTTTTGCTGTGATTTTAATGCAATTTTAAGCAATGTCTGTGTAATATTGAGGTCTATGAATGCATGAAGTCATAGGGAAAGTCACGCAATTTTGCTGCGATTTTCCGGTGGCAATTTTGCCACGATTTCAGGGAATGCCTATGTAAACTTGAGGTTTATGGACCTCAACTCGCATCAAAGTCAGACAAACGTAGTACAGGGACTACTTTGAAGTCGGTGTGACTTGAAGTTGCACAGATATGAACAGTACTCATTGAAAATCATGGGGTGTGACTTGTCATGCAACGCTGATGTCCAAAGTCGCAGGAAAAGTCACACATGTGAAAGGGGCCTCAGTCTGACTTTGCGAGCGATTTCAGAGACATTAGTGCACTTTCCTTCACAGATGTCTAGTGAAATCGCATAGGTCCAACTGTCCCTGATTTGAAACAAAGTCCCTTGGTCCCTCTTTCCTCCTCATTTCTGATCTATATAGTTATATATATAAATGCACTTTTTATCTTTCAAAAGGGGTTTCCCAATGCTAAACCTTTCATCTAATTTCTAAATTGCAGCATTTGTAAATTTCCAAAGCCAATCGAAAGGAATATTATTGGTAAAAAAAAAGCACTTGGGGATTTTAACTAATTATTTTTTGGAACAATTCTCCTTTAAGAAGGCGTGTTAGGGGGTGTGTCCTATGCCTTCATACTTTTGCTAATATGTGTCCCTCATTTCCATCTCAAAAAGTTGGCAGGTAAGAAATCGTCCCTGAATTCGCCCAAAGTAGTGCAGGAACTACTTTTGGAAATCGGTGCGGCGTTGCACCAATTCGGACAGTTCCATCGCCGATTTGACCTGCAATTTGACATGTTTGAGCTATGTGAACATGGGTGACGTTGCATAGATATGAATGGAAATCATGGTGGGCAACTTTTCAAGTGACTCTGAGGTCCAAAGCTGCATGAAAAGTCACCAAAGTGTGAAAGTAACCTAATGAGATTGATTGATAACACCTTTGAATTAGACCCCACTTGCACTTGTGCGACCTTAAAATTGCACAGCTTTTTCTTGACTTGAAGCAATGCCTGTGTAATCTTGTGGTGTAATCAAATTGCATCAAACCAAGGTAGTGCAGGGATGAATTTGCCCCACTTTCAGGATGCACAAGTGACAATAGGGCCTAATTCAAAGGTGTTATCCATGAATCTCATTCACACTGCTGCGACCTGAAAGTCACACTATTTTGCTGCCACTTTGCCGCTGGAACTTGGCCCCAACTTCTGGGAATGCCTGTGTAATATAGCGACCTATGTACCTCAAGTCGCATGAAAGTCACACCAAAGTAGTACAGAGACTACTTTGAAGTTGGCGCAACTTGAAGTAGCACGGATATGAATGAATATCATTGTGAATCATGGGGTACAACTTGTTATACAACTCGGAGGTCCAAATTTGCTATATAAATATATATATATATATATATATATATATATATATATATATATATATATATATATATATATTTATTTTTTAATAGAAAGGAGGTCTCATTTATTTTTCCATAGTCCTTACTGATTTACATCAGCAGAACAAATGCAGGAAGTGATGTGTGCACATGCACATGAAAGCAAATGTGTGGTGATGCCAACAGATCAATGAACCCCACCCCACACTAAATCTAACTACCACATCCACCCTCAATTTGAGTAAGCACAAGTACATATTCTACACATACCCGACAAATGAGCAGCACCTCCTCTTTGCTAAAGAGGGGCCTTGCCATGTTTACCTAGATGGAGATCCTGACCAGCACAGGAACTTCCGGGTGATTACATTTACTCATTTTCGGGTCAGAAGGTGAAACCACGCTCGTTTGATTGCAGCTGCGAATATTTGATCTCAATCATAATTATAATTTTTTATTTTAATTTTTTTGCAGATTTGCAAATCTGTATTTCTACATATAACAATATTTGAACGCAAACTTAAGGGAGTCTGATAAGAAATGGTGTCCCTGGGATTACAGCAAGTGAATTACAAAGACAAAGGCCCAGTTTGAGCCCTGGTTCACATTGACAGCGGAAGGAAATTGTGCAAGTTCAGCTGAACTCACACAATTTCATTCCCGCATGTCAGTTCCGACTGCGGGGGGGAATTTCAGAGACATCTGTGCAGGTTTCTGCACCCCGAAATCGCCAAAAAGTAGTACAGAAACTACTTTTGGAAATTGCGGCGCCACACCAATTAGAACAGTGCCGCTGCTTTGGCATGTCAAATCGCATGCCAAATTGCACCAATGTGAACCAGGGCTGACACATGCAACACTGCCTATCCACCAGCTGAAGTCCTTACCTGCAATTCTCCACAGCTGTTATATATAAACTCCACCTTTATCATTTACTTGCAGGTGTGCTGAAGAGATTTGTTTTTTTTGATGCACAATTATACATATAGAAATTATAAGATATAAGATATTGCACTTCCCCAAAACGAATTAAAAAGAAGAAAGAAAAGAGAAAAAACAACCTCAATAATGTACTTTTATTTTGCCAGCAGAAACAAAATTATGTACATTCATTTACTAGCTTAAAAAATATTCTACAGGATATATGGTGCTACATTTAGCAAAACAGTTAGCAATTGGGTTTTAAGGGCCCTGCTCATAGGACCTTACAATCTAAAATTTGTCTAAACCTTAGAGTGAACACAACTTTTCTTTCAATGTATAATGGGCAACACATTTCATAGTACAACTACTCACCCACATCACATTTTTATCTGCAAGATTATAGAAACATACTTAACAGTCCATAAAAAGGGAGTGTGGGACTTTAAATGAGGCAATTGACTTGTGGAGGTAGAGTGTATAGTAATAATTTTTTTATTTGTAACAATAACAATAGTATAAAAGTATTTATATATATATATATATATATATATATATATATATATATATATATATATATATATATATATATATATATATATATATATATATATATATATATATACATGCACAATGGCATAAACATAATGGATACATATACATTAGCTTGGTAGCACATACAAGATAGCAAATGTAAATAAATATACTACAAGAGGTTTCATATTGGCAGGCATTAGTACATCATATGCAAAAGAGCTGCTATAAGATAGGTACACATACACATTGATAATTGCATAGTACTCAATGAATTTTGGATGTATAAAAAGTATATATGGGCCAGTAAGTAAGTAATGAGCCAGACTTGTCTAAGCACCCCATGGAAACTCGACGCGTTTCATGGCTACATGCCATTCATCAGGAGTTGGGTACAGAAGTAAACTGTAAAAATAAATAAATATGTAATGTTAGCAAATATGTTCTACCCTTTTAAAGGAAGAAAAGACCTCATGGGGAAAGAGAGATCTATACTCACAGGTCGGCTTGGCTGGCAGTCATTATTCTTACAAAGCATTCCAACATAATATTAAAAATAAGGCACATATTCAAACTATAACACCCACCACCACCCCACAATCCACACACATACATTGGTGACCATGTTCTGCTGGAAGCTGCATTTCTGTGTACATGATTAAGCAATAAGATCAAAGAGTAGATGGTCAGCAGATGAAATCACAGCAAAAAAACCTGGCCTCTTCACAGGCCAAACCAACCCTCCCCTACTGCAGCCCTTTATATAAGATTGGTTCTATTGTTAGCACACTGACACAAGCCCAATAGAACTACACGCTCACCAGTATCTTTCAATCTGTCTCTTCATGTATGTCTTTTTTTGTAAATTCTTTATTTAAGAAGGAAGAACATGCGGGAGTACAGAAACCACAATAGAATAAATCACAGTGAAATATACAAGCCAATATATATATATAGATTCATGAGAGCACTCTACATGAAATCTCCTAGTGGGATAGAGGCAAGATGTGTGTCTAAGGGATAGGAGTCCTCTGCACCCCGCATGACCCCCATTTTTTCCGACACATGCCGTCTTTTTTCACAATGCCGACACATTGTCAATATCCAATGTACTAACATCGGATAGAAACAGTGACAGAAATAATAGAGTGCTGAAAAGGTAAAGATTGAGAATAGAAAGTAAGAGCAAAAGGGGGATAAGGAAGGTTAAGGAAAGAGAGGGGGGAAAAAAAGAAGAAAGAAGAAAAGAGGGGGAGAAGGAGGTTGATACCCCTGTCCAGTCACAAAAAGTCCAACTGGGGAGTTTTTTTCCAGTTATCCCCTTTCAAGGGGGTCGGTTTACTAGCTGTCCGTATTTCTCAGAGTAGACAAATTCGTGCCAGTAGAAACGTTTTTTGGAGAATTTCTCATTTAAGCCTTTTTCTGTGGCCACTACGTCCTCCATTGCATGTATGTCCACTACTTTTTTCAACCAGGCAGCCACCGATGGAGGCTGGGTCTGCTTCCAATACAATGGGATGCAGCCTTTTGCTGCCGTGAACAAGAATGGCAATATAGATTTCCTGTAGCTCGGCAACACACGCTCCGTGAACCTTTGGATGATGCAATGCACCTCTGCCCAAAAGGGCTGTAACAACCGGCACGACCAGAAAACATGAAGGAGCGTTCCGATCTCCTCCCCACATCTCCAACACAGATCTGTGCTCTGGGGGAACATCTTGTGTATCTTTTCTGGCGTGTAATACCAATGAGACATCACCTTGTATCCAGCTTCCTTGTGCCTTGGAAGTCTTATGGGAGAAAAGGATGATCCACTCGACTTGCTTTTCTGTAAGTTTTAGTCCCAGATCGTGCTCCCACCGGTCAGTGTATGGAGGCCTAGCGTTTGGCTGAGGGGACACCAGTAGTTGGTATGTCAGAGAGATCACGTTTCTCAATGGTGACCGGTCCAGGCAGAGCAATTCAAAGGGAGTTAGTTGCCTCCCGAATGCATTCGGTGAGGGTAATGAGCCAATGTAATGAGACAGCTGTACCTTCTGCCAGAAGGAAAGACCCCTCAATGCCGGGTCGTCCATGATTTATTGTCTGTTTTTCCATTGTCCATCAATAAGAAAATGTCTAGCCTGTGACCTCTCAGTTAATTTCAGGTCTTGAAATCTAGGGTCCTTAAGTCCCGGAGTGAAGGCCGGGTTGCCCACTACTGGGGTGAGTGGAGAAAGGCGTGGACAGGTCTCGGAACACTTTCCGAGCAGTCTGGATTGTGACCCCCATCGTAGGGTGGGATAAGACCTGTTTCGGCAAGGGCTGCTGACACCAGGGCAGCAGGTCTAGGTGGACCCCCGCCAGGGAGTTTTCTATTTGTACACATTGTTTTAAGGTCTCGTGTCTGCACCAATCCAATATATGGTTAAGTGACATGCTGTGTGGTAGAGAATGGCATCTGGGAGGGATATGCCGCCTTTCAATTTTGGAAGTCGGAGTATTGTTTGTGCCAACCGTGGGGGCTTACTAGCCCAAAGAAAGTGGGGTATCACTCTATTTACCGCTTTCAAGAAGGTGGTAGGGACCTGTATTGGAAGTGCTTGAAAATGATATAGGAGTTATATATATGGGCATAATATTAATTTTCACTATACCACTGCGTCCAAACCAGGTAAGCAGGCCATGCTGCCATGCCTTCAGATCTCTTTTTATTGCTGTCAGGAGAGGGGGGAAATTGAGAGGAAAAATATCCTCCGTCTTGCCAGGCAACAGGATTCCCAGGTATTTAATATGGGAAGTGGCCCATTTAAAATGAAAATCTGTTCGGAGCAATGCGGTTAAGGAGGGTGGAAGGTTGACATCGAGCGCTTCTGATTTCTGATAGTTGATGTGGTACTGTGATAGTCTCTCATACATCTTTAGTTCCTTGAGCAAGTTTGGGATGGACACTAGGGGTTTTGTCAAAAAGAACAGGAGATCGTCGGCGAATGCCACCACTTTTGGGGACAGGGTGGCATCTAGGCTAAGGCCTTCGATATCTGAGTTATTTCTGATAGTGTGCAGGAATTGTTCGAGGGTGAGGATGAAAATTAGGGGTGACAGAGGACACCCCTGCCTTGTCCCATTTGCTATCTTAAATGTCGAAGAGAGGTAGCCGTTGACCTTGATCAGGGCCGATGGGCAGGAATAGATAGAACGAACGATGAACTGGATTCATGCTTTCAAACCTATGCATTTGAGGGTTTCAAATAGGAAAGGCCAGCTCACTCTTTCAAATGCCTTTTTGGCATCTCTCGATAGGAGCAGCAGTGGGATCTTCTGCGTCCGCACCCCCTGGATCAGATTGATCGCCTTTGTCGTATTGTCATGCGCCTCTCTTGTTGGGACAAATCCGACTTGGTCTGAATGAATCAGTAGCGGGATCAAGTTCATCAGACGCATAGAAAGGATTTTCGTGAAAATCTTTAGATTCACATTTAATAGGGATATTGGTTGGTAATTTTGACAGTGCAGGGGGTCTTTTCCTTCTTTAGGTAGTACAGCAATGTGAGCTCGCAATGCGTCCCTCTGAAGGCCTGTCCCCTCTCCTGCTGCATTGTATGTGGAGAGGAAGTGTGGAATCAGCAAGTCTCCAAAAGTCCTGTAATATAGGAGGGAATACCCATCTGGGCCAGGGGCCTTGCCCAGTTGGATTTGTGCCATTGCCAACGCCACCTCATTTGCTGAGATCGGTTTTTCCAGTTCGCTCAGCTCGCCCTCTGAAAGCTGGGGGAGGCCCGATTTATGCAAGTATTCCTGAATGGCCTTTTGTTCGGCGGATCTTTCCCCTTCAGATTTCGGGGACGGGAGAGTATATAAAGCCGAATAATATTCCCGGAAAAGGGCGGCGATCCCTTCGGTAGTATGGATTTTATTGTGTGTATCTTTTAGAAGTTCAGGGATGAATGTGCGGGCTTTCTGTGTTCTCAGTGCCTGTGCCAGCATCTTGCCGCATTTATTGCTATGCTCGTAAAAGGTGCGGCGACATTTGGAGATCATCTCCTTGGCTTTAAACAGTGCCAAGGATCTGAGCCGATTCCGCAAGGCGGTTAACTCTGAAAGGGTCTGGGATGCCAACGATTGTTTATGGGTGGTCTCCAGGGATATAATTTTCTCCAGAATGTCTACGGTTTGTTTGGCTCTCTCTTTCTTTATACGAGACCCTATTTTGACCATGAGGCCCCTAATGTAGCTTTTGTGTGCTCCCCAAACAACTGTTGGGTTCACCTCCGGACTTACATTATGGAGAAGTATAGTCTTAGTTCCCCTGACACCTCTATCACTATCTCTGGAATTTGTATCAATGAGTCGTTAAGTCCCCCTATCCATTGTTTCATAGCGGGCTGTAGCAGGTCCACATCTACAAAGACCAGTGCATGGTCGTAGAACGTGATAGAGTCAACCGAGGCTGAAGCAACCCTGGATAACAGCGATTGTGGCATCATGAACATGTCGAGTCTAGTATATGAATCATGGCGGTGCAAGTAAAATGTATAGTCCCTGTGATTCGGATGGAGGACGCACCACACATCCACCAAGAGGAATGCATGAAGATTTCTCTTAAGACGCCTCAGTGTTGCGTAGGAATTTTGAGATGTATTCCTGGAGGAGTCTATAGCCGGGTCCATGACAAAGTTCATGTCTCCCCCCAAAAGCACCTCCCCCTCGGCGAAGTCACCCAGGTTATTCATGGTCTGCTCCAGGAAGGGTATCTGGTTAGAGTTGGGAAGATATAGGTTCACCAGAGTCACCAGGGTTGCCCCCAGCGTCCCCTTCACTAAAAGTGCTCTGCCCTCCGCATCAACCCAGCGTTCCTTTATTTCCCAAGGTGTATTGCCCTGGATAAGGATGCTCACCCCTTTTCACTTTGAGTCAGTGGAGCATCCATGGTACGCCATTGAGAAGAAGCAGTCATGGAGTCTTGGTGGTTTGTCGGCACGGAAATATGTCTCCTGGAGGCCCTCATATGTTTTAGGTTGGCTAGCACCATGGAGCGCTTCTCCGGGGTGTTTAGTCCCTTCACATTGATCGAGACTAAGCGGACAGGTTCTGTTTTACCCTTAGGCATGGCTGTGACTGGGAGAGGGGGGGGTGGGGGGAAAAAAGGGGGGGTAGAGAGGAAAAATAGAAGGAGCCATTTTATTATATCCGGACAGCGCTTGGCTCTGTTTCTGAATATATAACCATTGAATCACTGAATATCAAACTAAAACATAGCAAAACAAAAACCATTAAAAAGGAAAACAATACAACCAAGAAGGAAAACCAGTAAGAATGCAGTGCGCACAACCGCGCACAAACCCGCTCTCTGCTGATCCGGGTGGCTTGCCTCTTCCTCTGCACAGGTGAGGCTGTATGGGGCACAGGCAAACCAGGCTGTATTGGGCACAGGCAATGCTGTATGGGGCACAGGTCACGCTGCATTGGGCACAGATCACGCTGCACTGGGCACAGGTCACATTGCATGGGGCACAGGTCACGCTGTATGGGGCACAGGTCACGCTGCATTGGGCACAGGTTACGCTGTATGGGGCACAGGTCACGCTGCATTGGGCACAGGTCATGCTGCATTAGGCACAGGTCATGCTGCATTGGGCACAGGTCACGCTGTATGGGGCACAGGTCACGCTGTATGGGGCACAGGTCATGCTGTATGGAGCACAGGTCACACTGTATGGGGCACAGGTCACATTGTATGGGGCACAGGTCACGCTGCATTGGGCACAGGTCACGCTGCATTGGGCACAGGTCACGCTGTATGGGGCACAGGTCACGCTGCATGGGGCACAGGTCACGCTGTATGGGGCACAGGTCACGCTGCATGGGGCACAGGTCACGCTGTATGGGGCACAGGTCATGCTGCATTGGGCACAGGTCACGCTGTATGGGGCACAGGTCACACTGTATGGGGCACAGGTCACACTGTATGGGGCACAGGTCACACTGTATGGGGCACAGGTCACGCTGTATGGGGCACAGGTCACGCTGTATGGGGCACAGGTCACGCTGCATTGGGCACAGGTCACGCTGCATTGGGCACAGGTCACGCTGCATTGGGCACAGGTCATGCTGTATGGGGCACAGGTCACGCTGCATTGTGCACAGGTCACGCTGCATTGTGCACAGGTCACGCTGCATTGGGCACAGGTCACGCTGGATTGACACTAGGGCAGCTGTGGGGGGAGGGCTGTTTGCAGGGGGGCCCCATACAACATTTTGCTATGGGGCCCTGCTATTTCTAGTTACGTCCCTGTTTTGATTAGTCCAAAATCAAGTTGGGCTGGCAATGAGAGGGGGTTTGGATGAGGTGTGTTTGTAAAAAGGGCTGTTTCAAACAGAGCTCTCTCTTTCAACATCTTGAGACCAGCCGATAAGTCTAGCTAGAGGATGTGATAAGTATATTCTTGTATTGTGCTCTGATTGTAAGCTTTGTAACATTGTCATTTCTTTTAATACCTTTATGTTAGTTTTCCTAATTCTGATGTGTAGTATATTCTTATTTTCTTGGGAAATAATTGTAACATTGTTTACTAAGCAGATGTGTTTGTTATATCGTTGTGCTTATCAGACTCTTTAGACGAGCTAATTTATAGGGATAGGCAAGTTAATACATGTATGCAATAGTTATATAGGATATATTAGATTGTATATTATTGCATAGATTACTTCATGTGTATATTAGGATCAGAAGGAGATTAAAAGAACATATAACACATAAGCATAGTCATGTTGATGTCATCAAATGGTATAGAAATAAACCAAGTAATGGTGACTCAAGTAACCAGTAGACCACTTTAAACAAACAATGGTGTAGAACACAGCAAAAACCAAGGCTCAACACATATGGCCTGAGATTGTGGTGAATGTACCGGTAAGATTACTATAATCTTAAAAAGGTAAGGGAGGAGGAGTAGAAAAGGTGGAGAGGTATGGAAAGAGAAAGAAATTTAAAAAAGGGGGAGGGGAAAAGGGTATAAGAAAGAAGGGGAAGTTGGGGACAAGGTATATTAAAGTGGTGTTCCACCCAAAAAAAAAAAAGCATAAATGTGCCTAAAAAAAGAATTTTAAAAAAAATTTGGAATTATTTTTTTTTTTACTCACCTCTAAATGCATGTTGCTAGGGGGTCCCTCGTAGTCTGCCTCCTTCAGTGCCTGGGCTGGTGACATCACTTCCTCTCGGCGCAGGAAGGGCTCAGCTCTGCCCCCTCCCTCTTGTCAATCATATGGGACACGTGACAGGTCCCATATGATTGCACAGCCAATCACGCGCATGCGCAGTGGGTGTCCGGCTGTGAAGCCACAGCCGAGCGCCCACAGTTGCAATGCCGGCACCGCCGAACAGAGGGGGAGACGAGCGGAGCTTCCGATCCTCCGCATCGCTGGACCCTGGGACAGGTAAGTGTCCGATTATTAAAAGTCAGCAGCTGCAGTATTTGTAGCTGCTGACTTTTATTTTTATTTTTTTAGTGGGAACTCCTCTTTAAGCTACTCATGAGAGGGCCCAGGGGGAACAGTAGGAGCTGTACCCGCAATAAAAGGGTCAAAATCGTAAGAGAACCGGAAGTGTAACATATCCTGGCCGTAGGATTATCATAGAGAGCCAGGATCTTGCATAGCATGTTG
The DNA here is from genome assembly GCA_037952925.1 of Lithobates clamitans. Taxonomy (NCBI): domain Eukaryota; kingdom Metazoa; phylum Chordata; class Amphibia; order Anura; family Ranidae; genus Lithobates; species Lithobates clamitans. The sequence goes on along the minus strand of JBBGZY010001800.1, from coordinate 133,310 downwards.
GGCCCTAGGCCCACTTGTTGAAGTGTTCTCTCTAGAAATTGCCAGAGAACCCGGTCGAACACTTTTTCCGCGTCGACCGAGATCAAGCAGGCTGGGATTTGGCATTTTTTGGGCATATTCCATCAGGGAAATGGTTTTAAGGATATTGTCCCCGGCCTCCCTCCTGGGGGTAAATCCCACTTGTTCAAGGTATATCAGGTCGGGTATAGCTGGAAAAAGGCGATTGGCCAGTAGTTTGGAGTATAAGCGAATGTCAATGTTGGTGAGGGGCGAAAGCTACCTCATAGTGTAGGATCTTTCCCGGGTTTAGGTAAGACTATGATATGGGCTTCCAGTGCTTGTCTCAGGAAAGGAGAGTCCCTGGAGATGTCATTATACATTTTTATGAGAAGTGGTGTAAGGGAGTCTCGGAAGGATTTATAGAAACGGGTCAAGTAGCCGTCTGGGCCTGGGCTTTTGTTAGGTTTGAAGGAGGATATAGCCAGCACAAGTTTGTCCTCAGTAAATGGTCCCTCAAGATCCTGCACCATGTCTGTAGGGATAGTCGGGAGTGCTTTGGTAGCAATATATTTGTCAATTTTAGATTGAAAGTCCTCAGGCGACATGTTTGGAGGCCATGGTGGAAGGTTGTATAATGTGTCGTAGAATGAACAAAACAATTTGTTAATGTCTTTCAACAGTTTAAGTCTGGCGTCAGATAAGGCAAGTTGGGTGGTCAGAGATTGGATACGTTTATGGGTTCGTTCCAGGTCAGTAATCCAATGAGACAGTTCCTGAATCTGGGCAAGACGGATTGGTTTGAGTCTAGAGCCATGTTTAATAAAGACCCCGCGTAATACGCATTTCAATGCCTCGCATTGTATCGGGGCAGAGATATCGTCATTTCCATGGTCCGAGATGAAGTTGGATATTGTGGTCTGGATATCTGCAGAGCATATGTCGTCTTGTAATAGTGAGTCATTAAGTCTTCAAGTCCAGTCATGACCAGGTAGATCGGGTAGGGAGAGGGACAGAAACACAGGCGCGTGATCGGACCATAATATGTTCCCGATCCTACTCTGGGGGTGGTATGTCAGTGCATAGTGGCTGATAAGAAAAAAATCAATGCGGGAGTAGGAGTTATGAGCCGCCGAAAAGAAGGAATAATCCCTATCAGTGGGGTGGAGGATGTGCCAGACATCCATCAGGTTATGCTGCATCAGGAATTTATTTAGTTTGTTGATTTTGTTGTAGGAGATAGAGTTTTTACCTGAGGAGGTGTCCAATGTAGGGTTCAAAACGTTATTAAAATCTCCAGCAACAAGGATCACCCCTTCTGCAAATTCCATTAGTTTGTGAAGATATTGAATAATATTAGTTATTTGGTCTCGATTAGCAATACAGTGGAACCTCGGATTACGAGCATAATCCGTTCCAGGAGAATGCTTGTAATACAAAGCGAGTTTCTCCATTGAAGTCAATGGAAACGAGAATAATTTGTTCCGCATTGACTTCAATGGCATGCAATACCGCATGCGGCCAGAAGTGGGGGGGGCGCCGGAGAGCCTCGGAAACAGCTGGAAAGGCCCAAGGACACCTCGGCTGACCTCGGCAAACCTCGGAAAGACTCCATTCCCGAGGTTTGCCGAGGTCAGCCAAGCTATCCTCGGGCCTTTCCGTGCATTTCCGAACGGCACCGATCGGCGCCGCTCGGCTCCGGCGCCCCCCCACCTCAGGCCAAACGCGGTACTGCACACGCTTTGGCCTAAACCGTGCTCGTTTTGCGAGAGAACACTCGCAAACCGAGTTACGATTCTTCAAAATACAGTGCTTGTAGTGCGAAACGCTCGTTAACCGCGTTACTTGCAATCCAAGGTTCCACTGTATATATATATTAGCCAGAGTGTACGTTTTGACACTGAGAGATACTTTCAAAAACAAGAACCTCCCATCGGGGTCCCAACAGGAAACTAGAAGAGTATAATTCACCGATTTGTGGAGAGCGATTGCCACTCCTCTAGATTTAGATTGGGAGTATGTGCTGTGTAGCCAGGTTGGGTAATATTTATTTTGCAACAGTGGTATATGATTTGTGTGGAAGTGGGTCTCCTGGAAGAAAAGTATGTCAATTTTAGACTCGTGAAAGTCATACAGTACTTGTGAGCGTTTAGTTGGTTCATTAAAGCCGCGGCCATTGAATGAGCACAATTGGAGGGTAGCCGCGTCCCGGGGACCTCCCATGGTAGCGAGATCAAAGAGGGGGAGAGGGAGAGAAAAAAAAAAAAAAAAAAACAAAGGGGGGGGGGGGGAATGGGAGAAGGGCCAGAGGAAAAGGGAAGGGGGAGAAAAGACAAAAGCCTCAGATGCCAGTATAGAGTCTAGCACCAATCAAGTAGGGATGGCCATGTAGGCCAGTTGGATTCAACCTGTCACCAAGGGTCAGAACAGGCTGAAACACTGTTTTCTAGGTGGGGAGGAAAAGTTTTCTAACAGTTGCTTCTCTAAGCAACACCCCACAATGCCCTAAAACAAGTTATAGTACATAATTAAGGAAGAGGACTAACCACGATTACAGTGGCTAAGTCATTTAGACCCCTTTTACATTTAAGGAAACAAAAACGAAAGGTAAACATATCCCAGCTACGTCACTTGTCTTATTGGATTCACAAGAAGGGTATCCTGGTGGGAGAAAAATGCCGAGACCCAATGCAAAAAAAAACACACAAGAAAAACCTCATGGGAAGGGAGACTCCATAGGACAGTATGGACAATATATTCTATAAGGGGTTTTAACTGTCAAGTGGTTCAAACATTATTCCGATAATAGGGCAAGAATGACTCTCTACAATTGGAGGTACGTTTGGGATAGATTTGGGGTCTCGCCAAGGGGTCCTCTTGGAATCCAAGCTAGGGAAAAAAAACAAAACAGAGCCTGCTACAATGCTTACATTAAATTCTATAGTCATATGAAGAAGCCCCAGTAGACATACAGGTGTTGAGCAATGTCCAGAACCCTAGTCTTAAATATAGTTCAATAGTAAATTGTAGGCAGCTAAACAGAAAGGAAAGACCATCATATGTTATTAATAAGTTTCTGTATGTGTAATAGATCCCCCTACGTTACGATATTGGTATCCAAGGATTGTGGACTTGTATCGGGGGTGAAGCAATCCACGATGATGGTCATTCTCTGTAACACTGTATCAGCTGCTGGGTGAAAGCTGAAAGCTGAACAGGCAGTTCTGAACGCAGTTCCGGTCAGCATGGGACCTTCAGGGTTCCCTTGAGGAAGGCCAAGTATTGTACTTGCGTCTGTCTGTATGCATCTAAAGGCCAGACCAGTGGCAAAGCATGTATAGTTATCTCGCAAGCTTTTCACCCAAACTGTATAATCATGCTGAGCAGTGAACTGCTAATCCAGTGGTAGAGGTACTTCCTACTCCCCCTAGAAAACAGTATAGGAAGGCGGTAAGGCTTTTTATCATAGGGGTGAGATGTCATCCAAATGTTGTTAAGGAAAGCGGTAAGGTAGAGATTCAGGAGCAGACTCGTTTCAGCATATAGGACAAGTCATAGCTCTCTAGAATGTGGGCCAGCAGGTGGTGATCTGGGAGCATTCCTGTTGGAGGGCCCTGCACGTCTGCATTGCGAGATCGAGGGGCCAGTGGGAACAGTATCCAGTGCTGGCCATTGGGAACAGTATCCAGCACTAACCAGTCAGGTATGTCAAGGGGTTCGGTGTCCAGAAAGCGGAAAACCTCTGGCAGTTGCCTGTGGTCATTCACAAAGATGTTGTCATTGCGTAGGCGGATCGTGAGGCCAAAAGGGTAATTCCACACATATGCCCCACAGTCCCTCACCTTATCCAGTAGTGGTTTCATCTGACGTCTCATGTACAGAGTTCTGTGAGACAAATCCAGAAGGAGGTGAATCGTAGCACCATCCAAGTGAAATGGGCCCCTGTTCCTAGCAAGTTGCATTATCTCCTCTTTTATGAGAAAGAAAAGCACCCTACATAACACATCTCTGGGCTCGGTGCGTTCACCACCAGGGACATTTACTCTGTGCACTCTATCCAACTCGATGGGTGCAGAGGTAGGCCTGCCCATAATGTCCTTAAAGGGGTTGTAAAGGTAAAAATTTTTTCACCTTAATGCATTCTATGCATTAAGGTGAAAAAACTTTTGACAGTACCGCCGCCCCCAGCCCCCCCCGTTTTACTTACCTGACGCCTCGAATCTTCGCTGCACGTTCTTGTCATCTTCGCTGCAGCTCAGCCTGGTCGCTGATTGGCTGCAGTGGATGGATTGAAAGCAGTGCAGCCATTGGCTCGCGCTGCTGTCAATCACATCCGATGACGCGGCGCGTCGGGGGGCGGGGCCGAGTGATACAGCGAGCGGCTATAGCCGCCGGCTGTATCACGGGAGCGCGCCCGCAAGCACTCACCACCATGCGAGGGAGCTCGCATTAAGGTGGTGAATGCTTGCGGGGAGGAGCTGAAACAGCCGCCGAGGGACCCCAGAAGACTAGGTTCGGGGCCACTCTGTGCAGAACGAGCTGCACAGTGAAGGTAAGTATAACATGTTTGTTATTTTTTTTTTTTTTTTAAATTACCTTTACAACCGCTTTAAATATGCCAATAACAGTGTCTCGTAGGTCCACTGCTCTAATAGCCTCCAGGAATGCCACGCAGTTTAATATTATTTCACCTGTGGTGATTTTCTAAATGGTAATGTTGAAAGCGCAGATGGATCATAGCAGCTTAGTGTTGTTTGTGCAGACCTTCCAGAGAGTCTAACCTGTATAGTATTGCATCTCTGTATGTAGATAATATTTCAACAGAGTTTTCAAGCTTCTGTACATTCTGAGATATATTAGTAATGTCTTGACACAAAGATGACACCATCCTGGTCGCAATAGTTTCCATGTCTTGTCTTGTGGGTAGGGATAACTGACATTTCTGCGGGAGACAATACCGCATTAGACAGCGCAGGTATGCTAGAGAGGCTGGAGCTCGGAGCAGAGGGATCCCTGGCGATAGCAGAGGGAAGCGGAGGGGAGCTTCCTACCTGTTGTCTAGCCGCGGGGGATGCCAGGCGGTCCCTCGTGGCGGGTTTTGGTGCCATTTTAAGCGCTGCGTAAACTGTTGCCGCTATATAAATCCTGTATAATAATAATAATAATAATTTTATCCCGTGAGGCCGACCTGGTTCTCGGCGTTTCTAGGGTGAAGTAATGCTGGATGTCAGTGGGATGCATTCTGCGGGGGTCTTAACTTGGGCAGAAGCGGATGAAAATCTCTTCCTTGCAGGCATGTGGTGTGGACCTCAGATAATGCGCGTCTTCATGCCACCATAGCATATCCCCACCCCCCCACTTTTGCAAATTTAACTGGAGATAGTCTTCTGGCAGGCCTGGGTGTTGTGGTGGCTGAGTGGGGCCCGGATTGAGCAGGGAAAAGGCTGGGAGATCAAGGGTGTCCGCTGGGGTGTAGCAAGATGGCCGCCACTTACTCTGAGGATCCTGGCATCTCCTGCATGCCAGAGCATGGCGATGTCCCTGTGAGGGTTGTGGGGAGCGGTGGGTAGGCTTATTCATGTGAGGAGGTAGCAGGGGATCAGGAATGTTGGGCTGCAGTGCTGGCAAAGAGTCCAGGAGGAGCAAGATGGCCGCCGTTCTCCGAGACTAGGCTGGAGCCGCAGTCTTTCCTGGTATCTGCCTCCATATGGGCCCCGTCCAGTGGAAGCTCCTGGGGGCCGGGTTAAGATATGTGGAGGGACCCTAGAGGGGTCTTTCAGACTGGGATTGGAGAGTGCCACTATACAGGATCCCTGAACAACAGGAGTAGTGGACGGAGCTGAGAGCACACGAAAAAAGGCTGCGGAAGATTTAAATGACATAAGATCAGCAGTAGGGACGGCTTCCCGAATTTCGAGGTGGCAGGGGTGTGGGAATCGCTGTGTCACATTTTAAATCTCACCCAGCGGGTCCCACCCCCACCAAATACAACACAAGCCCCATTGAATACCAATCATCCCCCACCCCTTCCCCAAGGAAGTGTCCTGGATCCGGGGTGCTGGAGTTTTTAGCGGCTGGTACAAACTTCCCAGTCATGGTTCCTTGTGGGTAGAACCGATAGTTCTGTGGAGTCTGTGAGACTGGAGTATATCCGAAGGCCTGGGAACAATGGGGGGTGATCATATGCAGTCTCTGCGGGAGCCGGCCTCGCATCATCTCAGATTAACAGGGGAACGGGTCCCCCCAACCTCCTGGTATGCAATAGACGAGCTTCACCCCCCTGAGTGTATCAAACAGCCAGGGTCTAGTCATCAACAGGGGTTCTGGATGTCTGCACAGAGTCCTAACCTCAACCCGATAGAACACCTTTTGGCTGAATTGGAGCAGAGACTGTGAGCCAGGCCTTCTCATCCAACATCAGTGCCTGGCCTCACGAATGTGCTTCTGGAAGAATTTGTCAAAACATTCCCATAGACACACTAACCTTGTGGACAGCCTTCCCAGAAGCTGTTATAGCTGCAAAGCGTGGGCCAGAGCAAATTTTAACCCTACGGACTAAAACTGGGCTGCCATTAAAGTTCATGTGTGTGTGTAAAGGCAGGCGTCCCAATACTTTTGGCCAGATATCTGGCAAGATTTACAAATACACACATAATACACATAAATACTACATTTAAAAAACATTACATTTACTACAATCAGGAGTTATATTTAACAACATAGGTACATGAGACAACTTCTCTACATGAAGCGGCATGCTTGGGATTCTAATCCAGACCCTCAGGGATGCAGAAGTTCTAACCTCTAAGCCAGTGGTCATCAACCCTGTCCTCAGGGCCCACTAACAGGCCAGGGCAAGATAACTGAAATAAATCACAGGTGATATAATTTGCTGCTCAGTGATTGCAGTATTCTAGTCTGCATCTCCCCAAGGTAATACATAAAACCTGGCCTGTTAGTGGGCAGGCTTGATGACCACTGCTCTAAGCCACTGAGCTGCTACATGTAAAGACCTCCTACACATAAATACTGCATTTGTTTGGAAGCATAGGTGGTGTAATTACGTTACTCAAGAGTTATTCTTCTTGATTTATTCTGTGATATTTGGTGGTTCTTGGTGGGTGAGTGTATAATAGTGATGTTACCCTCTAATTTTTGGGAATTACATTTTGATTTTTGATGTTGGTACACATATCAAATTTTTTGGGCTCAAATTATGATTATTTGTAAATAATAAAAACACACTAAAAATTGTGACTCATTTTAAATTTGCATCAGCAATGGTATTGTTTGTGGTTTGTAAAGACACCTGTGTGAAGATGTTTGTGAGATGGAGAGTAACAAGTGAAAGTGACAGAGAAAAATATATTTCACCAAAACATGAAAACATTCCACATTCCAGCATTCTTAAAGCGGAGTTCCACCCAAAAATGGAACTTCTGCTTTTCGGATCCCCCCTCTGGTGTCACATTTGGCACCTTTCAGGGGGAGCACGTGTAGCTCTCTGTTTCCCGGGATGTGAGACCTGCCTGCAGGAGCCTGTGTGGGGGTGTTGAGAAGAGTGCGACCTGCTTTGCGCGGAACGGAGTTGATACCACCAGCGTGCTGGAACCGTGTGTGATCAGGTCGGAGGATCCAGGAAGCCTGAGGGAGCTCAGCGACAGCCATCGTTCATCTGACGGAGCGGTGCTGTGTGCGGAGCCCATCCTGAATTGGGACACAGATCACAGAGACGGAGCAGTGTAACAGTTTGGACCTGGTGTGGTGAGAGGGCTGTTGCCCAAGATTTAAAAGAACACTTAACACAGTGCCGATTAGCTCAGAGTGTTGCTGAGGCCTGCTGTGCTACGGACCGGCTTTTTTTTGAATAGACTGAGTTTAACTAGGCCTCAAAGCCTGCACTCCATTAGGCATTGACTGACGGTCCAGTTGTTTTCTCACAAGAAGAAAGTTACAAGCGTGTTGCATAATTGAGTTTACCGTTATCTACTACCTTATATTACTTTGCCATCTGCTCACTCACTGGAATACAAATATTGCAGTATAATATGGCTAGCTGAAGAAAGAAGACAAGAGACTATACCATTCGTTGTAAGGCCTTGTGTTTCCATTACATGTTCTAAGGACTGCATTGCACCACAGGGGGAGCTCTTGAACACTTATACTGTACTGTATTGTTCTCCTAGCACCAGATGGTGTGCTACAAGTTTGGTGTGTGTTTGCGTGGTTGCACTGGAAGTGGGAAGGTGCCCAGTGTAAAGACCTTACCGCCCTGAGCATTAGTCCCACTTGGAGACGTGCCCGCATGCATCAGTTAGGTGATCTTTGAGTGATAATTATTTACATACACCTAGTTTATTATTGTTCCAAATCTGTGCACCTAAATTGTTGTTGAAATTACTGTCTTAGACCAGCCTTCAGTAAACTTACAGTTTGGTTAAAATATAACCGGTGTGAGGCTTTGTTTATTCTCATTAGACATGTGCATTAGTTTTCGTCCGAATGCATTTTCGTCCGAATTTCAGGTATTTTCGTTATCGTGAAAGTGCAGAATCTGAAAAACGAAAGATTCGACATGAACAAATGCTTTATTTTCGTTTTCGTTGCTACAACAGTTCAATATAGATAGGAGATTCGACATGATGATGACAATAACAATCTGTGTCCATCAAACCTGTGGTCGAATGTGCCTAACCTTAACTCTATTAGTCCAAGATTATTCTACATAGAGAGAAAAGGTTCGACGTAGGGGAGAAAAGATTCGACGTAGGGGAGAAAAGATTAAAAAATAAATAAATAATAATGATGGTGATGAATATTATTGGCTGATTGTAACCAAAGAGGAGGAGCAGTAAAATAGCTTGAACTAAGTACACATGTACTTTGGCTTATGGTGTCTGTTAAAAGTTCTAAGAAGATTCGACGGAGCAGGTAAGCTATACGGCGTCATACAGTTTAGCTGCTCCGTCGAATCTTCTTTGAACATTCGACAGACACCATAAGCCTTCAATGACAGATTCGACCTTAATTTGGATTTTCGGACGAATGCAATTTTTAACGAAAAACGAAATAAATAAAAACGAATTTCGGGAGTAACTAAATAAATGTATTTTTAGGACGAAAACGAAATTCCGAAACGAAATATTTCAGTGTGCACATGTCTAATTCTCATAGCAGGTGGAGCAACAAATACTCAGATAACGATAGAGGTACAATATATGTATATTGCTATTGTTGGGTTGTTTTCTTGTTATTGGGTTTCACACCAACTGTTGGAAGTTGACATGGTCCAATGTCATACTTCTGGATTTTCTAAATATCTGTTATTCCCAAGATCAGTGAGGCTTCCATGGTTTTTGAAAGAATGAGGACAGGATGCCCCCCCAGGTTGGAATGTAGCCCGTTAAGCCTCTAGCTGTGTATGACAATGCTGGCTCCGATCTGTCTATGAGAATTCCTGATTAACGGCTCTACAAGCGAGCTTCAAAGAGAGGACTGACAGAGATAATTGATGAGTTGAGATACAGAAGATCAAGGATTCTGAAGAATTTGACTCAAGTCGGGCAGTGGCGATTCGCTGCCCCCTAGTGGACAATACCCCAGGACGGTCAATAATATAGCCTGTTGAGGAGGAACGTCCCCGGGACACTCTGACTCGACCAAAATCGAGTTGGGCTGGCAATGGAAGGGGGTTTGGATGAGGTGTGTTTCTAAAAAAGGGATGTTTGATGTCGGATGTTGGATGGTCATGAAAGTTCTGTGAAATATTTAATCAGTGAAGTGGACGTGCAGAACCTGGTGAGATTTTTGGCTGATATATGTATATATGTTAAACATTGTTATATTGCTAAATGTGCTTTAGGCCTGTAACCAGTCAATGGTGCTGGTGAGTGAGGGATTGATCATCCCTGGTTATCTGATATAGCCTGCAGATTGACAGGATAAACCACACATCTTTGAGGAAAAAGTGGGAGAAATATAGATTTTTATTATTTTTATTTTTTTGTTAAATTTTTTGCATTTTTTTTATTACGGTATTTAGTTTATTTTTATTTTTCCTCACGTGTGTGAAATAGCTCTCTGCTCCAATAGAAGTTCAATGTGGCCTGCAATTTAAGAGAGGGCAGCATTGATTAAGAGTGTGCTCTCTGGATCAAATTCATTTTTAAACGGCTTTGTATATGTTTTTTTTTTTGGTTGTGGGACTACAGGTGAAAATTAGCTTTTAAACAACTTTATCTGTGTCTGTGTGTGTGTTTAGTATCTGTCTGTGTGTCTGTATGCATTGTAAGCATCTGTTGTAAAAACAGGTTAGACGAGCTTCAGTGTAGACTAAGTTGCAAATTAGCAATTGGAGGAAACATGTATGTTAACGGAACAATGTATCGCATCTTTAGGACAAAGAGAGACCGGTAATGAAACTGCAATAGAAATGTTTAAAAGAGAGTTACAAGAATGTAAAACTCAGCTAGCCCAAAAAGATCATGCAATTTTATCTTTAAAAGCACAGGCAATGGAGAAAGTGCACAGCCATTGTTGTGCTAGGAAAGATACATATCCCTTTGTGACACAGGAGCTGGGAGACAGGATGCGGATCGTAGCACCCAATCCACAACACTCTCCATACAAGATCGCACAAATCTGTGCCAGATTTTGGGAAAATTTGACACTAGCGCTTCGCCCATTAGTCTCTCAAACAGGCTGGAAGCGGTGGTGGCACAGTACATTTTAAATAATAGGGATGCATGCACACTCCTCCGCGCATGGCTTTTATTGCAACTGTGAGAAAAACTGCAACCACCAGTCGGGAGTCATAGAGGTCTATCTCCCGAGTTAAACTCAAATTGGGGAATCTCGGCAGATAGAATGAGGGAGATGCAGCGCATAATGGAAGGAAGAGATACTAGGGGGTCAGACGCCCTAGAGAATACAAAATTTAGGAGGGGAATGGATCCAATACTCTTTTGCAGTGAATACTTCTCCATTTATAAGGCCACATACAATTGTCCTGATATGTCTCCTGATGACAGTAGTTTTCTGTGTTCTATGGCTAATAAGTGCACATGTATTGATTACCATACCAGAATTTCACTGAGGAATGCCACCTCATACCAGACCTTTATAAACACATTAAGGGACTGGGTTCGGGAGACAGATCAAGACAATAGACCCCACAAAAGAATTTCGGAAATAGCTAAAAGCGAAGGGAGGGGGCGTGGCTTAGCAATGGCCAAGTAGAGACGTTCTCTAGAGGAGCTCCCGGCCTAACCCGACTCACAACGGCCATCTGAACACTTTTCATACATGTGAGCACGGAATGTGCACTCCTAATCAATACAGGACACGATCGGCGACCAGAGGGAATCGGCACCAGACCTCCCAACCTACCATCCGCCGCTTTCTAAGAGAAACACAGAGGTCATCGCCAGGTGCCATTGTAGCCGCGCCACGTGGGCCCCACATGGAGCTGAACACCACTACAGCGCGATCACCCATACCGTAACCATTGTCGATACCGGATCCCCTTGCAGGGACGCCGACTGCCTTTCGTGTGGACATGGATACCTTATCCCAAAGCCAGAGCCAGCTAGATGCCGACCTCCGCGCTATGCTACAGGCCCTCCCCACGAGAGCAGATATTGAAGCCTTAATCCAGCGCATAGAAGAGGCGCATAGCAGGGATGTCCAGGAGCTACGAATGGAACTACATACAATGACTGACCGAGTAGCTTCCGGAGAGACTGTGGTCGCATCACTGGAATCCCGGGTACAGGCACTCGAACGGGCACACACCTCCCACACTAGGGAGACCCAGGAGATGCAATTACATTTAGAGGAAATGGAGGACCGCAGCCGCCGCAATAACCTACGGCTGTGGGGAATCCCTGAAACCACGGGCCCAGAAGACCTAGCGGAAACGGTCACGGCTATATTTCACAAGCTCCTGGAATCTCCACCACCGTCACTGGAGATAGACCGGGTGCATTGCACCCTGGGCCCTAAACCAACGGACCCCTCCAGACCTCGTGATGTGCTATGCCGTCTGCACCGTTATGCACAGAAAGAGGTCATACTACGCAAAGCATGTGACCTAGGAGATGTTGACTTTGATGGAGCAAGTATACAAATACTCCCAGACCTCTCTAGAGCTACGCTGCAATAACGAGCAATGTTGAAACCGGTCCTGGAAGTCGCGAGGAGACATGGCTACACATACTACTGGGGATACCCCCTGGCGGTTATCTTTCGCACAGCACAAACCTCCTTTACCTTGCGAACACCGGCTGAACTACCAGATCTCTTTGAGTTCCTAGGAGCAGACCCCATCCAAGTACCCAATTGGTTACGAAAGCTCCCAAAAACAACAAATCGCCTGGGTCCAGCCACCGGCAGATTCGACCAGCCTGCCGTTCTTAAAGGTCATGAGGTCGCCTCCGGGCTCCACCGCACGCCGGGTCACGTGAGTCCTAATTGCTCTTCACTGCAGACAACTCCCTAAATCTAAATAAATGTTGTTACATTGTTGCTATGTTCCGTCGGAGAGGACTTTCTTACGGTCGCCCCCGCTGTGCCCCCACCCCCCAGTGCCATGGAATGGAGATTGTTGCTCCCCCCCGGGGATTTTACTGGGCGTGAGCCTACTGTCCTGCCTCTCACCCGAACCCGGAACGCTGTCACCTTGTGATTTCCACCTGAGCTCCAGAGCACCACAATACGGGCCTTGTTGTTTAGAGTTGCCCCAAACCGCCCCTGAGCGACATATCTGGAGAGGCGCCCGGACTGGATTGTGACTTCCCCACTCGCACACAAGAGCAGCCTTGTGCAATTTAACACCAGTGGCCTTCTCCCCCCCCTAGGCTGATGTGACTAGGTATACGGGCCTGGTACTTTACCCTGTGACACTCCAAGACCGGCAGGACTGCCAAACTGGGATGCCTGCCCAGGGCAGAGCAAGAGGAACTTTTCATCCCCATCTTTCATAACCAGGGAGAACAGGAGCCTTGTAAATGACCCCCTTACTTGTGTTCCCTCTCACCTATCCAAGCTCAACAAGCGTTTTAACCGGCTAAAGTTTAACAGAAGAGACGCCTCCCGAAGATCCAGGAATCACAAAAGACGCACTTCTATACCCATGTGAGATAAGTGAGCTCCTGTAATAGTAGACTCGATTATCAGTCCCTGGGGAACAGGACTTAAATCTAAAAAGTATATAACATACTGTACGGATGATATGGTCGCCAAGTCTACTGCCGGGGTACTGTGCTGATGGGGATGTGGGCCCGGGTTTGGGGTCAGGGGTTACTGATAGAGGCGGTGGGGGCTAATAGGCCTAGACTCTCACGCATACGGGGGGGGGGCTGCTGTGGGGACGGCCGAGGTAAACCACACCAGAAACACCCCCCATCTGTGTTGGTCATAACCCACCAGGTTGCCCCCTTGGTGCCATGTATGGAGGGAGACCTGGGAGGTAGTTGGTAGGCCCCCTAAATACTGAGAGGTGACAACATACGGAGACATGCCTTGTTTTATAAGCCAGACTAGGATTGTTATATGCTGGTTTATCATATTGCGGACTCTGTTTATGGTGTTAACTGTGACCTGATAGATCTATATAGAAATATATGCCCCTAATCTATTTGCACTGTTTTGATATGCACACATGAACATTTACAGCTCACACTTACATACTTAAAAAAGGCCGGGGTGGTCGGGAAGGGACTGGGAGTTTCCCGGAAGACCCTTTGCTAGACACACCTCCACTTAGGACAACGCTCTTCACCCAGGTGACACTGGGGAGAGTAGTAGCAAATATTTTGCTGACACTTTAGATACCCAGCTAAACTGGTTAGCGCCCGCTACGGATATACCCCCTCAGTGGATGCATCTTAAACCCCTGCAGAATTGGTCACACTTCAGGGGTCTACACTTCTTTCTGTACCTATTCTCTCTCTTTTCCTTCACTGACTTTACCACTCTTTCCTTTCTATCCCCTTAGTCGCCCAACCCCCCCCCCCCCCGAGCATGGACGAGATTACCATTATTACACTAAACGCGAAGGGACATTTACGTCCCTGAAAAGAGGCGGATGCTGCTCAATGATATGAGACGCCTACGTGTGGACATTGTCCTACTACAAGAGACACACTTTCGGGAAAACAAGTTCCCAATCCTCAAAAATAGGTTTTACCCGGCAAGTGTACAATTCTACCTATTCGGAGGCTAAATCCAGAGGTGTCACTATTTTGATCTCGGCGAACCTCCCGTGGTCTTTAACTGAGGCATTAACGGACCCGATGGGAAGATTTTTATTTCTCAAAGGACTAATCGGGGGGGGGGGGTAAAAGTGACTGTTGCAAACCTTTATGCCCCAAACAGCCAACAAGACACTTTCATTAAAAAATATTTAAATATCCTCCAGAGGTTTTCGGAGGATCAACTTATAGTTGGCGGTGACCTCAACATCCCCCTGATCCCGGCAGAAGACACTTCCACGGGACACTCCTCCACCACTCCAGGCACACGTAAAGCCATACACACAGCCCTACACACATCACAGTTGATTGACACCTGGTGCCATTTCCACCCCGGCGAGCGAGACTACTCTTTCTACTCACGCCCCCATAATTCGTACTCGTGAATAGACTACTTTCTAATCCCCCACAACCAACTCCAGGCAGTCAAGGACACTTCACTGGGATCCATAACATGGTCAGACCACGCTCCGGTCACACTGAAATATGTCCTGACTGCCTTCCATAGAGGTCAAAGGAAACCATGGAGGCTCAATGAGAGCCTTCTACAGGATCCCGAGATACTTGCTGACGTGACAAAAGAAATAACCAACTACTTCCAAACTAACAACACCACTGACAGTGACGCGGGCCTAGTATGGGAGGCCCACAAGGCGGTGATACGTGGAGTGCTCATAAAACACGGCGCGAGGCTTAAAAAACAAAGGAACGCCCAACTAACCCTACTCCTTAGTAAGTTACAGACTCTGGAAATTAGACACAAACAAACCCCGACCGGCCCACTAAAACACGAGCTTGATACAATACGCACGCAAGTTACAGACCTGCTCAACTTTAAAGCCAAGGCAGCTCTCCAAATCTCACGCAAAAGGGTTTACGAATTGGGTAATAAAGCTGGTAGATTTTTGGCACAAGCATTACGCGCTCAGAAATTGGCATCTTACATACCACACATACATACCCCGACGGGTCATAAAGTAACTTTACCACAACAAATAACACAGGAATTCAAATCATTTTATGAAACACTCTACAACTTAACCATGACATCCCTGCAACTAGACCGTATGACAGAATACATCACCTCGTCCTGTGTGCCCACTTTGACTACTGAGACACGTGAATTATTAGAAGACCCCATCACCCTGCCTGAGATACAGCTTGCAATAGGAAGCACCAAACCAGGGAAAGCCCCCGGACCGGACGGTCTCACGATTCAATACTACAAGATTCTACTCCCAGCATTAGGTGACCATCTAGTCAAATTGCTTAACGGCCTTGCCAAGGGAGGTACACTTCATACCGCCACATTGCAGGCCCAGATATCTGTCATTCCTAAAGACGGTAAAGACCCGACCTGCTGCGGGAGCTACCGATCCATATCCCTGCTTAATACAGACTTGAAATTATTTACCAAAATTATAGCTACCAGACTGCAAGCCCACCTACCTCACCTGATACACCTAGACCAAGTGGGCTTTATCCCCACAAGGGAAGCAAGGGACAACACCACCAAAGTCCTGAATTTACTCTACTCGACCACTCACTCCAAAACACCCAGCATCCTCATAGGCACTGATGCTGAAAAAGCGTTCGATCGGGTCAACTGGGTCTTCATGCTCGCTACACTACGACACGTAGGCCTGGGCCACAACATGGTGAGGTGGATTTCAGCGGCATACATAGCACCGTCAGCTAGAGTCAGAGCAAACTGGGTGATTTCGGAATCTTTCCCAATCACCAATGGCACGCGTCAAGGATGCCTATTATCCCCCCTACTCTTTGCCCTGTCCCTAGAACCATTCTTATGTCACGTAAGACTGAACCCTAACATATCAGGCATAACCACACCCAACATAAGGTGTCCGCGTATGCGGATGACCTTATGTTCACACTCACTACTCCCTCTCTTTCCCTACCAAACCTGCTCCGGCAATTTACAACGTATGGGGCACTTTCCAATTTGAAAATCAATTTTGCCAAATCGGAAGCGATGGGTATGGGAATGGCACAACCGCAACTTACACAACTACAGTCCAACTTTAAATTGAAATGGACGACTACTGCCTTAAAGTATTTAGGCACGCATATCCCACACACGTTCTTGCGACTTTATGACCTTAACTTTCCACCTCTACTGAAAACAATCAGAACACTACTTAACCAATGGCACACGGGCCTACATTCCTGGATAGGAAGATGCAACATTCTGAAAATGATGATCCTTCCAAAATTTCTTTACCTCATGCAGGCGCTGCCTTTTTATATTCCTATATCCTACTTCAAACAGATACAATCCTTGTTTACTAAATTCATATGGGCCAAAAAGAGACCCTCTCACATAAACTCCTAATAAAAAATAATAATTTAATAATAATAATAATAATAATAATAATAAAAACATAAACTCCTAATCCTACCCAAACACCATGGGGGTCTTGCGGTGCCGGACATTCACGCTTATTACCAGGCGGTTCACTTAGGGAGACTGATAGACTGGTGCCGACACCAAGGCACTAAACTCTGGAAACAGATGGAGCTAAACCAAACCACGGTCCCTCTCAACAGGGCCCCCTGGTGCTACAAGACCCTACCGACAGAAACAAAACGTCACCCACTGATTGGCAATACAACACGAGTCTGTTTTCAACTCATCTCTCAGGCACACATATCTTCCCATAACTCACCTCTATATCCCATATTGAGGAACCCCAGCTTTTACACCGGGTTTGCAGGATGCGGTCTTTCGGGGTCTGGGTGGCACGGGCTTATACCAGGCCTCACACATTAGTACTGGAGGAAGATGGTACACAATTGAGGAACTTTCTATACCTGCGGGCCCATTTCGGCTAGACTTCTTAAGATCCCGTCAACTAAGTAATTTCCTACACTCTCTAAAGCCACCCTCACAACACTAGAGGAACTTTGCAATACCTCAGGAACCATAACACATACGCTGTCTTTAGCCTACAATCTCCTAAATACACCGCGGGCAGATTTCTTGCCCCCCGGGATTAATTAAATGAGAAATGGAACTAAATTGCCACTTCAGTACAACAAAACATCAGCGCATCCTTAGATTTACTCACAAATCCTCTATCTGCGGCAAATCCCAGGAGACAAATTATAAGCTCCTATCGAGATGGTACAAGACCCCAGTACTACTCCACAAGTTCTACCAGGCGACATCTGAGCTTTGTTGGCGGTGCTGGGCAGACAAGGGAACATTAGTTCATATTTTCTGGTCGTGCCCAATCTTGAACCACTTCTGGCGAGTAGTGCGTGAAGTTACCCAGAAATTCACTGAACACAACATACCAGATGACCCTGCATTCTTTCTTCTACACGCATCTAACATACCGGTGAAAATATACAAAAAATTTGTGATTAGACACCTATTAGATGCGGCTAAGGCCTGTATACCAATCCACTGGAAAACCACACACCCACCGACCATTGCCTCATGGATTGCAAAAGTAGAGGAAATAAAACACATGGAGGATCTCATCCTCACAGCGCAAAGTAGGCAAGAAACATTCACTAAAACTTGGCAATTATGGAACAGCTTTATATTCTCGACTGAGGGTCAAGCCTTGAGAGAAGGTGCAACCCCCAGCACACCTACACTCACTCTCAGTCAACACTAATACAGTCCATCATATACACATCTCCTGAACACCCCCCCCCCCCGAAGTCCCCCCCCCCCTCCTCTCCACTCCTGACCATTTTCCCTTTTCAACCCCTCTAGTTTTCATTATACTATTCTCTCCAGCTCTCTACATCCCCACGCGTGGGGTTTTTATTTTCCTTTATTTTCCTTTTTCCTGATAAAAGAAAAAAGATAATGCAGGGATGGACCGCATGGATCCCGACACCTAGAAGCCATTACCCAAACTGGCACATCAACACACACATTTACGAAAAAGTTTTTTTCTGTCAACAACACAGTCTAATTAAAGTAGAGGCATCTAGACAATGACCAGAGACACTTGAGATGCCTCAAAGATAAGACACTGTGATTAACATGATTTGTTTTGTTGTTAGTGATATTACGCAATGGAACATGTTATTTTGCACCTTGAAGTATCAATGTAAACTATATTGTTTAAAGTACAACTATGTACCATGTCGGCTCATGTGGGCCCTGTTCCTATAAATTGCCTAGGAGGAGCACGGTGAGAAGAAGCTGTGGCATAAGAAAGAACAGTAAAAACCTGGACCAGATAAGGTGGCAAAGTAGCCGAGTGAGGCACCTGATGCTACAATATATGGTCCTCTTTTGAGGGAGTTACAGAGGATAGGAAAATGATTTAAAGAAAACCAGGAGGAATATAAAATCCCACCCCAACCAATCCTTATTTTAAACAATAGGGATGTCAGGCCCCGGTATTGTCCCTAGTATGTCATCTGGAGAGGGACAAAGGCAGCAGACCGCGTATCCAAGGGGCGGTAGGGGGCCATCGCACAAATATACTTTTGGATACGGGAGCAGCTGTCAGCGTAACGAATAATACCTGTACCCATAGAACTAAACAGGTTATGTGTAGAACATAGTTTGTTTCTTTCCCCAACACATGAGGACACTATTTTGGGCTCGGAGTGTCATGTGTCATTGGGGCGGCACAGTGGTGTAGTGGGTAGCACTCTCGCCTAGCAGCAAGAAGGGTCGCTGGTTCGAATCCTGACCACGACACTACCTGCCTGGAGTTTGCATGTTCTCCCTGTGTCTGCGTGGGTTTCCTCCGGGTACTCCGGTTACCTCCAACACTCCAAAGACACGCTGGTAGGTTAATTGGATCCTGTCTAAATTGGCCCTAGTATGTATGAATGTGAGTTAGGGAACTTAGATTGTAAGCTCCTTGAGGGTGTAGGGACTGATGTGAATGTATAATGTATATGTAAAGCGCTGCGTAAATTGACGGCGCTATATAAGTACCTGAAATAAATAAAAATAAAATAAAATGTGGACACATGGACTAATTCTTGATCAGTAATTGGGTACTGTTAAGCCGCCCCTATTTCTCCTTTGAACCCGGGTTGGACCTATGGGTGTATGGATAGAACTCTCTGAACGATCGGGTAATCAAGACACACACATGGGATGGTGGATCGAAATTACAATGGTTTACTGGGTTTGCATATATCTTATACACTTACAGAGAGAGAGAGAAAAACCTCCCTCTTATTATCAGCCAATGAGATTGAAGCATAGACTTTATGAAAAAATAAGCTTAAAACGTCATAAATTGCATATTCTGCCTGTAGATATACCTCAGGCTATATCTAAATATAAGTTTATATATATATGTGACCACGTATGCTAGGCAATCTGCCAATGTTCCAGACACCCAACTTCTAACATGTTATAACTTTGTTATTCATTGTCTATATTAAAATGTCAGGCTAACCACACGTACATCCTGTTCAAGTACATAGCTCGCAAATAATCTTTGCACTTCTAATTTTCTGCATTAGAAAGCAAAATACATTTCTTCTTGTATAACATATCTTAAAGCAGCACTCTAACATCCTTACAGGTACTGTGGAAAGGGTCTAGATACAAAGGCAAGGTGCACGTGGTCATGGACAGCTGTGAGGTTACATCAGTTAAAACAAATGAAATCCTTGACCCACAGGCACTGCTAAAAACAGAGGACCAAATATTGGCTAAAATCTTGTGGCAACATAACAAAGTGTGGGCAACGTCTAAATCGCAATGTGGTAGAGTTTCAAACATGATTGTTAAAATTGAGGGCCCCGATCCGCCACCTCAGCGTCAGTACAATATTCCGCCCAAATCTATCCCATACATAGAGAGCACAGTGAGGAATTTGTTGACACAAAATGTAATTAAAGAGTGCCAATCTAAAAACAAATGCAGCCCTCTGGCCAGTAAAGGAGGGGGGGTGGAGGCCCACCGTAGATTTCTGTGCACTAAACAGATGCACCCCATCTATTACAAATGTTGTTGCTAAGATGCCAGACATGATGACAGCACTGAAACCTTCAGCAAAAGTGTACTCATCAATTGACATATCAAATGGCTATTTTTCAATTCCCGTGCATGAGGATAGCCAATACAAACTGGCCTTTACGTTTCAGGGGAAACAGTATGCATTCTGTCGATTAGCTCAGGGGTTCAAATCCAGCTCCACATACTTCCACATCTGTATGGTGGACATTCTGAAGACATTTTCTGAGCCAGAATGCATCATTCAGTATGTGGACGACATCTTGCTCCAAACTGAGACAAAAGAGCAACATTATGCTCTGCTGGAGGAACTCCTGACACTAATTGAGAATGCAGGTCTGAAATTAAACCCCAAAAAGGCACAAATTGATAAAGGATTCAGTGTGTTTCTTGGGTGTGATAGTTTCACGGGGGGGGGGGACTCCAGACCCAAATAAATGTGAAACTATCTGTGCTGAGACAATTCCTGGGGATGGTCGGTTTCTGCAGGGACTTCATTGAAGGCTTTGCGGAAAAGGCAAGACCCCTATATAATTTTCTCAAAGGAGACAAGAAGGAAACTGACCCTTTAGACTGGTTGGGAGAGCATGAGCAAGCTTTCACAAAGCTGAAGGCGAGTCTGATGCAGGCCCCGGCCTTGAGCAATCCGAATTCCGATTTGCACTTTGCACTACAAGTGTATGCCTCTGCAGAAGCAATAACGGCAGTGTTGCTGCAGGAGAGGCAGGGCAAATGGGTACCTGTTGGATACTGGTCCAGGGTAATAAGCCCGGTAGAGAGGGGGTTTGATGAATGTGTCAGAAACCTTTTGGCAGCGCACTGGGCGGTTCTGGCCACAGAGCATGTTGTGGGATTTGGCAAAATCATTCTGCAGACACCCCATTCTCAGATTAAATTGCTTTTGAATGTACCCTCAGTGGAGTATTCTCCCAAAGGGTAGCCAATATGAGGGGGAGCAGCATGACTGTGGGGAGGTGCATCGGACCAGAACACAGGAGGTGTTCAGGTTCGCAACAGGTAATGAAGACCTTAAAATCTGGGTGGATGGATCAAGATATTGGGATGGAGGAAGTTTTCACACAGGGTATGCCCTTTGGTGCCCCCAGACCAATGAAAAAATCATGACCGAGGGGCGTGGCCAGCAGCCAAGGAGATGGCAGCTTAAGGAGAGAGCTCCAGGAGAATCAAGTCCTATCCAGCTGAAAAAAGCGATGCCAGACGGCACAGTGGGGAGAATCAACCTCCCTAAGAGCCCAGCTATCACCAGCCACCGAGATGTTTAAAAGAAAACCCGAGCGGGGCCCAAAAAAGCTGACTGATTTCTACAGCTTAGAACCTCATGGAAACCAAGATGGCTCCGAGACCTACAACTCATGTCGCGGCTGCGGCGGCGGATTGGCATCTCAGAAAGACGGCAGGCACCAGGCATCATCCCCAGGGTACAGCAACAGACCCTCCCCAGGAACATCACCCATGCAGAGCCCACAGAAAGCGTCACAGAAGCGGTCGGAAGAGCACAGATATCCAGGTGAGCAAGGGGGACATGACACATCTCAGGACAGCACTAAGGAGTTCATAGAACAAATGCATGATTTCTCCACCCTGGATCAGCCACTGACTGATACTTTAATGAAAGAAATGCTAATGACTTTGAGGGGTCTGCACAGAGACTTGATGGAATGCACAAATCAGCTGAAAGCTGAAGTGACTGCCATTGGAGACAGAGTCTCACATACTGAAGACAAGATGGTGGAGTTTGCCACAGCCCACAATGAGCTTGTAGCTGCTTATAATGCAGCAGAAGACGGGATACAGGCGATTAAAAGTAAAATGGCAGATTTAGAAGACCGTTCCAGAAGGAACAATGTGAAATTGAGAGGGGTGTCTGAATCTGTTATGCTTGCGGACCTCAGGAAATATGTACAGCAATTTATATCAGCATTGCTACCAGAAAGACTGGAGAGGGAGGTGATGGTAGATCATGCACATCACTTGCCCAAACCAAAGCACCTACCAGAAAAAGTGCCTAGAGATGTAATAGCACGCATTCATTTTTTTCTGTTTCAATGTTTTTATTGAAAATTTTTCAATACAAGTATATCAAGAACAAAATATACCACTTAATACTCCTCGATGACCAAGGCAGTCAAAAGAGGGCGATACATAGTAGAAACAACATAGCACTTACACAGAAGATGTATTAAGGTAGAGCAAAGTACCTGGCTAGTTTACTGTCTTAGAAAAGAACTGTTAAATTCCGTTAGAAGAACGGTCAACCTGAGAAGAAGTTTAAGCTAGAGGCTCCCCCCAGGAAGGCCCCGAGATCATCACTCCACCCCCATGGGAGCACACTGTGGAGTGCGAGAGCTTCAGGGTTCCCACCAAAGGGGGCGTCTCCCCACCTCCTGTCAGATCCTCCGGGAAAGCGCTCGCACTGGAAAGGAACCCAGGTGCAGCAGCTCCCCCGGGCGGATCCGACAGACACATCGTCCAGGGTAGTAACCTAAGGGTAACTGGCTGCCATTTAGGCTGGTACCTTATGTGAGTAGTTTAGGACAACCTAAAAGAGCCAACGAGGAGGTTTTGGCCTAGAAAGACCGTTATTAGCCAGTAGCTGGTATAAGAGAGATGAGGTTGGAGCAGGAAAAGAAAGAGTAGAGATGAAAGAAGAAGAGGAGAAAGGGAGCCAAAGGTAAAGCGAGGGAGGGAGGAGGGGTGGGGTCAAAGGAGAGAGGTGGTAATCTTGCCGGACTCTCCCCTACGTTAGCAGATGACCTGGGTAAAGTGAAATACCGACATACCGAGCCCAAGGTTCCCAAATCCCTTCAAAACGTGGGACTGTGTCACGCAGTTTAGCGACTATTTGTTCCTGTGACATTATCCAAGAGATCTTCCGTTTGGTGGCCGATATGGACACCGAAGGAGTTTTCCAGGCTTTCGCTAGAGTAACTTTGGCTCCCAAGCACATAAAGAATATAAGTTGTTGTGTGTTTTTAGAAGTGTTGGGTATTTTGCAATTAAGTAGAATGTATGTGGGGTCCTGTGGAACCACTGCCCCAGATACTTTCCTTATGATATGGAGGAATTTGTTCCAGAAGCTCCGTATGCGGGGGCAGGTCCACCAGATGTGATGCATCGTGCCAACATGACCGCAACCTCTGTAGCATAGGGGGGAAGAGTCTGGGAATATCCTGGCAAGCCTGGCCGGGACGTAGTACCATTTAGTAAAGAGTTTAATGTTAGCTTCAATTAAGGCTATATTTAAGATACCTTTCGATGATCTGCTGAAGGCTTGGAACCACTTCGCAGGTTCCCACTGGATGTCCAGGTCTGATTCCCAGGATCGTGCGTAAGCCGGGGTGTCCGTCCTATCCGCCAGGGACGCATAGATAATGGATATCCCACCCCTTTGGGGGGCAGATGAAGAACACCATAGCTCATACATCGTGGCCTTAGGAGTGTTCGTCTTATCAGTACAAAGTGAGTGGAGAAAGTGGCGTATTTGTGAGAGTCGAAACTTTTCCGAGGTAGGCATTTCCAGAGAGCTCAAACAATGGCCTAATGAAATAGGGCCATTGGGGGTAAGGAAGTGTCCTATTCGGAAAAGGCCCTTGTTCAGCCACCAATGAAATGCATGAATGTTCATCCCAGGGGGAAAGTCAGGATTGTGAAATAGGTGTGTGAGAGGCCTTAAGGGGGAAATCAAGTTGGCGTGGGTATGCAATTGGTCGCAGAGGGCTAGGGAGTGAGATAAAGTGGGGGCTAAGATGGCCGGTCTGTGTTTGGGAGGTCTCCATGTTAAGAAGTCGAGAGTGAAATGTGGTACCGCTTGTCTCTCAATGGAGATCCAATCTGGTCTGCTGGATTTAGTGTAAATGGCTGAGAATTGTGCTAACTGTGCTGCCTGGTAATATAGCCACAAGTTTGGTAGTCCCAGGCCCCCTTGAGACCGAAGTCTGAATAATATTTCTTTAGCAAAGCGATGGCCCCTGTCCCCCCAGACAAACTTAATCACCCCGGACTGAAATTTGGTCAAGACTGCTTTTTTAATCGGTATAGGAAGTGATCTGAACAGGTATAGTAGGCGTGGCAGGAGAGTCATTTTGATTGCGTTGAGTCTACCTAACCAGGACAGGCCCTCCCCCGACCATTTCCGTAGGTCCTGCTCCAGGGAACAGAACATGGGGGGGTAGTTAGCGGCATATAGGTCTCCAATGTTTTTCGTCAGCTTGATACCCAAATAGGGGATGGAGTGGCTAGCCCATGTGAAGGGAAAGTGTGGTCGTAGTTGGTCTATGAGAGGTACTGGTACCGAAACATTTAGGGCCACCGATTTGGTCACATTCACCTGAAGACCAGAGATGAGACCGAAGTCTCTCAAAAGTCTGAGGACATTAGGAGTGGATGTGAGAGGAGCAGTGAGGAACAAGAGCATGTCGTCAGCAAATAGGGCGCATTTGTGAACGTCAGGACCACACTTCACTCCCTGGATATTCTCGTTCGATCTGATGGCTATCGCCAGTGTCTCGATTGCTATAGCGAAAATCAAGGGTGAGAGGGGACAGCCCTGTCTAGTTCCCCTACGAATATTGAAGGGTTCCGAGTAATGGCCCATTAGTCGCACCTGTGCTGATGGTGAAGAATATAACGTGTTAATAATCGTGCGGAAACTGTCGCCAAACCCCCAGCGTTCTAGAATGTCAAAAATGTAGGGCCACGACACGGAGTCGAAGGCCTTCTGCAGGTCCAGCGACAGCAAGAAGCCTTCTTGTGCAGGGCCTCCGTCCCACCGGGACTGCAGAAGGGAAATCAAGTCAATAGCTCTGCGAACCTGGTCCGGTCCCTGTCTCCCCGGGATGAAGCCCACTTGGTCCCTATGTATATAATGAGCGATAAAGTTAGACATCCTGTTTGCCAGGATTTTAGTCATTATTTTGAGATCGTTATTGATTAAAGAAATAGGGCGGTAGTTGCCCACCTCGCCTGGGTCCCTACCCTGTTTAGGTATAACCGAGATAAAAGCCGAGTTTAAGTCGCTAGGGATAGGGGCTCCATCCCGGAGGGAGTTGAAGAACCGAGCCATGTAAGGAGCCAGACGAGGGCCAAACTTCTTGTAATAACATACCGAAAAACCGTCTGGACCCGGGGCAGAGTTTATTTTCAAGGATTTAATCGTTTCCAAGATTTCGTCGGAGGAGAAGGGGGCGTCTAGCAGGTCGCGGTGTGTTTGCTGTAATTGGGGTAGGTTAATGTCTTGGAGAAAACGCTCTCTGGCCGTGGAATGAGTGTGGGGTACTGTCTCATAAAGCTGTGAGTAATAATCGTGGAATGATTTCATAATGATGGTGGGGTTTTGCGTTAGATTACCCGACGAGGCACGAATCTTGGGAAATACCAAGGTACGAATCCTCGGGCTAAGCTTAGTAGCTAGCTTAGCGCCAATCCTATCCGATTGGTAATAGAAACGCGCGCCGGACCACCGTAAGTGTTTCTCCGCGGAAGTAGTGAGCGAGAGATTGAGTTTCACTCTAGCAGAGTCAAGTTTGGCCAGGTTATCCGGAGTAGGGTGTTGTTTGTGGGCTCTACTCAGCAAGCGGAAATCCGCAGTGAGGCGCGAGACCTCCTCCCTGCTTTCTTTTTTAAGTTGTGAGGAGAGTTGTAGGATCCTGCCCCTCAACACCGCCTTGTGTGCTGCCCAAAGACATCCCGGGGAGACTGATCCCGTGTCATTCCCACTGAAGTAGTCGGAAAGAGCTTTGTCTAGAAGCGTGCAATGGGTAGGGTTGCTTAGAAGAGTTTCATTAAGGCGCCATTGGAAGGAGCCCTTCACCCCCGACCCACCCCTGAGTGACATAGACATTATCGAGTGGTCGGACAGTGGAGTGTCATAAATTTTAGAGGCGGTCACTCTCGGTATTACGTGTGGTGGGACAAATATGTGGTCAATCCTAGAGAAGGTGTGGTGGGGGACCGAGTAGTGCGTGTAATCTCTAGTTTGGGGGTTCATTTCCCTCCAGATATCAATCAGGCCAAAAGAACGGACTATTTGCGCCACCCTAAGGCTACGTTTGGGAGGCCGTTTTGATTTGGGCCGCAGGGGGTTTGATTTGTCAGAGGAATAATCAAATGGGGTATTGGAGTCTCCCCCCAAAATTACTGTGCCCACGAAATGCGGTTTGAGTACCTTTAGCGTGGTGTCAAAAAAGGTGTCTTGGTGTGTGTTGGGCGTGTAGTATGAGACAAACGTGTAAGCCTCACCATTAATCATACCGGAGACTAGTATGTAACGTCCCTCTGGATCTTTGATAGTGTTAGTATGTACGAATTGAGTTCTGTTGGAGAAGCAGACTGCCACGCCTCTCGTTTTGTTGTCAGCATTAGCCAGGTGGAAGTTCATGAAGCTTTTGTGAAGGAATTTGGGCTGATAGGAGGTGGGAAAATGAGTTTCCTGAAGCAGAACTACGTCAGCCTTCAGAGTGTGAAGCTGTTGCAGTATTTTGCGTCTCTTCACAGGGGAGTTAAGGCCTTGTACGTTGTGGGATAGGATCTTCAGTGTCCCAATCAGTGTGGTGGAGTCAGTCATGGGGAGGAAAGGTGTGTGGTGCTAAGTGTTTGTGATTTTTACCTGATGTCCCAAATGTCCCTGGCAGATAGGAGACATCCCCAGCAGCAAGACGGGCTCGACCTGTGGTACCGCAGACGGGAGATCCAGTGGGAACCTGTAGGTGAGGAGGAGGGGGGAGGAGAGGGGGAGGGAAGGAGAAAGGAGAGAAGAGTAGAGAAAAGAGGTAGAGAGGAGTGAAAAAGAGAACCATTAGATATCGTGACCAAAGGTTTTTACCCATAACCCAACGGATCAGCGAGGGGCCCTCCCCTGGCTGGACCGACACCCAGAACAAAGCAAAAATTCTGCGACCCAAGGGTCGAGAGAGTCTGGGTCCGATAGGTGAATGAACAAGGGTTCAGCTATCGGAGCCAGAGAGAGGCGCACTACGACCACTCCGGTCAACGCCGCCTCTGATTAAAATCGTGTCAGTACATAAACAATGCAATGCAAGCCCTGCTATCACCTGGTATTAGTGAGCAAAAAGCTTCGGAAATTGTGGAAGGGAAAGAGAAATAGAAAAACAAAAAAAAAAAAGAAAACATTATGAGAAACTGAACAGAACAACCTATTCCCCGGAAAATCTGGACCCATGGGGATCCGAAAGGAAGTCCTGGGGATAACTCAGAAGAGGAAAGTCACCAAAAAGCTGACATCAAGTTTGTCGTCAGCGTCGACCCCGGGGAGGATCAAGAGCGGAGACTGCTGATGCTGCGGGCCCACTCATGGGGGGAAGGACTCTTTCGGTCGCTTGGAGAACTGTTTTTGCCACACTGGCGAGACTGGGCTGGTGGGGGATGTTCTCTTGACTGACGATGCTCCTCGAGATGCAGAAGACTGTGGGACGTCCTGAGTGATCAGACCCAGATGAAGAAGCAGACGTTCCCCTTCTTGAAACGTTGAAAAATTGTATGGTTTGTTGCGGTAAGAGAAGTTTAATCTCAGCGGGAAGGACCATCTGTAGGTGATCTCTTTGTCCGCCAGAACTTGTAGGAGCGGTTTCAGGGCTCTTCTTTTTTGAACGGTATATGGAGATATATCAGCGAAGATTTGGACCTGATGACCTTGGAACATCAGTTTCTCTGCTGACCTGGAGAGCTTCATCACTTCTTCCTTGACTGCATAGAAATGCGGTTTCACGATGATGTCTCGTGGCAGACCGTCTGAGCGAGGTGGTTGTAGCGCCCTGTGGGCTCTGTCAAGCTCCAAGCGATGAGCCGGAATATTGGGGATTAAACTTTTGATGAAGTCCTGAACTGCCGTGTGGGTGTCTTTAATAGATTCGGGGAGCCCCCTGAGGCGAAAATTGTAACGTCTCGACCTGTTCTCGAGGTCATCAATTTTGGAGGTGGCGGATTCCAGTTGATCCTGGAGATCCTGGATTCTGGAAGTGTTTTGGTTAAGTCGCAGTATGGCCTGGTCAGATTTATGTTCGATCGCTTCAATCCTGGCACCAATCTGCTGCAGATCTGCATGTATGGAAGCAGTGATCTGTGTGGCTGTGTGGGATAGGCCTCTAGATAACATCTGGGAGAAAGCAGCTATCATGGAGGGGAAATCAGTGGGTGAGGGAGAGAGATCTCTGGCCTGTAAGTCCCAGGAGTCAGGACTGTGAGGTGAATCCAGCTGGGGGGTGAGGGCTGCCCCTCCAAATGTCCTCCTTAACAGAGATTCAGTGGATGCTGGAGAGGGGAACCCCTTGAGGGTACTCACTGTGGCATCCGAAGCTTGTGAGGACGGTGGGGCCCCTTCATCCTGATCAGCGATAGATTCTGACAGGCTGTGCTGGCTGTGTGAGGAGACGGCCGCCATTTTGGGATGGCCAGGCCGCTCCAGGGATCCGTTCATGGCGTCCGTGAGATTCCGCCTGGAGGGAGAAAGGGACATCCAGGTGTGGCCGGAGGTGTCCCCCAGCTGCTGGGATAGGAGCCGGGCCGGAACGAGGGCTTGCACCGCCGCTATAGGCGGCGTTAGATCCGACTGGCGCGGAGCTCCCGGGCTAAGCGGCCATCTTCGCATTCATTTTTTTCATGTAAAGGAAGATCTCATGCAATATACCAGGAAAAACTCCCCACTTCCTGATCCATATGCAGGCATCTCTGTATACTCTGATATCTCGCAACATACTATGCAAGCCCGCAGAAACCTGGCTACACTGACAAAGCTTTTCCAAAACCACAAAATACCTTACACTTGGGGTTTTCCGACTAAAACTATTGTCAAAAGAGAAAGCAAATCCTATGCTATCACCAACTTAGAGAACGGTTTGAAGCTGGCCAGAAAGTGGCAGCTTCTCCCGGAGGAAGACGAAAACCCCACACCGTCACATTCTCATAAAATATCGCAGGAATGGCAAAAAGTCAAACATGGGTGATAATGGAGGAATAGTTCACCTGCACTTGTAACTCCTCACATTATACATAAGCCTAACCTGGATGGGTTACTGGATCGCAGGGAGCACAGACCCCCTCAATGCTCAGGAGCGAAAATTTTTCGCACATAATGTTATTTTTTTTGTGTTATATATGTTTTCTTGTTTTTTTCCCCTCAATTTTCTCTTTTTTACATGTACCACTAAGTTATGATGAACCCGCACTCTGGATGCAGCCTGTGTTTGCAGATCAAGTAGAACTATACAAAGATCCCATTTATTACTACTTCAAATCCTATCCTTCGCTGCCACCTTCAGGTAAAACTATTGAATTGTGTATTATTTTCAGTTGCATGGCTTTATATCTAGAATCTCTCCCACAGATTGACTATGACCATTAAATTGATATCTTGTCATGTCAACGGTCTAATTAGCCCATTTAAAAGAAGGGTGATGTGGCAGGAAGCAAAAAAGCTTGAGGGTGACATATTATGTGTTCAGGAGACCCACTTTTCCCAAAACAAACAACCGAAATGCTCCGATAAATCCTTCCCACATATCTTTCAAGCCTGCGCCACATTTAAGAAAACAGGAACAATGATTGCAATAAACAAGGCTGTTGCTTTCAATCTCCATGAGGTCAATACAGACCCAAAAGGAAGGTACGTCATCTTAGTTTGTGACCTGAACCATGTGGAGTACACCATAGTAAATTTATACGCACCTAATACTGGACAAGCTTCATTCCTAAAGTCCCTTCACCAACGTATAAAAAAAACATACTAAAGGTTCTTTACTCATTTGCGGGGACTTTAACTGTGTAGTAGATAAATACCGTATTTATCGGCGTATAACACGCACCCCAAGTTTAGGAGAGAATTTTAAGGAAAAAAAATTTTTAGGAGGGAAGTTTTAGGAAAAAAAACTTACATTAAAATGCCCATCAATGCAGCCTTATCTGTCCATCTGCAGCCTTTTCAGTGTCAGTGCAGCCTTGCCCCAGTGCAGTCTTGTCAGTGCAGCTTTGCCCCAGTGCAGCCTTGTCAGTGCAGCTTTGCCCCAGTGCAGCCTTGTCAGTGCAGCTTTGCCCCAGTGCAGCCTTGTCAGTGCAGCCTTGCCCCAGTGCAGCTTTGCCCCAGTGCAGCCTTGCCCCAGTGTAGCTTCGTTAGTGCAGGTCTGCCCGAGGCCAGCCATGTCAGTGCAGCTTTGTGCACTTGGTGTAGATTCAAAAAATGGCGCCGAGACTGCAGGGAGCCGAGATACACATACTCGAGTGTTCTCGGCTTTTTCCGGCGCCGCCGTCACGCCCAGTCCCACCCCTGGACCTGTGTTATGTCCATCATAGGGCGGGACTGGGCGTGACTGTGAGCGGCGCCGAAAAAAGCCGAGAACACTTGGGTATGTGTATCTCGGATCCGACAAGAGCCGAGATACACATACCCGAGTGTTCTCGGCTTTTTTCGGCGCCGCTCACAGTCACGCCCAGTCCCGCCCTATGATGGACATAACACAGGTCCAGGGGCGGGACTGGGCGTGACGGCGGCGCCGGAAAAAGCCGAGAACACTCGAGTATGTGTATCTCGGCTCCCTGCAGTCTCGGCGCCATTTTTGAATCTACCCACGGCTGTGTATGTCGGCGGCGACCGCGGCAATTGCCGCGATCGCTCCGATGACACAGAAATCGGCGGGGATCGGCCTATAACACGCACTCACGATTTTCCCCTGATTTTCAGGGGAAAAAAGTGCGTGTTATATGCCGATAAATACGGTATATGGACTGCTCTTCTTCTAAAAGTACACACAGGTAAATAATTAAGCCACTCCTTATAGAATTGGGCCTGTATGATTCATGGAGATGCACCAATGCTTCAGAACGTGACTATACGCACTTTTCAGGCCCTCATAACTCCTACTCAAGGATTGATATGATCTTGTCCGATCTCACTACTCTACAAAGGACTCTGGAAGTAAAAATCCACACTATAACTTGGTCGGACCATGCACCAGTGACAATCACAATAAATGAATAACACTCCTGCAACCCTACATATCTATGGAGTAATAACATGTCTTTACTTTCTAACCCTCACCACAAAGGGCTAATAGCTAAACTGCTTGATGAATACTTTCAACTTAATGACAATGCTGAAACCAATGTAATGTATTTATGGTGTGCTCATAAAGATTATGGCAGAGGCTTGTTGATACAGGCAGCAGCTAGGGAAAAGAGGCAGAAGGCAAAAAAAATTGCCACTCTCTTGTCCACCCTACAATCCATAGAATTACAGAATAAACAAAACCCCTCCCCTACCATCACAAAGTCACTCTTAGATTACAGACAACAGCTTAGGCAGACTCTATTGGAAGAGCATACAAACTCTCTTAAACAATTTAAGGCTAATTATTATGCACACAGAAACAAAGCAGGCAAACTTTTGGCTAATTACATTCGAAAAAAACAACAGAACTCTAGACTAACCTCTATGACTGACCCCCACACGGGAAAGACAGTTTTTCACCCAAATGACATAGCCAATGCTTTTCAAAAGTATTATAGTGACTTATATAATTTAGCTTCGGACCCTAACACCCCGACTTCACCATAAATTCCTTTTTGAACTCAGTAGCGTTACCCAAGCTTACCACTGAAGCCCTTGAATTTCTGAACTCACCGATTCTAGACAAAGAAATTCTAGACATAATTAAATCACTCTCCAAATCTAAATCCCCAGGGAGTGATGGCTTTTCAGCAGAATATTACCAGGCCTTTGCATCAACTCTCGCACCATATTTACAAAGACTTTTCACTTATGCTGCCTCAAATGCCTCTTTTTCCAAAGAGATTCTCCAAGCCACTGTCATAGCCTTGCCTAAACCAGGGAAGAGGCCAGATTACCCTCAAAACTTTAGACCAATTTCACTGCTCAATACTGACTTAAAAATCTATGCAAAGCTTATCGCCAATCGTTTAGCAATAAACACACCACAACTCGTTAAAGCAGATCAGGTGGGCTTTGTGAAAGGCCGACAGGCGCCTGATGGCACTCGTAGACTATATAACCTCCTGCAGGTGGCAGAGGCTGGAGGGGCCCCCACTGTGGTACTGACGCTTGACGCTGAAAAAGCGTTTGACAGGGTACATTGGTTTCCTGAATGCGACTTTGCCGAAATTTGGTCTGAGCGGCACAATACTCACAGCAATTATGGCCCTTTACACAAAGCCCACAGCAAGAGTATTTACCTCTAATGTCCTTTCTGACATGTTTCGCATAACTAATGGCACACATCAGCGCTGTCCTCTCTCGCCACTGATTTTTACCTTAATAATGGAACCCCTGGCGGAGGCCATTAGATCTTGCGACTCAAACGCAGGTATTGAAATAGGAGGCTACTCCCATAAAATTGGGTTGTTTGCCGATGATGTTGTTTTGACGTTAACTAGTCCGGCCTCTTCACTGACGAAGGTACAATCGATTTTAAATGAATTTGGGGGGGCATCTTACTACAGATTGAACTCCAATAAGTCATCTATTCTGGCGATAGGGTTGACAAAGAAACTGAAAGTGTACTGGGGTGTAATAGGGACTTGGAAAACATCAAGAAAAACATCAATGATGTTCTTCAAAAAAATAAGAACATCATTGATGTTTTGGGGAGAGTTTAAAACCCCTCCAAATTCCTTTGTTTTTTGGTGTGCTACAATTTTTAAACTTTTTGTGTCAAATTGTAGAAAAGCTAAATTTTGAAGAGGCACACAGTGTGTACACATGTGCTATCTGCCATCACGGGAGATCAATGGATGCATTTTGGGGGTGCAACCCCTTCCTCAATAATAAAGTTGAGCTGAGAGGAAGGGGTTGCACCCCCAAAACACGTCCCTTGATCCCCCGTGATGGCAGGTAGCACATGTAGACATTCGGCTATTTGTGTGCATCTTCAAAATTTGGCTTTTCCAGGGGTGACTTCACCCCATCTGAACACAATATCAAACACAGTTTCTAAATACTCATGTCTGATATTGCCTTCAAGTTCTACCAAATGTGAACTTTGTAAGTTCAAGATTTGTGTCTTTCTTGTTGGTTTTAAACATGCCTGTTTTATCTTAAATGAACATTACTACTTTTTCTAACGTGACCCCAAAAATTGTTATACAACAAACATGTTGGTTTGTTTTAAAAAACCTTTTCTAAATGCACATGTGATTGTCCAGGTATTAAAAAGATTGATAATCAAGAATGTGTGGATTATTGTCTCAACGCTCCAACACTTTTGTGGTGCTCTAATTGGTGTTTTCTGTGACAATGGGTGTTATTTCCTAAGGGCAAATCCACTTTGCACTACAAGTGCAGTTTGCACATAAACATGGAAAGCAGATTAGACACAAACATTCTTGGCCAACATCAAGATACCATTTATTTATGGGGATTTTTAAAGACCAAAGTATAAGGTACACCTAACAGATTCCCCCTCCCCTCCCCTCTCATGGGCCATTTCTAACATTATAGGGGGGACTCTTGGACGGGTAACCCTCTCCACTTCATTGAGAGATGAATGCCTACATAATGTGTATTACTTTGAACAGACCCTCCTTAGTTACACTATTGGCAGCCCACTGGACAGGTAAGAAGTGTCATAATACAAATATATAAATACACACTGTACACATTTGAGCACATTTGGACATTCTGCTATTACCTATCAAGATAATAATAGGATACCAAAACTTTAAACAGTACCATTTGAAAGTATACAGGCAGGCCCTTGCACTACATGCTTTGGGGAATTCATCCATAAATCTGACCACAAAAGAGGTGGGTATGGTGTGTATGGGTTTGGCAAAGTCAGCAGATAGATGATTGAGGATAAATAGAGAATTGTTATCAGCTGACTTAGCAGTTGGGGGGAGGGAGGGTTCAAAATGATTTGGGGACACCCAAAAAAAGCCTCTGGCACTCTGCCTGAATTTAAAGCACCAATCACATTTCAAAACATTTTAGGGGTGTTTGGGGTAAAGCACTACTATGGAGCTGATAAAATACATTGTTAAGTGACTACATGAGGTGAATATAGGGCAGGAGACCATGCTGGGGAGGTAAGTGAAGGCAAATATGTATGAAGGACAAAAAAATAATTACATAAAAATCCAGCATGAATGAGGACAAAGGGGACATTCACAGCATATTCCAATCATGGTAATTAGGGAATGAGGAAAGAAATACAATAAAATGTGATGTTAAAGGATAAAAATCTTACCTTAATATACTCCTTTTGCAGGACCTGGATGATGGCAGAACAGGTCTCTGGGATAATGATCCCCAGAGCCTGGGGGGAGATGCCTGTCGAGAACTTCAAGTCCTGCAGACTTCTCCCCGTCGCCAAGTACCGCAGGGTGGCAACTAGCCTCTGCTCCGGAGTGATGGCTTGCCTCATGCAGGTATCCTGCCTGCTGATATAGGGGGTCAGCAAAGCCAACAAACGGTGAAATACGGGGTCCGTCATCCGGAGAAAGTTCCTGAAATCATCAGGATTATTCTCACGGATCTCACGGAGCAAAGGCATATGATAGAACTGGTCATGCTGAAGCAACCAATTCTTGGTTCATGAACTCCTCCACACCCTGTTCATGGACTGGACTTGTGTCAAGGTCAGGACCCCAACACCAACCCCCCGCACAGCACGAACTCTACAAGGAGTACATATACGCAACATGGCTAGAAAATGGTCGGCTGCTTAGTACGAAGTAACAGAACGCACTGAAGAACAGCAAGGCCTGTGAAGAGCAACCTGAAAAACAGTAACGAACGAACAAGAACAGAATGACAAGAGTAACCCGTCACTTGCTGCATGCACTGAAGAGCAGATAAAAACCCACAAGCACAAACTGAACAGCAGAAAACGATCTGAAAACCACGAGTCTGAAAAAGCGCGAATCGTCTCTCACCAAACTTTTACTAACACGAGATTAGCAAAAGGAGCCCAAAGGGTGCCGCGCTTGGTTCTGAACTGGCCTTTTCTAGTCTCATCGTACGTGGTGTACGTCACCGCGTTCTTGGCGATCGGAAATTCCGGCAACTTTGTGCGACCGTGTGTACGCAAAACAAGTTTGAGACAACATCCATCGGAAAAAATCCATGGATTTTGTTGTCGGAATGTCCGATCAATGTCTGATCGTGTGTACGGAGCATAAGAGGCAATTAAACAGGACCTGCCATATATATCGAAATTTGAAATGTCCTGGGTTGGGAGGATTGCAGCTTTCAAAATGACACTGATACCTAAAATCATAATAATTATTTTAGAACCATACCAATCATTATACCAGATCATTTCTTTAGAGAGGTAGAAAAACTTTTCAGGCGCTTCATTTGGGGAAAGAAGATGAACAAGATTTAATTTCCTTTACTAATGAAGCATAAATTAAATGGTGGCGTAAACTTCCCTAATATTAAAAACTACTACTTGGCTCGACTGGATCAAACTAAAGATTGGTTTGATACCAACTCTGATAAATTATGGGTCCAGATTGAGAAGTGTATAGTCGGTAATAGAAGCCTGTCGGCCCTACTATTGTCAAGTCTGACCCATCTGAAGTCAATACATAAGCCTTTGCCATCCATAGACGCCACACTACTAGCGTGGAACAACCTGCATGCTGTGGTACCTCAAGATACTAAAGATAGATGCACAAACTTTCCACTGCAGATATACGAACACGTTATACCGAATTTTAATGTTCAGCCATGGATAAGAGAAGAGATACAGACCTATAGAGAACTGGTTACCAAATACCCCAAATCCACTCCATTCCCCTTTATCCAACTCACCTACTTTCACAAAAATAACCCCAATATACATTATAATATCCACAGGGAAACATGGACACGCTTGAACTCTGACCAAGACAGCACAAAAGGACTGTCGTGGTTTTATGACAAGCTACAATATAGTGGTGCTTTTCATAAATCCTCAAACATGCAAAACTGGGAAAGGGAGCTGGGTAATCTCTATACACAGAAGGATTGGCAAATGGCCATCCAATCCCACTTTCGATACTCCCACTGTGTAAACCACTGGGAATTGCTACTGAAAATACTATATAGAACCTACTTAACTCCAGTAAGACTGGCACAGACTCCTCTCCCAATTGCTGGAGGGACTGCGGAGGAAGGGGATGCATCCTACATATTCTATGGAGCTGCAAGGAAGTCAGAACTTTTTAGAAGGAGGTGTTTTCCCTAATCAATAAAGTTACGGGAGAAGCTATTATACCCTTGCCACAGTTGGCACTTCTTAACATAGGAATGCACTTAATCCCAAACAAATATAGATCTCTAATTACTCACATACTAATTGCAGCAAAACTAACCATAACTTCTAAATGGAAATCTAAAGAGACTCCTCTGTTGTCAGAAGTTATAGAGTTAAAACACAATACACATATGAAAAATTTTTCGCCATAAAAAGCCATAACATCCCAAAATTTAATTTATCCTGGGAATCATGAGTAGCGCAATATCCTACCAATTAGGGATAGGTAAATTACTTGCATTAGATACACGCATTTTTTAGATGTAACTTGTTAACGTTCTTTCTGTTAAACTGTTAAAGTGTTCTTTTTCTTAATTTTTGTATGAGCTATGGGAGATATACCCAAATATATAATAGATCGATTAGGGGAATTATAACAAATAATTGAAATAGTAAGCAACAGTCATATGGAAGTGTGCATGACACTATTTGTCTGTGCGGGCCAGAGGTCTGTGGCACAGTTAGAACCATTAGGGGTGCCTGGATCACAGGTGCGATGCCATTACTTAGGATGGTCACAAGGTAAACGCGATCATTTGACTCAATTAAAGGAACAACTCCTTATTTTTGTTACTAACTTGATTTGGTATTGGATTCCCTGCTGATGAGGAGGTGCAACCTCTGCAGTATTGTATAACTCTCAGATGTACTATGTATTATTTTACTGTTGAATTTTCAATAAAAACTCATTGAAAAGAAAAAATCATGACCAAATGCCTTCAAAGCTTTTCTGCCCAAAGAGCTGAACTGCAGGCAGTAAGAGAGGCCATCACACATTTCAGTTCAGGTCCCATAACCATATTCTCTGACAGCGCCTATGTAACAAGGTCATTGACTGAATATATGCCTTTGTGGCAGTCATGGGGCTTCAGTGATGCCTCTGGGAAAGACTTGGTACATAGTGCGGTACTAAGAGATATATGGGAAAGAGCAAGTGTGGAGCCTCAGAGAGTGGCTATCATTAAGGTGAAAGCGCACCAAAAAGGTGAAGAGGAGGTTACTGTGGGCAATAACAAGGCAGATGAGCAGGCAAAGGAGGCAGCCCTGATAGGAGTCAAGGGGACATCCTATGATGCTGAAGGGAGGCAGGCCTGGGAGGAACATAATTTTGAGGAGCAGGAGGTGAAAGCAGGTTCACATGAACTCCTGCCGGTGCTAAGGACACCTACCCCATGTTTAGCAGATGAACAAAATAAGGATGAGGCCTTGAGCTCAATCAAAAAGCAGCTTAGAATGAAAGCGGCAGATGCTCCCCAAAATTATGTATTAGAAGACGATCTACTGTTAAGAGGAACTTCAGAAGGACGAAGGTATGTAGTGCCCTCCCAACATTAAAAGGATTTAGCCCTTGAAAATCACAGGTTAACAGGCCACATGGGTGTTCAGGGTACCTTGAAATTTGTGCAAGCTAGATACTGGTGGGAGACAATGGGAAACACAATCTCACAGGTAATGCAGGAATGTTTAATATGTGCACATATGAACCCTAGGCCAAAGGGACAGAAACCAGTATTAGCAAGAGTACCGATAGCCAATGGACCCTGGGAAAACCTACAGATTGACTTTGTTGGTCCATTACAAAGTGCCCTTGGAGGATACAGATATCTACTGGTAGTGGTGGATGTCGCTACCCTTGAGAAAGGACTCTGCTACTGCCATGGCTAGAGCTTTGTGGACCGAAGCCTTTTCAAGATGGGGGTTCCCCAAAGTCCTGGACTCCGATAGGGGGACTCACTTTACCGGCAGGGTCATGAAGAATATTTGTGAGCTAATGGGAGTAGAGCAGAGATTCAATGTACCGTACCATCCACAGTCTGCGGGGATGGTTGAGAGAATGAATCGAACATTGAAGGAAAGGCTTAAAAAGATGGTAATGCAATCAGGAAAGAACTGGCTGATTTATCTGCCTTTAATCCTGATGGCCGCACGAGGGTCTACATCGAAAGGTACATCATTAACCCCATATCAGTTAATGACGGGGAGAATGATGAACCTCAGCCATCCAGCAGACCCAATACTGAGTACCCCCATGAGAGAAAGTGCTGAAAAGGGACACATTTCTGGTCCAGCTACAGGAACAGGTACAGGGATATTTGCAATTCGCTGCAAGTAACATGGCACCTAAAGAGAAGGAGCAGCCTAAGAGGCCTCCCATTAGCTTGAAGATTGGAGACAGGGTTATGGTAAAGAACTTTGTTTCCAAGTCTTCATGGGATGCAAACTGGACCGGACCTTTCACAGTCACCATGACCCTTAGTGATCAGGTGGTCAAGGTGAAGCAGCTCATTGACAATAAGGGTGCAAAAGGCATGAAAAAGAGGGAAATAGAGAAGTGGGTTCATGCCGATCAATGTAAAAGGTACTGCTGATAAGAACTGATTCCACTCTTGTTCTTGTTTTTCCAGAGTCCTGGTGGAGCAAAGATTGGCAAGGTCTCTGGAGAATGGATGGAAGGATCATAATTATCGTGTTGGTGATCCATCGGAGCCATGTAACATCTCAAATTGATTCGGATGAATATTCAGGGGATGATGTGGAAAGGGAAAATCCTGAGGAGGACCATGCATCCACTTCAATTGTATCATCATTGTTGGACTTGTTAGGCCAGAAGGGGATGCAGGAGGGAGGTGAAAGAAGGAGAAAGGTCAGGATTAAATCAGAGAGTCCTAAGTTACCAGAGACTTACCAATGGGGTCACCATGGCAATTTGCAATACAAAGTTTCTTTTGCTTTTGGACGATTTAATCCTAACTCAACATCTCAAGGACATGCGTATAAACAAGACTTAAAAAATATCATACCAGAATCCCTCCAGTCATTTGTGGATGCAACTATATATTGATGAATGAATGAATGAATGGTTATTGGTTAGGGAAAAATTCCAATCTATCCAGACCTTGGGAAGCAAGGTACATAGGATATGGGGTTTTTGGTGAAGAATTGAAAGAAGGGAAATATGTTTTGTGTGTGGCATATATTGGCATGACCAAAGTAATAGGGCGCAGAGGCCCAGGAGGCTGACACTTAGGCATAGTAAGGTGTCTGTTGGCCAAACAATGGGGTGAAAATTTCCTTGTGGGGGTGGTATCTCGGTCTTATCAGTCCTACAGAGAAGCTCTCGGTTACTGGACATGTGGGACACCAGAATTGGACATGGGGGAGATACGCCTGGGTGAGGTTGAAACCCTGCACAGGTAATGCCAGTGACTACACACAGGGGCATGCTCAGTTATAGAGAGGGGAACCACTACAAATAGATCTTAGCTCGTCCCAAATGCTGGCTACCAGGGTACAGTATGCCTTCACCACATGGCACTTCAATGTCTCACAATGGTTGGTAAAATCCTATTACCCTATATATGCTTAGTATACACTGAATCAAGTGT
Source organism: Lithobates clamitans (assembly GCA_037952925.1). NCBI lineage: Eukaryota > Metazoa > Chordata > Amphibia > Anura > Ranidae > Lithobates > Lithobates clamitans. Next base: position 93,421 of record JBBGZY010001800.1, on the reverse strand, counting down.
GGTCAGTATATCAGTGGCTTCCTCCCAGAGATGGGCGGACGCAAAATGAGGTCCATGCAGGATGCTTATTTCTGAGGAGTAACCAAAAGAGGAGGGATATATTCAGCACTATATTGGGGGGAATAGCTTCAGACAGTAAGCGGGGCTTTGTTGCTCAGAGAGAGATTAATGACATTCTTGATAATATTCAACGTCACATAAATAGCCAGGTAAAAGTAGCTCAAGAGTTTATCCGCCATTTTAAGAAGTTGGTAGTGTGGTGATACAGGGCAAAAATATGTCATGGGCTCTGGCGTGCACGCAGGGACAGGCGGAATTATCAACCAACATCAACATCACTGGCCTTATGAGTTGGCATCACAGCTCAGTAAGATTTTACCAAAGCACATCTCTTATGCCCTGTACACACGGTCGGACTTTCCAACGGAATATGTGTGATCGGAGATTGTCGTCGGAAGTTCTGACCGTGTGTGGGCTCCATCGGACTTTTTCCATCAGATTTTCTCACAAGCAAAGTTTGAGAGCAGGCTATAAAATTTTCCGACAACAAAATCAGTTTGCCCAAATTCCGACCGTGTGTGGACAATTCTGACGCACAAAGTGCCAAGCATGCTCAGAATAAATTCTGAGACGGAACTGCTCGGTCTGGTAAAATTAGCGTTCGGAATGGATATAGCACTTTCCTCACGCTACAATGTTTTAAATTGTTTAATGCAGCGCACTCTCTTCTTCTTTATAATGCTAGAAGAATGAAGTTGTTTTGCTGCTCATATTCACACAGACTTCTCACAAACTTCTTTCTTTATTATTTTTTGTGATTTCATGAATATAATATTTTTAATTGTCACATCTCACGAAAAAATTTTTATTTTTTATATATTTTTTTTGTATTATTTGTTGTATTTTTTAAAATCCAGATCTCCTGTTTTTTTATTTTTTGGTGATCTCCTGAATAGTTTTGGGTGTGTTTTGTGTGTCAAGTTACCACAACACCATTATTATCTTGTCTTTTTTAATCTCAAGGAGATTGGTTGGTGTTGGTGTCCCTTGTTAATTTCACATTGTATTTTGGAAATGAACCTGCCTCCTCACAAACAAACTGTCCTTTTTGAAGGAAAGCACACATAGGCAAGTAATAGTTCCCAAAAAAACCTTTATTGAGTTGTCCTAACCAAATAAAGAGGAAGGCAACGCTCGAGAAACAGCAGAAATTGTCGAAGCCTTTGGCCCCCAGGGCATAAATCAACTATTTTCAGGCAAAATTGGTGGCCTGAGTCCTTATCTAAGGGAGTACAATCTGGTCCAGAAGACCAAGAGATCATGAACAGCAGCAGATGACATACATGTCCCCTGACTGTGGTCATACAAGAGCCTGCATCTTTTGTCAGACCAGACTGAACCCAGGTCATCACTTTCTTGTCTTCCTTCCACTCTTCCTTTCAGGCTGTGTCTGTGATGTTGGAGTTGTGGCAGGAGGAGGAGGATGATGCAACTCACACAGGTGGGTATTGGGTGTGATTTGGGCCCTCAACCCCTTATTTAATGTTTTATAATTGATTTGCTCACCCATGAGGCGTTGGCACTCCTGCACGTCCTGCAGTTTGGTGGCAGCCATGGAGGCAAATGCCTCTTCACGAGTGGGGGTGGCTCTGAGGGACACAGAAGCCTCCTGAATCAGCCTGAGCGCTGACTCCTCCACGTTACTCCCCTTCCTGGGTCTTTTGTTTTGAAGGCGGAGGGGAGGAACCTGCGATTCTGTGAGGCTCCTACTAGGCCCGGCCTCCTCCTGGCTGCCACTTACCTGGCCACCTCCTGGCTGCCACTAACCCCCGCCTCCTTCTGGCTGCCACATTCCACAGCTTCCTCCTGTGTGCCACATTCCACAGCCTCCTCCTGGCTGAGGTCTTCCTGTGTATGAAAAAGGGATATAGTTTTAGTTTTTTCTTCATCAATCACACACAATTTTCATCTCATGACTGTTGAAAATTGAAGGTTAATAAATAGAAAAGACTATCATTCTGAGTCGAGAATTTTTCATTATTGTCCCAATTATTTTTGCCCACTACTGTCTATTGATATGTAAATGCCTTCATTAAATCAGCAATTAGTGATCAATAATAACATCTAGTAAACATCATTTATGTTTTGCCAAGAAATATGTTGAACAATGCTATACTTGGCTCAAGCTGGGCTCCTCCACTTCTTCCTGGCTGGAAGTCCCAGGTTGGACATTGGAAGCCTCAGCTGGGGTGGAAGATAGGGTGGAAGGAAGAATGGAGAGGGATCCCCTGACTTCAGTCTGGTCTGACAAAAATCGAAGTCTCTCATAGTACCACAGCCTGGGGACATAAACGTCATCTGCTGCAGCTCCTGATCTCTGGGAATCCGTGACCTTCTTGCGCTCCCTAAGATATGTGCTCCTCAGGCCACCAATTTTGGCTTTTAAATAGGGGATGGTTGCCGCGGGGACCACCGGCTTCACCAACTCCAGCAGTTTCTCCAGCGCTGCCTGCCTCTTTTGTTTATGATTATAATGCGGGTGTTTGACCTGTCACAGACAGGGCAGCTCCCTGTATTTGTCTATGAACAGGGGGAGGAATTTGTGATCATTGAAGCCATCCATTTTCTCTGCAAGACACAACACAAGACAAACCCTAATGTCAGGCTAAAGTCTCCTAATATTGTCCCAACATAGGCCTCAATCTATAAGCAGTATAGGCCCAAGTTAAACTTGTACCTTTGTTATCACGATTGGCGCTTCCGATACTCCTTCTTCCACTCACAGATCATACGTATGTGTTACGCTTTATATACACTGCGCATGAGTGAAACTCTGCCCGCCCCTGACGTTCTTTCTAGTCTATTCCCGCCCCTTCTCTTTCGGCGCAGTGGGGAAGAGCACATGGCGGAGAGACAGCAGGTGCATGATAATAGCAGCAACGAGGAGGAGGAGGAAAGCCCGCAGCCAGAAACGTCACGATCCCAGAGGAGATTTAAGGCCTCAAATATGGCCTTTGTTGAGGTGGTGGACATATTGAAGAGAGACGACTAAACCCAAATGTGAGAAAGGCCAAGATCATGACAAAAGTTGTGAAGAGTCTGCACAGGAATTTTGGGGTACGGCGATCCAAGGATCAACTGAGGAAACGGTGGTCGGACCTCAAATTAGGGAGCACGATCAGTATAGAAGGATCAGGAGAGTGCTGCAAAAAAGTAAGTAGTTGTTCTGTGTTCCTATTCTTTATTTTTATTACAGGGTTATTTACTAAAGGCAAATCCACTTTGCACTACAAGTGCAGTTTCAGTGCAGTCTCAAGTGCACTTGTAGTGCAAAGCGTAGTTTCCTTTAGTAAATAACACCCAACAGTGCTTTCTAAATTTACACAATCACGCCGTTTTCATGACTCCCCAAATTCCGGTCATGGTGTTGAAAATTATTAATATTTTTTTGTCAGTAATATATTACATACATTTAAAAAAAAAACAAGGTGTGTGTGTAGCAGACCCACAACATAATAATAATAGTTAGCCGAAGAAGAGATTGTCACCTCATGTGTAAACGAAATTTTGTTTGCACTGTTGAAGAAAAAGGCCAAAAAAATATAACATTAATAAAAGATAACCGAGGAGACAGCTAAAAGAAAGCCAAGCAGTAAATCAAAGCAAATATTTTTTCAGTTTCAAATATATTTCTATTAAAAAAATGTCTCAGACATTGTCTGGCATATCAATGGCCCCCCTACCCGCAAAGTATTCCATGTATCTTATACGAACCTCGCGGGCACTCTGAGGGGGCAAGCCAGGACGGCCAGTTTCAAGCGCCGTCAGGGTTGGTTCAGTAATATGAATTCTGGCCTCAGGCCAAACTGAGGCAGCATAGTTGAAAGAATTTCTCCTTAAAAAGTTGTGGAGAACACAGCAACTCAGGATGATGTGATTGAGTTTATATTCCGCCATGTGTATCGGTGTAAGAAATAGGCGGAACCGGCTGGCCATTATTCCAAACGTGTTCTCCACCACTCTTCTGGCTCTGGCCAGCCGGTAATTAAAAAACCTCAGGTCCGGGGTGAGGGTCCTCATAGGGAATGGCCGCATAAGATGGTCCCCCAACGCAAACGCTTTATCCGCAACGAAGACGAATGGGAGTCATTCCGCATTGTCTTCTGGAAGTGGCAAGCCCAAGCTGCCATTCTGGAGACGCCTGTAAAACTCGGTCTGGGCGATGACTCCACCATTCTTCCCCACATGCACATATAGGAACTTGTAAGTAGCCAACACCACCGCCAACATCACAATACTATTGAACCCCTTGTAGTTGTAATAGTATGACTCTGAGTTGGGGGAGTGGGACTATGTGGACGTGTTCCCATCAATTGCCCCTCCGCAGTTGGGAAAGTCCCACTGCTGGGCAAACTGTGGAGTCAAACCAGAAAAAAAAAATAGTAATTTTGCACATAAACATTGAAAGCAGATTAGACACAAACATTCTTGGCCAACATCAGTATAACATTTATTTTAGGGAGTTTTTAAAGACAAAAATATAAGGTCCACTTATCAGATTCATCAACCCCTTTGATGGCCCATTGTAAAAATGTTTGGGGGGGGCGGGAGATGTTTTGGACACGTAACCCTCTCCACTTCATTGAGAGATGAATGCCTAAATAATGTGTATTACTTTGGCCAGCCCCTCCTTACTTACACTATTGGCAGCCCACTGGACAGGTAAGAAATGTCATAATACAATAATATAAATACACACTGTCCAAATTGGAGCACAATTTTTACATTCTGCAATTACCTATCAAGATAATAATATGATCCAAAAACAGTACCATTTTAAATCTGACCAGAAAAGAGGTAGGTATAGTGTGTATGGGTTTGGCAAAGTCAGCAGATAGAGGATCGTTATGGGTTGACTTAGCGTTTGGGGGGAGGGAGGGTTCCAAATGAGTTTGGGACCCAAAAAAAAAAGCCTCTGGCACTCTGCCAGAATTTAAGGACACAAATAACATTTGTACACATTTTAGGGGGTGTTTAGGGTAAATCACTACAATGGAGCTGACAAAATACATTGTTAAGTGACTAGACGAAGTGGATATAGGCCCAGGAGAGCATGCTGGGGAGCTAAGTGAAGGCAAATATGCATGAAGGACAAAAAAAAACAAAACGTTAAAAAATCCCAGCATGCATGAGGACAAAGGGGACATTCACAGCATATTACAATCATGGTAATTAGGGAATGATGAAAGAAATACAATATATTAACAAACATTAAATACATATAGTGAGATGTTAAAGGATAAATCTTACCTTAATATAGTCCTTCTGCAGGACCTGGATGATGGCAGAACAGGTCTCTGGGATAATGATCCCCAGAGCCTAGGGGGAGATGCCTGTCGAGAACTTGAGGTCCTGCAGGCTTCTCCCTGTTGCCAAGTACCGCAACGTGGTGACTAGCCTCTGCTCCGGAGTAATGGCTTGCCTCATGCAGGTGTCCTTATATCAATAAGGGGTCAGCAAAGCCAACAAACGTTGAAATACAGGGTCCGTCATCCAGAGAAAGTACCTGAAATCATCAGGATTATTCTCACGGATCTCACGGAGCAAAGGCATGTGACAGAATTGGTCACGCTGGAGTAACCAATTCTTGGCCCATGAACTCCTCCCCACCCTGTTCATGGACTGGGCTTGTGTCAAAGTAAGAACCCCAACACCAAGCCCCCGCACAGCACGAACTCTACGATGAGTACGTACACGCAACATGGCTTCAAAATGGTCGGCTAGTCAGAACGAAGTAACAGAACGCACTGAAGAACAGCAAGGCCTGTGAAGAGCGACCTGAAAATCAGTAATGAGCGGACAAGAACACATTGAATAAACCAATGGGAACTCTCTGCACGCACTGAAGACCAGATAAAATACCCACAAGCACAAACTGAACAGCAGAAAAATGATCTGAAACCCACAAGTCTGAAAAAGCGCAAATCATCTCTCACCAAACTTTTACTAACACGAGATAAGCAAAAGGAGCCCAAAGGGTGGCACTCTTGGTATTGAAGTGCCCTTTTATAAACCCGTCATACGTTGTGTACGTCACTGCGTTCTTGACGTTTGGAAATTCCGACAACTTTGTGCAACCATGTGTATGCAAGACAAGTTTGAGCCAACATCCGTCGGAAAAAATCCGATGGATTTTGTTGTCGGAATGTCCGATCAATGTCCGATCGTGTGTACAGGGCATTACACTAATCCAAGTTGGTGGTCAAATCCCTGGATGGGCTGTACTAATTTGGTTTATGAGAGATGTTACGCTTCCTCATTGATCCCATATACAGAATTGCAGACTCAATCTGTGTATTCGGTGATATCGATGGGCTTGCTGACTGGGGATTCTACTTTGTTGCATCTGAGGCTAACTTACCCACATGTGATCAGAGAGGACGGAAGCTGGAGGCAGGTTGATATTTCCCTCTGTCGGAGGCATGACCATGATGTCCTTTGTATGCCAGGTCAATACATGGTGGTGGATGAGAAATGTTGGTAGGATGCCTCACTCTGTGTTTTGGATGGGGAGAACATTGCCAGGAAGGGAACACCGGTGTATTATTTGGGACATAGGAGAGTTTGTTTCTTTGTCCTAAAGGATACTAACGTAACATTAGTCATGGAACTAGGATGTTCTGTGAACCTGACAATAGCTAGAGGAGCATGCTGTACCCTTGGCAGGGTCTCTGAAATCCAGACACAGGAATGGAATTATGTGGTACCACATATTGCCAATCTGTCTGTGGATGTCAACCAGAACCACCCTGTTAATTTGAGAGCCCTGAACCTTGGTATGGGAAGGAAGATACAGGAATGGTTAACAGATTGGGATAGAGATGAGAGCCTTATGAGAATGCTGCGGCAAGAGAGAGCTAATGCTACTATAGCCATCTACCATTATCAGAATGAAATAAAGGAGGTAGTGCAACAACTAGAAAATGATGTGGGAGTGTGTTTGTCAGGGATCTGTCAGCACCAGACCGGGACATTTGCGTACGCCTATGCGCCTATGCGCCTATGCGCCCCTGCCCAGACAATGCAGCAATCTCCAGCTGTTACCGTGCGTTAGCGCGGCACGCGGGTGCGCAGCACGTGTGTACACGCGTTAGCGCCGTTTTGGCGCCAAGGAGCGTAGAAGAGTCCTCCTGCTGCAGGGGTGCGCTGCTGTTTCATCTCAGCTCTGTGAACCTGTTAACCTGCACCTGATTATTGATTACCATTTTGACCTGGCTTGTTTGACCATCTCTCCTTCTCCAATCCGACCCGGCCTGCCTGACTCTGCTGCTGTTTCTACCAATACCGTTGCCAACCTCTGCCTGCCTACCGACTCTGCCTGCCGTTATTACCCATCTTGTCTACCTGCTGATCCAGACTGTCTGACCTTACTTTTGCCTGCCATTGCTTCTGTGCTGTTGTACCTTCAGCTCCAGCTCCCGTGACCTCTGCACCTGCACCTTCAGTGCTGCTGCCTGCTGCCTTCTGGTCTCCACCTTACCTGCAGTCCAGCCATCCCTGGAGGGATCTCTACTCTGCTCCAGCATCAGAGACTTCTACCTCTACAGGCACTCCTACCCCACTGTGCTCACGAGTCCACTGTCCCCACTCCAGTGGCTCCTGAACCAGCGTTGTATGAGAGGTCTTCTCCTACAAGTCAGGCTCTACTACCAGGTACTTAACAGTACGAAACAGCCATGACTGAGCCTGCAGGAGAGTCCTCCCCAATGAAGGAGATCTACACGCATCTTGCGGCCCTTACTCAAACGGTGCAATCCCTTCAGGACAATTACACCAGAGTTGAAGGACAAGTTCAGAATCTCGCTGGGCCAAGTTCCATGGCCTCCTCTTCAGCTGCAGCTCCAGCACAGCCTGCTCCAGCTCCATCCGTTGTGATGCTTCCACCTGAGCCGAGGGTCCCTATCCCAGAGAGGTTTTCCGGAGACCGGACCAAGTTTCGGGCCTTTCGCAACGCCTGCCAGCTATTTTTTGCTTTACAACCCCGAACATTCTCGCTGGAAGTTACTAAGGTGGGGTTTGTGATTTCCCTCTTACAGGGGGAAACTCAGACCTGGGCTCACCGTTTACTTGAGGGGGACTCAGCCTTAACCCAATCTTTACCCTCCTTTTTTGAAGCCATGGTTCAGCTCTATGAGGACCCTCAGCGGACTGCCACAGCCGAGTCAGCCCTGTTCGCGCTCCAGCAAGGCCGCAGACCGGCCGAGGACTAAGTCACTGACTTCAGATGCTGGAGCACGGACACGCAGTGGAACGATGCGGCCCTACGTCATCAGTTCTGCATGGGCCGATCTGAAGTGCTGAAAGATGAACTTGCTCGAGTTGGCATACCAGATACTCTTGAGGCTTTGATCTCCTTGGCTATCCAGATTGACCGTCGCCTCCGGGAACGTCGGTCCGAACGCTCCGTTCAAAAAACCCGCCCGGCCTGGATGACAGCAAGGGCTCCGGTTCCTGCAGTACGCTACTTACCTTCACCCAGTGTGAATCCAGTCAATGCCACTCCTGACACTTCTGAAACCATGCAACTAGGGCTGATGAGACCTGCCTTGTCTCCTGAAGAACGGGCACATCGTCCCCAACAGAACCTGTGCCTCTATTGTGGTGGAACTGGACTATGTCCATAATTGTCCAGTCAAGTTAAGTAAGTGCTCATCTTCTGTGTCTACCAGTCTCTCTGCTTTTTCTGTAAAAAGGGATCTATTCCTAGGGTGGTCTATAGAGTAGACGCCCCCAGGATAGGATAGACAGCTACTTGTGGTCAGAAAGGGCACTCTACACAGTTATATAAAAAAGTTTTGTATCAAATTTTATTTTTGTGATATTCACCTAAATCATCAAATTTAAAAACATTATGTTGCTTTCCATTGAGGTTAATTGATTCAAGTCCTCTGACAACATATCATAAAAAAGTGATACCTTAAATGTATAATCATACAGACAAAGTATCAATGTTACAGATGTCTAACATACAGACAAACAATACTCACATATAACATTTGACAAATAACACATAATGCAGGAGCCTGAAGTGATCCATCTCTGTCTGGCAGTCCCGGTGGCTAAATGCCTCTATAATTAATGTTAATATTATTTAGTTATTCCATAAATCAAATCTGATTATATGATCAATATCGGGAGTGCCAGGCAGAAGTGGTCCCCGGGGATAATATTAATAAATATTAGCTGGATGGCTAGAGTCTAATTAAGGGGCGGGGGGCGGTAATTCGGGCGGTAAATGAGGTGAAAAAAAATGAAGCTAAGGTGCCTGAATTTATAGGAAGTCCTCAGAGGTTAGTTAGAAAATCCTCTTTGAGCTTATTCCGTTATTAATGATGTGGTAAAGATATTGAAGTATAGGGAATTGCACTGGATACAAATCACCTACTTAGAAACAGATCGAGCTGATAACCATTAAAGGCACTTGCGTGCTTGTGAGTGTTCCATGGTAGTGTTCAGTGATAGTATGGACGCTATATCAATATTCTCTTATTCCTCTGGTCATTTCAAATGCTTAACATAACCCCTGGATCATGCAGAGTCTTTCTGTATATATCACTCAAGTTAGTGGAAGCGGGATACTGTGCATTAAGTAAGACAAATATTGGTTATTACGTTACCAGCTTCCTTTCTTGTGTGCGCTCTGGTGAAGTGAGCTCCTTGCCTTTCCCGGGTGTTGGCGTTTGAATTGTGAAGCGGCTGCTAGTAAGTGTTGAGTCACTGTGGTGAGGTCATCGCTCATCCCGCTGCGCTGTATGGCTAAGCGTCCACAGTTGGATCGGACGGTCCTCCGGCGACTAATCGCTCATCTGTCCCTTCACTGGAGGCAGGATACTTGTCCGACCACAGACCTTTAGGTAGTAAGGCAGCTGCTAACAAGTGTTAAGTCCCAGCAGCCAAATCACGGCTTGCACCGCCGCGCTGCACAGCCGGTCACACACAAGCCGGATCGGGCGATCGCCCGGCAGCTAATCGTTCGTAGTTTCCACAATGTTCCCGTTCTGTGTTAGTTCATAATAAGCTTACTGGCAGCTCCACTCGCATTATCACCTCATGTGAAATAAGTCACAGCCATACCGCTCCTCCGTTGCCGGATGATACTTCGGGGATTACTTCACACCGCAGCTCTGCATGTAGTTAACGTTGACGCGTTTCGCAAAAAAATGAGTTACGTAGCTTCAACTGGACGTTCAGGGGGCTGATTCCCACCTCTCCTTTGTAGTAAATCCGGGTGTAATCGCTCCTCCTTCCTTATTTTCTTTCAGAAACAGTTAAGGACAAACTTAAATGACAGCTTGGGTGATTGTCTTTCATTCATCTGGAACATTTTCCATGTTTATTTTATATTTAGCTAACATTACAATATTTCTCCTTATTTTAAATTGCCAACTCTTTTTTACTTTTTAAACTTCATACGTTTCCAATCCAATCCAATCCAGCATTTTTCTAAATCTTAATTTCACTATTCATATATTAGGGATTTGGTGGAGAGTCTAGTACAAATAGTGCTTTTTAAATTATGGGAGATCACACGGACAAACAAAACACACAAAGAGACGATGTAAAGAAAAAATAGACCTTAGGATTAATCTAATCCCTTGATTATAATTATTATCATTCATTTTATGGGGGAAACTGATGGTAGTCTATATAGGCCCAGAATTGGTCTGGGGGTCCCCAGAAGATGAACCTTCGCCAAAGTCGGATAGGCGACAGAAAATATAGATCATATATATTGTCTGAAAATATTAATTTAATTCTGTGCTACTTCATTGGTTTAAGAATTGCTGTAGATTTAACTCAGTGTTCATGCCGAGGGGTGCTAAAGATTTCAAAGTATAGATCCACCATTTTTCTTTTTGTAAAAGAATACAATCAAAATCCCCTCTTCTTTCAGGTAACTTCAGGACATATATACCTTTTACTTTCAGGCCTTCTATTTCCCCATGATGGTGTTGTGCAAAGTGTTTGGCTACTGGTCGTTCTTCTTTTTTCTCTTTTGGTCCCCCCTTCTGTATTCTTTCCTTTTCCTTTTTTATATCTCTCAGGTGTTCCCTATTCTAACTTTGAGGGGCCTCTTGGTCTTCCCTATATATATTTTAGGGCACGGGCAAGTGATTTCTTGCATCTCTGAACATGTCTGTTCTTTCAACATATGGGCATATCTGACACATTGTACATGGAAACATACCCCTACTACGTGGAAATTTGGACAGCCACGTAGGGTTGTAGTGTTTAGTGAATTCAGAATGTATAAGTATGTCCCCTATACTTTTTGATCTCCGGGCTGTCATTTTGGGTCTCTCCCCTACTATTTTTGCTATATTTTTGTTTTTTAGCAGGATATTCCAGTTTTTCTCCAATATTTTACGTACAGAGCCCCATTGTGCTCCATAAGTAGTGATGAGTCTTACAGGGCTGGATTCTGTTGTTTTTGATGGTATACATTTTTGATCTATAGTTAATAGGCTTTCCCTAGTTCATGTTGCCGCTTTTTGCTTTGCTCTACCGATTTGTCGATGGGAGTACCCCCTTTCCTGGAATCTCTTATATAGTTCTTTTGACTCCCTAATTAAATCTTTAGTATCTGAGCAGTTTCGTTTTACTCTTATGAACTGTCCTGTAGGGATTCCGTTTTTAAGCCAGGGGGGGTGATGGCTGTCTGCCCTAAGTAGTGTGTTTGCTGCTGTCTGTTTACAGTAGGTGCAGGTACTCACCCTGCCTTCCTCAAGTCTGATGGTCAGGTCTAGAAAAGACAGTTTGTGCCGGTCGTATAAGTAGATCAGCCGTATGTTACGCTGATTGACATTGAGCTCTGCAACAAATTCATGCAGAGAATCAATGTCCCCCACCCACACAACCAGCACGTCGTCGCTGTACCTCAGCCACGTATGCCCGTGGCCGAGGTACAGCGGGTGGCCATACACCTCCTCTTCCTCCCAGCATCCCAGGTGGAGGCACGCGTAGGCAGGTGCCCACGCTGCCCCCATTGAAGTGCCTTTAATCTGTTGATAGAATTTTTTTGAGAACTGAAAGAAATTGTGATGTAACGCAGATTCCAAGAGTTCAATAAGGAATTCATTTTGGGGCCATAATTGTGGGAAACTTTTTCCCAAGAATCCTTTAGCTGCTGCTATTCCCCAGTTGTGTGGTATCGATGTATATAATGACTCTACATCGATACTTACCAACCATGCTTCCTCTGTAATTCTCAGATCTGCGACTTTGGCCAGCACGTGGCATATATCCTGTACGAACGATTTTAATTTGTTTACCATAGTTTTTAATAAAGAGTTGCTGCCAGGATCCGAGATCCCATTCAGACGTATCTTCCCTCTATCGGAAAAAGAGCAAGAAGCACTAAAGTCATATGTTGGCCAAGGGGTTCATCCGCCACTCCACTTCCCCAGCAGGTGCTGGAATATTTTTTGTCACCAAGAAGGACAAGACTCTCCGCCCGTGTATAGATTATCGGGAATTGAACAAAATCACGGTTAAAAATCGGTATCCCCTACCCTTGATACCTGAACTATTCCAAAAGTTAAGGACTGCTGTCATCTTTACTAAACTCGATCTAAGAGGGGCATACAACTTGATCCGCATTCGGGCCGGGCATGAGTGGAAAACAGCTTTTCGGACCCGATTCGGACATTATGAATACCTGGTCATGCCCTTCGGACTCTGCAACGCCCCTGCGACCTTCCAACATCTGATTAACGATGTTCTCAGGGACTTTTTAGACGTGTTTGTAATCGCATACCTGGACGATATCCTGATCTTCTCGGAATCTCTTGATCTGCATCGAGAACATGTCTGCAGGGTGTTGGGCCGTCTCCGCCTACACAGACTTTATGCAAAGGCAGAGAAATGTGAGTTCGAGCAACAAAGCATCCAATTCCTGGGGTTGATAAGCTCTCCAACTGGCTTCAAAATGGATCCCCAGAAGGTATACGCTGTTCTGGACTGGCCGATACCCCTAGACAAGAAGGGAATTCAGCGGTTTATCCGTTTTGCGAACTTTTATAGAAAGTTCATCAGGGGATTTTCAGCCATAATTGCACCCATCACGCAGTTGACTAAGCAAAATGCCCGCTTCTCCTGGAATCAATCAGCCCAGGATGCTTTTGAGAATCTCAAGAGACTGTTTACCTCGGCCCCAATCCTCAGCCATCCTGAACCATCATTACCGTTCATTTTGGAAGTTGACGCTTCTGAAATAGCGGTGGGTGCAATACTCTCACAACGTAAAGGCAGCAATATCTAATGCATCCTGTGGGGTTTTTCTCCCGTAAACTTTCTTCTGCAGAAAGAAACTACGATGTGGGTGACCGGGAGCTTCTCGCTATTAAGGCTGCTCTGGAGGAGTGGAGGTACCTGTTGGAGGGGGCCATGCATCCGGTATTAATTCACACAGACCACAAAAACCTAGAGTATTTTAGATCTGCTAAATGACTGAAGCCTCGGCAAGCCCGCTGGGCCCTGTTCTTCTCACGTTTTTGTTTCCATATAACTTACCGGCCAGACTCTAAGAATACCAAACCGGATTCATCATCCCGTATGCATGATAATCCAAAGGACTTATCCATTCCTGACACCATCTTGCCCACAAACAATTTCCTACTCCTGCAAACAGACCTACTCTCCCAGATTAAAGAAGCATCCTCTGATTCAGCTAGGCCTACAGGGACTACTCTGATGATCAGAGATGGATAGTTCTGGAAGGGGAGCCAAATTTTTGTTCTTGAGGAGGTTCGGTTTAAGGTCTTGACGCTTCTTCATGATCATCCACTGGCAGGTCACTTTGGAGTCCGCAAGACCCTGGAACTGGTTCAGCGCACATTCTGGTGGCCCAATCTGAAAGACTTTTGTGAAAAATACGTCAGCTCCTGCCCTATCTGTACCCAGAACAAAACGTCTAGGAATCGAGCTTGGGGTCTGTTAAAACCTTTGCCTGTACCCGATAGACCCTGGAAAATGATTTCCATGGATTTTATAGTAGAGCTTCCATGTTCTGAGGGATGTTCAGCCATCTTCGTAGTGGTAGACTGTCTAACCAAGATGACCCACTTCCTTCCCTTAAGGGGAACTCCATCTGCTATCGAAACCGCCCGCATATTTATCAAGGAAATCATCAGACTACATGGAGTCCCGGCAAATATAGTTTCTGACAGAGGGGTGCAATTCACCTCACGTTTTTGGAGAGCCGTGTGAAATCCTAAAAATTGAACTGGCCTTGTCCTCGGCCTATCATCCTCAAACTAATGGGCAGACAAAAAGGACCAATCAGACCCTTGAACAGTACATCAGATGCTTTACATCCTTTACACAGGATGATTGGGTGTCCCTGTTGCCCTTAGCAGAATTTGCATACAACAATGCTAACCATTCAGCCACCGGTCAATCTCCTTTTTTTGCCAATTATGGCTTCCATTTAACCTTTTCACCTGATTTCCTTCCAGAATCTTCAGTTCCGGCAGTACAGAGTACAGTGGACTTCCTCAGCCACAACAATCAGATGTTGCAGAAGGCGGTGTCCAAGGCCCAGGCAGACAGCAAGAGAGTCTTCGATCGAAGAAGAAGAGGGAAGTTGAATCTGCAGCTTGGTGACCAGGTATGGCTTTCTACCAGTAATATCAAGTTAGCATGTCCATCTAAGAAGTTGGCACCTAGGTTTATGGGACCCTTTCCGGTTAAGAGGAGAATTAATGAAGTATCTTATGAACTGACCTTGCCTGATTCTCTCAAGATTCACCCGGTATTTCATGTATCTCTGCTTAAACCTGCTATACCTGATCCCTTCCCTGATAGAGGAACTAGACCTCCTGAACCTATCTTAGTAGATGGAAGTGAGGATTTTGAAGTTGAGGCTATTCTTGACTGTAGAAGAAGACAAGGACAAAATCAATTTCTAATCAAACGGAAAGGTTACGGTCCAGAGAGTAACTTATGAGAACCAGACAGCAATGTCCACGCCAGGCGATTGGTTCACACTTATTTCTCTGCTCACCCTGAGAAAAGAAGGCGTGGGGGCACCCGGAGGCTGCCCTTTGCAGGGGGGCAATGTCAAGGATCTGTCAGCACCAGACCGGGACATTTGCGTGCGCCTATGCGCCGGCGTGCCCCTGCCCAGACAATGCAGCAATCTCCAGCTGTTACTGTGCGTCAGCGCGGCGCGCCTGTGTGCACGCATTCGCGTTTGCGCCGTTTTGGCGCCAAGGAGCACATAAGAGTCCTCCTGCTGCAGGGGTGCGCTGCTGTTTCGTCTCAGCTCCGTGAACCTGTTAACCTGCACCTGATTATTGATTACCATTTTGACCTGGCTTGTTTGACCATCCCTCCTTCTCCAATCCGACCCGGCCTGCCTGACTCTGCTGCTGTTTCTACCAATACCGTTGCCAACCTCTGCCTGCCTACCGACTCTGCCTCTGCCTGCCGTTATTACCCATCTTGTCTACCTGCTGATGCGGACTGTCTGACCTTACTTTTGCCTGCCATTGCTTCTGTGCTGTTGTACCTTCAGCTCCAGCTCTCGTGACCTCTGCACCTGCATCTACAGTGCTGCTGCCTTCTGGTCTCCACCTTACCTGCAGTCCAGCCATCCCTGGAGGAATCTCTACTCTGCTCCAGCATCAGAGACTTCTACCTCTACAGGCACTCCTACCCCACTGTGCTCACGAGTCAACTGTCCCCACTCCAGTGGCTCCTGAACCAGCGTTGTATGAGAGGTCTTCTCCTGCAAGTCAGGCTCTACTACTAGGTACAGTCTTGGTGGGAGGTAATATTCGGACATTCTAGTAAGGCCAACAGTATTTTGAATTATTTGATACATCTCGTTGTAGTATTACTCATTATTTCTGCAGTTTCGTCATTGGTTCAAGTTGGTATGTGTTGTTGGACTCGACATTTATATAGGAAAGTCTCGTATTTATCTATGCGAGTGGAGGGACGAATTGACGGTAAGGTTTCTTCATACAAGGTAGAGGATTTGGTGCCAGTTCAGAACCCTGAAATACCACTGAGGAGTTATAGGAGGTTGGGAGTGGGATGCGTGATCTGATGGATCCTATGTACATATGTATATGTTATAGTAATGGGTTGATTCATGTTATGGTATAGTGTGATAAAGGTGTATTTTAGGCCAGTAATATGGGCGAAAGGCCCTCCTCGAGACTCTATATCTGAAAGCTGGTTGATATGTTGCTCTGAATGTGTGCTGGTGAATGCTGAGTGAATGGACACCCCTTGCCTGTACTGCACCCCGTCCTGAAGATATCGGAAAGAAGAAGACACAGAGTGGTGACATGGAAGCTGTCACGGAAGAGTGATGTTGGTGTGTCACCCAGTAAGAAAGCGGCATGTGTGGGGAAGCGAAACACGGTAAGACCATTATGGACTGTTCCGTAGGAGCTGTTTCTGAAGCACATGTTGAAAACCACAACATAGTAAGACAGTTATGGACTGTTCCATAGGAGAGGTTCCTGTTGAAAAATGCAACACAATAATACAGCTAAGGACTGTTCCATAGGTACTGGTTCGGAAACACAGGTTGGGAAATGACATGCGTTAAGACATTTTATGGACTGTTCAATGGTAGCCGTGTCTGAAGAAGGGTGATATGCACCCTTTAGGCGCAAAGCGGATGTGTTGGAAGTCGACATGGTCCAATGTCATACTTCTGGATTTTCTAAATATCTATTATTCCCAAGATCAATGAGGCTTCCATGGTTTTTGAAAGAATGAGATTTTCGTACTCCCTGGAGGACAGGATGCCCCCCCCCAGGTTGGAATGTAGCCCGTTAAGCTTCTAGCTGTGTATGACAACGCTGGCTCCGATCTGTCTATGAGAATTCCTGATTAACTGCTCTACAAGCGAGCTTCAAAGAGAGGACTGACAGAGATAATTGATGAGTTGAGATAAAGAAGATCAAGGACTCGGATATCGGTGAAGAATTTGACTCAAGTCGGGCAGTGGCGATTCATGGACAAACGCAGCCCCCTAGTGGACAATACCCCAGGACGGTCAATAATATAGCCTGTTGAGGAGGAACGCCCCCGGGACAATCTGACTTGTCCAAAATCGAGTTGGGCTGGCAATGGGAGGGGGTTTGGATGAGGTGCGTTTTTAAAAAAGGGATGTTTGCAAACAGAGCTCTCTCTTTCAACATCGAGAGATCAGCCGACGAGTCTAGCTATAGGATATGATAAGTATATTCTTGTATTGTGTTCTGATTGTAAGCTTTGTAACATTGCAATTTCTTGTAATACCCTTCTGTTAGTTTTTTCCTAATCCTGCTGTTTTTTTTAATTCCATACTTTTTTATTATAAATATTTCAACATTACAAACCAAAATATATTATTGGACATAGTACTTATCACTTATACAGTTTGTACATAAATTCCTTTTTTCGAATACCATACATATGGTCTATCCACAGCAAATTCTGAAATTTTTTCTATTTCTTACATATATTCTCCAATCAATATAACAATTATTTAACCACAAATAATAACAACATACAACAAAAAACAACACACAAAAAAAAACCCCAAAAAAAAAAAAAAAAAAAATTTCCCCAGCACAAGCAACTCGGGTGACTGTTCCATTTCCTGCCCACTATAGTATTCTATGCATCTATACCTATGTGAAAAATTACCTCGGCTGGTTGCTTAAATCAGTAGATTCTTCTCTCCCCATTGATTTTGCCCTCTACCTCCATTTTCTGTCTGGTACTAAATTCTCTATCCCTAATTATACTTGCCCACCCTACTAAAGATCCGCAAAAACCGGTGAGGATGGGGCTAACCGTGGAACCGAGATCCATGGCTTCCACAGTTTATACAGGTAATTGGGTATGCCTCTGTTACAATAGATCTGTTGGTCCTTCAAAATATTGTCTTTTACATGAAGGCGCCATTCCTCAAAGGAGGGTGCACTTGGAGATATCCACCTTAGGGCAATTAGTTTTCGTGCCAAAAACAGTAGTCTGCTAACTGGTATCAGAATCTCATGGGGCATAAGTTCTTCATCAAGGTAGCAGAGCAGGCACGTTTTAGGGTCTTTATTGATATATGTCTTAAATGTATCATTAATTGTATTCACCACCTCTTAGCCAGTTTAGGACAAATCCACAACATATGTAGTAAATCAGCAGGTGATTGTTGGCACCGTGAACAGTCCGGGGAATCACGCCTGCCCCACTTAAATAGTTTGACCGGTGTTCTATATACCCTGTAAATTATAAATAATTGGGTCAGACATTGTGCTGGTGATAATGAGACTAGGGGTACCCTTTCTAATATTGTTTGCCAAGTTACATCTGAAATATCCCCTATATCTAGCTCCCACCCTCTTCTGCCCGGGCTAGCACCCTCATCTCAATATGATCTCGTAAGTTGACCATATAGAGATGAGATCAAGCCTTTTTTTTCTGTCATCCGTGCTAGTAAAGTTATAAGTGGCATTGGTTTTATCACTTTCTTTTCCCCTTTAAACTGAGATTGGACCGCATGTCGTAGTTGTAAGTATTTAAAAAAATTATGATGAGGTAAGTGAAAAGATTCCTGCAGATCCTGAAAGGAGCATAGAATGTTGTGCGAGTACAACTGAGTTATATATTGGAGGCCCTTAGAGCGCCAGCTTTCAAATCCCTTCAGTTTACATAGTTCTTTATATTGCCTATTCCCCCAGAGTGGTGAATACTCAGAAGCACCTGCATATTTCATTATGCTCCTCATTTCCTTCCAAACTCTATTCATGAGTATCATTGTTGGGCTCTTACAGGTATAAGCAAAGGCCCCAGATTCCAGCTGGGCCAAGAGGTTGTAGTGAGAACTGTTACTTAGCAGTAGGGCCTGAATAGAGTCCTCCCAGTTCACAGCACCCCAGCCAGCAAAATGCTGAAGCTGGGCAGCTATAAAGTAAAGTCTGGGGTGGGGTATCGCAAGTCCGCCCCCATCCCTTTCTCTCTGGAGAATTGATAACCTAATCCTGGGATTTTTTCCCTTCCATATTAACCTTCGAAAAAAATTGATTCAATCTTTTTGAACCATTTGAGAGGTATTCATGTCGGTGAGTTATGAAAAATATATAATAATTGAGGGGCCCAGATCATTTTTATAAGGTTTGCTCGACCCACCACCGATAATGGCAACTTAGTCCATGCCGTACTCTTATGCTGGAATTTAGTAAGAATAGGAGATAAGTTATCTGTCAAATAATTTTCTACCTTGGAATGTATCATTATTCCCAAGTATTTAAATGAAGAAACAATTTTAACCTGAGGAGCCTCTCTTAGCATGGACAAGCTAGGGTTGTCCAAAGGGAGCAAAACCGATTTATCCCAGTTAATGATATATCCCGAAAGCATGCCAAAATTTTGTATAAGTGCCAATAAAGATCTTAAAGATTTATCCATATCCCCAAGAAATAGCAGAGCGTCATCTGCATATAGAGAGATTTTTTCATTCCTCGTTCCTCTAATAAATCCGCAGATTGATTCTGATTGTCGGATGGCTTCAGCCAGGGGTTCGATGGTCATTGCAAATAGCAGGGGAGACAGGGGACATCCCTGTCTTGTTCCTCTGTATAATGAAAAAGATTCAGATACCATACCATTTATTTGCATACAGGCCCTTGGGGTAGAATACAGCATTTTAATCCACTGTATGAATCTTTCCCCGAGGCCAAACGCACCCATCACTTCCCACAGGTATGTCCACTCGACGCTGTCGAAAGCTTTCGCCGCATCGAGTGACAAAATCGCTCTGCTCCCAGGGTTATCAGATGGTAATTGCATGTTTAAATATAGCCTTCTCAAGTTGGTTGCTGTAGATCTTGTAGGGATAAAGCCACACTGGTCTTGGTGAATCAATCCCTGAATATGTCTATTTAGTCTTGTGGCAAGGACCCTGGCTAGAATCTTAGCGTCCGAGTTCAGCAATGATATCGGGCGGTAAGATTCCGGGGCCAAAGGGTCCTTTCCAATTTTTGGCAATACAATGATACAGGCACCCTTCATAGAATCTGGAAGCCTAAATGATTCCAAGGCATGATTGAGAACCTTCAGTAGTTCCGGAAGCAACACCTCTCCATAATGTTTATATACCTCTGAAGGTAGGCCGTCAATACCCGGCGCCTTATCATTTGGGCTTTCTGATACTGCCCTGACCAGTTCCTCTAAGGTCAGGGGGGCATCAATTTCCTCTTTAGAATTTACCGATAAGGAGGGGAGTTTTAGTGGATCTAGGAATTCCCTAATTCTTATTTTGGAGTGTTTAGTTTTATTTTGATATAGGTTACTATAGAAAGAGACAAAAGATCCCAGGATTACATTCTGATCTTGAGAAATATCCCCCCCCTGTTGTACGAATGGCTGAAATAAATTTGGTGTTTTCCTGGGACTTCGCAATTACGGATAACATTCTGCCCGTTTTTTCACCCTCCTCAAAACTACGACATCTGGACAAAAAGTCAGTCCGCGTGGCCTTGTTCATAGAAACTTGTCTGTATAAAGATTGTGCATCCTTCCAAGCCCCACGGTTGGTAATAGTGGGGTCCCAAATATACTGAGCTTCTTTCTGCTTCACCTCAGCTGCTAGCAGGGATTCTTGTTCCCGGCTAGTTTTTTTATAAACACTTATGGTTTTAAGCAGGAGTCCCCTCAAAAAGGCCTTCATGGTATCCCATACCACTTGTGGTGAAGCAGAGTTATCATTAATGTGAAAAAATTCTGTTAGAGCCTGGTTCGTTGAGTCTGCCTGATGTTGAATTTTAAACCAGAAAGAGGGGACCCGCCAGTTAGTCCTAGTTTTAGGCTTTATTTTGTCTAAAGTTGCTACTATAGGTGAATGGTCTGATAACCCTCTAGTTAAATATTGAATATTAGAGACCCAAGGAAGAACTGAGTCTGTACCCAGGAACATATCTAATCTTGATAAGGTCTGATAGGTACTGGAGCAACAGGAATATTCCTTAAAAAACGCTTTTCTTAGACGCCATATATCCTGTAGTCCCAACTCCCGGATAAATCTATAAAAGGTAGTATCTACATTAGGGCCTGCTGGATATCTATCCAAACTAGAGTTACATACATAATTGAAGTCCCCCATAATCAACACTGGGGTCTCTGGATTATCTGCAATTAGCGAGCCTATACGTCGCATTATTTCGCTATTATATGGGGGCGGGATATATATTGACCCCAAAATACATTGCATAGAAAATAATGTACATACCAGCAAAATAAATCTTCCCTGTGGGTCCACCACTGCTTGCCTGCATGAAAACTGAGCTTTTGAGGAAATTAATATACTTGTTCCTCTTGCATAAGCTGAATATACTGAGTGATATTGAATAGGATATTTTTTATTCTGTAATAAGCTAACAGTATCCTTAGTTAGATGTGTTTCCTGCAGGCAAACAATCAGAGGACCACACCGGTCCAATTCTGCAAACATAGCATTTTTCTTAATAAGATTCTTAATCCCTCTAATATTTCAAGACCATATCCCAATCTCAGCAGTCATTATTAGCCATGTTTAAATGGCCTACTGCGCATCTTATCCAAGTATTCGCCAAAGAATGATATAAACAAAAGAATAACTCATAACCAAGATCATTATTCCACCTTAATGATCTTACAGATGACAAAATAGGGAACAAGTCCTGACCAACCCCACCATGCAGGTAATAGCTTTAGTGTACCATAATGTCGCAGGGTCACATAGAACAGTATCATATCATTTATTACAAAAAAGGAGAAAAAAAAAACACAAAACAAAAAAAAAAAACGAGAATAAAAAAACAAAACCAAAAAAAACCAAAAAAAAAAAACCCGCACACGCGCATTCCAGACTTCTGGATGCAAAACACATTCCCGCAGGAAGATGGGAAAAAAAAAAAAAACAGGGAGAAGAACAAAAAGTCCATCCAGGTTTGAGCCTGGGCATAAAGCCCTACAGTGGAGGACTTCTTTATTTGTAACTGTTGTTTTTGCCAGGATGCTGCCGCCCTAGAACTATCAAAAAAAAAAGTTTCTCCTCTAGCTATAATCCTTAATTTAGCAGGGTATTGAATTTGAATATCTCAAAGGCGTCTTTTAACATCTGTAAATTGAGCTCTTTGTCTTTGAACCTCAGCAGAGTAGTCCGGAAAAAAGGAAATTTTTGAACCATTGACTTCAATGTTACCCTTGATACGGGCCAACGATAGAATTTTGTCTCTGTCCCTGTAGTGGAGCATTTTTAAGATGAGTTGCCTAGGGGGTTTACCTGGAGGAAGGGGTCTAGCAGGAATACGGTGCGCTCTCTCCACCGCAAAGAAGGGAGTGAAATTTTGTTTGTCGAACACTTCCAACAGCCATTTCTCTATGAACTCAGTTGGCTTCCCCCCTTCCAGGCGTTCAGGCATTCCTAGGATTCGATTGTTATTTCTTCTGAGTCTATTCTCGAGGTCGTCTATGCGATTTACACAGCGACCAGATTGCAAACCCATTTCCTTAAAATCTCTCTGAATTCGACCCATTTCATCCTCCAAAATAGCAACTCGCCCCTCCACAGCTGATGTTCGCTCACGCACTTTCTGCATGTCCTGGCGCATTACAGTCACATCCTCCCTAATAGGGATGAGCCGAACACCCCCCGGTTCGGTTCGCACCAGAACCCGCGAACGGACCGCAAGTTCGCACGAACGTTAGAACCCCATTGACGTCTATGGGACTCGAACGTTCGAAATCAAAAGTGCTCATTTTAAAGGCTAATTTGCATGGTATTGTCCTAAAAAGGGTGTGGGGACCCGGGTCCTACCCCAGGGGACATGTATCAATGCAAAAAAAACTTTTAAAAACGGCCGTTTTTTCGGGAGCAGTGATTTTAATGATGCTTAAAGTAAAAAAAAAAAAGTGAAATATTCCTTTAAATATCGTACCTGGGGGGTGTCTATAGTATGCCTGTAAAGTGACGCCTGGTTGCCATGTTTAGAACAGTTCCTGCACCAAATGTCATTTTTAAAGGAAAAAATCTCATTTAAAACTGCTTGCGGGTTTAATGTCATGTCGGGTCATGGCAATATGGATGAAAATCAGTGAGACAAACGGCATGGGTACCCCCCAGTCCATTACCAGGCCCTTTGGGTCTTGTATGGATATTAAGGGGAACCCCGCACCCAAATTAAAATAAGGAAAGGTCCCTATATACTCTGAACAGCAGTATACAGGCGGTGCAAACAAGACAGGGACTGTAGGTTTGTTGTTAAGTAGAATCTGTTTGTAATTTTGAACATTTTTAACGTGTTTAGCTCCAGCCAAAAAATCTTTTCTAAGCTTTTTGGAAAACATAGGGAAGGGTTATCACCCCTGTGACATTTGTTTTGCGTCTTTCCTCCTCTTCAGAAGATTTCACCTCACTTTTTTGTCCCAATGAAAAATGTTTTTTGAAAATTTGGGTTTTTTTGTGGAACAAGGATTGGAAAGCATCAGTGGAAAGGAGAAATTGTTTTCCCATATTAACTCTTACAGGAGAGAATTTCCCTTCCTAGGGGTAGATTTCATCTCACTTCCTGTTGTCTCCTTCCGTTTGCAAGTAGGAGTCGTTTGTAAGTTAGATGTTTGAAAGTAGGGTCCTGCCCTATATACTCAGCAGAAATTTGGGCCTTAGGTGTTGCTGTGGCCAAAACACTGTAAGCCCTCACAGGGCCCTGCTGTGAAATATTAGATCAAGAATTGTAATTACATGCCCCTGTTGAACAGGAGCTGAAAAATTAGGCCTTAGGCACTGGTGCTGGTGCCACAACACTGCAACCCCTCACAGACACTCTAGTTGGAACGCAGGAACGAGCCCTGCTGCAAAGTATTGCATCAAAAATTGTAATTACACGCCCCTGTTAGACAGGGGCAGAAAAATTGGGCCTTAGGCACTGGTGCTGGTGCCACAACACTGCAACCCCTCACAGACACTCTAGTTGGAACGCAGGAACGAGCCCTGCTGCAAAGAATTGCATCAAAAATTGTAATTACATGCCCCTGTTAGACAGGGGCAGAAAAATTGGGTCTTAGGCACTGGTGCTGGTGCCACAACACTGCAACCCCTCGCAGACACTCTAGTTGGAACGCAGGAACGAGCCCTGCTGCAAAGTATTGCATCAAAAATTGTAATTACACGCCCCTGTTAGACAGGGGCAGAAAAATTGGGCCTTAGGCACTGGTGCTGGTGCCACAACACTGCAACCCCTCACAGACACTCTAGTTGGAATGCAGGAACGAGCCCTGCTGCAAAGTATTACATCAAAAATTGTAATTACACGCCCCTGTTAAACAGGGGCTGAAAAATTGTGCCTTAGACACTGGTGGTGGCGCCCAGAACCAAAAATGTTCTTACAAGCTATCAGCGTGATGATTGAGGAGGAAGAGGATAATTACTCAGGGATAGTCACTCAGCATCAACATAGGCAGTCTTTGAAGGGATCTGAAAAAAATTATTCAGTTACATCAGCATCAGGTGCTTGGTAGCTGGTGGTGATCCAAGACTGATTCATTTTTATGAAGGTCAGCCGATCGACCGAGTCAGTGGACAGACGCACCCTGTGATCGGTTACCACGCCTCCAGCAGCACTGAATGTGCGTTCCGAAAGAACGCTGGATGCAGGACAGGCCAGTAGCTCAATTGCATACTGTGCAAGCTCTGGCCAGTGATCCATCCTCAAGACCCAGTAACCCAGAGGATTTTCGGTGGGAAAGGTGTCCAAGTCTGATCTTGCCCCTAGGTATTCCTGCACCATGTAAAACAGACGCTGGCGATGGTTGCTGGAACCGATCATACCTTGGGGCTGCGGACCAAAAAATTGTCTGAACGCATCGGTCAGACGGCCACCTTCTCCACCGCTCCTTCTTTGACTGACCGAAGCCTCAGCAACACGTTGTCCAGAAACAGGAGTTTGTAACCTCCCAGTCTCTGGGAACGCGTTGCACAGACCTTTCTGCAAGGCCTCCCGAAGATGTTTCATCCTCTGCTCCCTCTGCGATGGCAAGATAAGGTCCGCAACCTTACCCTTGTAACGTGGATCAAGGAGGGTTGCCAGCCAGTATTGGTCCTTCTCCTTGATACCACGAATACGAGGATCCTTACGCAGGCTTTGCAGGATCAGGGAGGCCATGCAGCGTAGGTTTGCTGAGGCATTCGGTCCGGAGTCCTCTGGGTCACTAAGGACAACAACGTCCGCAGCCACCTCCTCCCAGCCACGTACAAGCCCATGTGTTCCTTGGGACTGATCCCTTAAAGACTGCTGATGCTGAGTGCCAGGCTCCACCTCCATACTGACACAATCTTCCTCCTCCTCCTCCTCCTCCTCCTCCTCGTCCTCTTCCTGTGTGATCGGCGGGCACGCAGGAACACTGTCTGGATAAAGGGGGCCTTGAGAGCTAAGGAAGTCCTCCTCTTCCTGCCTCTGTTCTGCCTCAAGTGCCCTGTCCATTATTCCACGCAGCGTGTGCTCCAACAGGTGGACAAGGGGGACAGTGTCACTGATGCATGCACTGTCAGTGCTCACCATCCTCGTGGCCTCCTCGAATGGTGACAGGACAGTGCATGCATCCCTGATCATGGCCCACTGGCGTGGGGAAAAAAAACCAAGGTCCCCTGACCCTGTCCTGGTGCCATAGTCGCACAGGTACTCATTGATGGCCCTCTGCTGCGTGTGCAGCCGCTGCAGCATGGCCAATGTCGAGTTCCACCTGGTGGGCATGTCACAGATTAGGCGGTTCTTGGGCAGGTTAAACTCCTTTTGGAGGTCCGTCAGCCGAGCACTGGCATTATATGACTATGCACACAGACTTTCCTGGCCTGCCTCAGGACATCCTGTAAGCCCGGGTACCTGCCCAAGAACCGCTGCACCACCAAGTTAAGGACGTGAGCCAAACAGGGCACATGGGTCAGTTGTCCCTGTCGGAGGGCAGAGAGGAGGTTGGTGCCATTGTCGCAAACCACCATTCCTGCCTTAAGTTGGGGTGGCGTCAACCACCTCTGAACCTGCCCCTGCAGAGCTGACAGAACCTCTGCCCCAGTGTGGCTCCTGTCCCCCAAGCACACCAGCTCAAGCACCGCATGGCATCTTTTGGCCTGCGTACTTGCGTAGCCCCTTGAACGCCTACGGAGCACCGCTGGTTCCGAGGAAGAGGCCATGGAGGAAGAAGAAGAGGAGGGGGTGGAGGAGAGAGGTGTGTCACAATCAGCATTTTGGAGGCGTGGTGGCGGAACAACCTCCAACACTACTGCACCTTGTCCTGCATCCTTCCCAGCTGCCAGCAGAGTCACCCAATGCGCCGTGAAACTTAAGTAACGTCCCTGTCCATGCCTGCTGGACCATGAGTCAGCGGTAATATGCACCTTACCGCTGACCGCCCTGTCCAGCGAGGCATGGACATTGCCTTCCACATGCCGGTAGAGAGCCGGAATCGCCTTCCGTGAGAAAAAGTGGCGTTTGGGTACCTGCCACTGAGGAACCGCACATTCCACAAACTCACGGAAGGGGGCAGAGTCTACCAACTGAAAAGGCAGCAGTTGAAGTGCTAGCAATTTTGCCAAGCTAGCATTCAACCGCTGGGCATGTGGATGGCTGGGAGCAAACTTCTTTCGGCGGTGCAGCAGCTGGGGCAGGGAAATTTGCCTGGTACAATCTGACGTCGGTGTACCAAAAGCAGATTGCCCACAAGTACTTGGCTGTGACACACCTAATTCTACACCTTCATTCCTCTCACTGCAGGTCTCAGAGAGGACTGAAGGTCTAGTGGGGTTGGAAATCTCAGCTGATGAGGAGCAAGGAGAGATCCTCTTTGTTCTTTGGTGTGGGTCTTTTAGATATGCTTGCCAACGAACTGCATGGCAGGTCAACATATGTCTGGTCAAGCATGTGGTACCCAAGCGGGAGATGTTTTGGCCACGCGAGATACGCTTGAGACATATGTTGCAAATAGCAGCGGTGCGATCTGATGCACTCGTCTCAAAAAAGGCCCACACCAAAGAACTTTTTGAATAACGCGCAGAGACTGCAGCGCCCTGCACATGTGGAGCTTTGGGGTGTGATGCAGTCAATGTGCTGCCCTTAGGCTGGCCCCTGGAGGGCATCCTGCCTCGTTGGTGATGTGCCGCCTCCTCCTCCTCCTCCTCTCTCCTATCAGGCACCCACGTTGAGTCAGTGACCTCATCATCCCCTCCCTCCTCATCACTGGAGCAAACCTGGCAGTATGCTGCAGCAGGGGGAGCATGACTGCCAGATTGCTGTCCTTCTTGGGCACCCCCTCTGTCCGTGCTCATGTTACTGCCTTCATCGAGCTCAGTATCATCATCAGAGCCTTCCAAACGCTGGGCATCCTCCTGGAGCATGTACCCAACACTGTGGTCAAACAGTTCGAGGGAATCCTCAGGAGGACATGGTGGAGCTAGGGAAGGAGTCACTGATGACATTGAGCTGAGGGAAGAGGCCGCTGCTTTGCCAGACAAAGCACCCTGGGCATGGGTGAGAGAGGATGAGGAGGATGAGGACGGCTTGGTCATCCACTCGACCAAGTTTTCTGCATGTTGCGGCTCAACACGGCCAGCTGCCGAAAAAAAGGCCAAGCGTGTCCCATGGCCACGGGCTGATGAGGATGCACCGTCTCCACGACCAGCACTAGACACAGAGCCTGCTTGCCCTCTCTTATTGGCTTGTGACTGTCTGCCTCTCCTTCTTGGCCTTCCAGACATACTAATGGCCTGTAGCTGCACTAAGCTGGGATAGAACACCTGTAATTTTCTTCAGGTAGCTTTATATACTGTAACCAGACAAGCCTGCCTGTCAGTAGGAAGATAACAGGAACGGATCTAGCTGAACACTGTGAGCAGGACGCACTGACTGCACTAAATGTAAATAGCAGGAACAGATCTAGCTGAACACTGTGAGCAGGACGCACTGACTGCACTAAATGTAAATAGCAGGAACGGATCTAGCTGAACACTGTGAGCAGGACGCACTGACTGCACTAAATGTAAATAGCAGGAACGGATCTAGCTGAACACTGTGAGCAGGACGCACTGCACTAAATGTAAATAGCAGGAACAGATCTAGCTGAACACTGTGAGCAGGACGCACTGACTGCACTAAATGTAAATAGCAGGAACAGATCTAGCTGAACACTGTGAGCAGGACGCACTGCACTAAATGTAAATAGCAGGAACAGATCTAGCTGAACACTGTGAGCAGGACGCACTGCACTAAATGTAAATAGCAGGAACGGATCTAGCTGAACACTGTGAGCAGGACGCACTGCACTAAATGTAAATAGCAGGAACAGATCTAGCTGAACACTGTGAGCAGGACGCACTGCACTAAATGTAAATAGCAGGAACGGATCTAGCTGAACAGGACGCACTGCACTAAATGTAAATAGCAGGAACAGATCTAGCTGAACACTGTGAGCAGGACGCACTGCACTAAATGTAAATAGCAGGAACGGATCTAGCTGAACACTGTGAGCAGGACGCACTGCACTAAATGTAAATAGCAGGAACAGATCTAGCTGAACACTGTGAGCAGGACGCACTGCACTAAATGTAAATAGCAGGAACAGATCTAGCTGAACACTGTGAGCAGGACGCACTGCACTAAATGTAAATAGCAGGAACGGATCTAGCTGAACACTGTGAGCAGGACGCACTGCACTAAATGTAAATAGCAGGAACAGATCTAGCTGAACACTGTGAGCAGGACGCACTGCACTAAATGTAAATAGCAGGAACGGATCTAGCTGAACACTGTGAGCAGGACGCACTGCACTAAATGTAAATAGCAGGAACAGATCTAGCTGAACACTGTGAGCAGGACGCACTGCACTAAATGTAAATAGCAGGAACAGATCTAGCTGAACACTGTGAGCAGGACGCACTGCACTAAATGTAAATAGCAGGAACAGATCTAGCTGAACACTGTGAGCAGGACGCACTGCACTAAATGTAAATAGCAGGAACAGATCTAGCTGAACACTGTGAGCAGGACGCACTGACTGCACTAAATGTAAATAGCAGGAACAGATCTAGCTGAACACTGTGAGCAGGACGCACTGCACTAAATGTAAATAGCAGGAACAGATCTAGCTGAACACTGTGAGCAGGACGCACTGCACTAAATGTAAATAGCAGGAACGGATCTAGCTGAACACTGTGAGCAGGACGCACTGCACTAAATGTAAATAGCAGGAACGGATCTAGCTGAACACTGTGAGCAGGACGCACTGCACTAAATGTAAATAGCAGGAACAGATCTAGCTGAACACTGTGAGCAGGACGCACTGCACTAAATGTAAATAGCAGGAACGGATCTAGCTGAACACTGTGAGCAGGACGCACTGCACTAAATGTAAATAGCAGGAACAGATCTAGCTGAACACTGTGAGCAGGACGCACTGCACTAAATGTAAATAGCAGGAACGGATCTAGCTGAACACTGTGAGCAGGACGCACTGACTGCACTAAATGTAAATAGCAGGAACAGATCTAGCTGAACACTGTGAGCAGGACGCACTGACTGCACTAAATGTAAATAGCAGGAACGGATCTAGCTGAACACTGTGAGCAGGACGCACTGACTGCACTAAATGTAAATAGCAGGAACAGATCTAGCTGAACACTGTGAGCAGGACGCACTGACTGCACTAAATGTAAATAGCAGGAACGGATCTAGCTGAACACTGTGAGCAGGACGCACTGCATTAAATGTAAATAGCAGGAACAGATCTAGCCTAATCTAGCTAACTCAAATCAAATGACACTGTCTGTCTCTCTCTCTATCAGCACACCGGAACACACTACACAGGGCCGCCGTGCAGGCGGCCTTATATAGTGTGGGGCGTGTACTAAATCCCCTGAGCCATAATTGGCCAAAGCCACCCTGGCTTTGGCCAATTACAGCTCTCTCTACTGACGGCGCTGTGATTGGCCAAGCATGCGGGTCATAGTGCATGCTTGGCCAATCATCAGCCAGCAATGCACTGCGATGCCGCAGTGAATTATGGGCCGTGACGCGCCACACGAATTTGGCGCGAACGGCCCATAACGTTCGCAATTCGACGGACGGTCGAACAGCCGATGTTCGAGTCGAACATGGGTTCGACTCGAACACGAAGCTCATCCCTACTCCCTAAGATGGTTAAACTGAGTGGATAGAGATGTCAGGGTATAATTACAGTTTTGTACTGCCACAAACACGTCCCTAATTGTCGGCTCTCTCATTAAATCAGCCTGGGGAGGCAGAGCAGCAACACCAGAAGCATTTGAGTCTGTACTCCCCTTCTTTTCCCCTAGTGTCTCCACGATCCGCTCTATTTGTATAGCCCCCTCCATCTCCGTCTCCTCACATGGCACAGAACTCACAGCATTCACAGACTTTCCAAATCTCCTTATCTCCTCCAACACTTCTACTGCTTTAGCGGCTGGGGCTTCAGTAAACATTTCAGACATGTTAGGAATGTTAGATGCTAAAGACATACCAGGTTTATTCAGTGTCCCATTTAAGTCCCCAGCCGGGTTCCAGGCAAATTCTTCCAGCCTCGCTGCTGCCTCCCTTCTCTTGTCTTTTTTCCCAGTCTGGAGCTGGGGCTTAGTGACATTCTCCTGTGTACTCCTCTCACCTGTCTCCCCAGCAGTTCCGTTTACTTCAGTTCCCTTGAGACGCTTCCCCATCGCTCTCGTTACTGTATGGGACTGCAGGGTGCACTCTGGGAAATGTAGTAGTTCGCAGAAGGCAGATAACACAAAGCCTTATCTGCCTTATCTGCTCAAATAGCAGGGTATGGAAGAAACTTCTTATCGGCACAACAGCAAACAATCAGTTTGAAGTGGGGAAGCCTTCAGCAAAGCGATCCTCAAGAGAAGGAGAAAGAAAAAAAAAGTGCCTGGTAATCTCCTCTCCTCTCCTCCTAGCTAGTAATTAAGCTGATCTTTGGCGGGAGCTGTGTTACACGTCCACCTCTCACATGCTCACACACCTGTCTCCCCTCACTTACTTTGTTACCATGGGGATAGGAAGTGAAGTCTACTCCGGGCTTATTCCCACCAATCCTGCTGTTTTAGTACATTCCTATCTTCTTGGGAAATAAATGTAACTTGTTTACTAAGCAGAGGTATTTGTTAAATCATTGTGCTTATCAGACTCTTATAGGACTAGCTAACTGTAGGGATTAGTCAAATTAATACATGTATGCCATAGTTGTATAGCAGATTGTCTAGATTGTATAATATTGCCTTGGTTACTTCACCAACACTGTTACACAGCTGTGTCAAGTGGGTTGAGCCAATTCATTGTGGATGGAAAAGCAGAGTACAGGCCCGATCAATTACCAGCAGCTCCTTAGGGGGTGAATGCTACATACCGTATATACTCGAGTATAAGTCGAGGCCCTAATTTACCACAAAAAAATGGGAAAAACTTATTGACCCGAGTATAAGACGAGGGTGAGAAATGCACAGCTACTGTAAGTGGAAAAGAGGGTCAACAATGCCCATTTGCAGCCTCACTGTGCCCATTTGCATGCCTCACTGTGCCCATTTGCAGCCATAGGTCCCCCGAACTTCAAACTCAGTAGTTAAGGGTTCCTAGATGCCCCCTAGCTGCAGCCAAAATCTGGGGTCTCTGAACCCAAAGGGTCCCAAAATGACATTGCAGCAAATGGACACAGTTGACCTAATTTGGGGCCCCGTATCTTGGGGCCACTTAGTGCTAAGAACCCCAAATTTGGTGTGCAAACCCAGTGGAACTAGCACCATAAAATATCCAAAGCTGGGGTTTCTAGCACCAAGTGGCCCTGAGATACAGGGCCCCAAATATCGGTTCAGAAAATGTCAAGCACTTTTCTGTAGCAGAGAATGACATTTTTCGAACTGGATTTGGGGCCCCGTATCTCAGGGCCACTTGGTGCTAGGAACTCCATCTTTGGATATGTTATGGTACCAGATCCACTGGGTTTTCACACCAAATGTGGGGTTCCTAGCTCTAAGTGGCCCTGAGATATGGGGCCCCAAAATCGGTTCAGAAAATGTCAAGCATTTTTCTGCAGCAGAGAATGACATTTTCCGAACCGATTTTGGGGCCCCGTATCTCGGGGCCACTTAGTGCTAGGAACTCCATCTTTGGATATGCTGTGGTACCAGTTCCACTGGGTTTGCACACCAAATTTGGGGTGCCTAGCGCCAGGTGGCCCTGAGATACGGGGCCCCAAAATCGATTCGGAAAATGAAATTTTTTGCTGCAGAAAAGTGAGTTGAGGGGGGCACTTTCAGCACAAAAAAAGTGCTGAAAAACTCGACTTATACTCGAGTATATACAGTAAATATCCCCAAAAAATATATTAAAAAAACCCACTTTTTTCCCTCAGCTTAGGCCGATGCATATTCTTCTACATATTTTTGAAAAAAAAAAAAATCGCAATAAGCGTTTATTGATTGGTTTGCGCAAAAGTTATAGCGTCTACAAAATAGGGTATCGTTTTACGGCATTTTTAATAATAATTTTTTTTTTTACTAGTGATGGCAGCCATCAGCGATTTTTATCGTGACTGCAAAATTATGGCGAACAGATCAGACACTTTTGGCGCTATTTTGGGACTATTCACATTTATATAGTGATCAGTGTGATTAAAAATGCATTGATTACTGTGTAAATGTGACTGGCAGTGAAGGGGTTAACCAGGAGGGGGCGCTGCAGGGGTTAAGTGTGTCCTAGGGATATGTTCTAACTGTGGGGGGGTGGGTTATGTGTGACACAACACTGATCACCGCTCCCGATTACAGGGAGCAGTGATCAGTGTCAGTGTCACTAGGCAGAACGGGGGAAATGCTTGTTTACATCAGCATTTCCCCATTCTTCCTCTCCGTGAGACAATCGTGGGTATCCCCGCGGACCCGCGATCACACTCACGGAGCTCACGGCAGGGTGGCACGCATGCGACCACACGGCGGCAAATTTAAAGGGACGTACCTGAATTTCCCTGTCCATGCCATTGTGTCGACGTATATGTACATGCGGCGGTCGGCAAGTGGTTAAAGGGGTTGTAAAGGTTCACGTTTCTTCACCTTAATGCATCCCATGCATTAAGGTGAAAAAACATCCAACAATGCCGACCCCCCCATTTTACTTACCTGACCCCTCGAAAGTCCCGCGTTCGCTCCCGACATCCTCTTCGCCGCTCAGCCTGGCCGTTGATTGGCTAGAGTGGATGGATTGAAAGCAGCGCAGGCAAAGGGCTGCGCTGCTGTCAATCATATTCAATGACGCAGCGCGCTGGGGCGGGGCCGAGTGATACAGTCGGTGGCTATAGCCGCCGGCTGTATCACGGGAGTGCGCCCACAAGAACTAAACACCATGCGGGAAAGCTTGCATTAAGGTATTTAGTTATTGCGGGGAGGAGCTGAGACAGCTGCCGAGGGACTCCAGAAGACCAGGTTCGGGGCCACTCTGTGCAAAACGAGCTGCACAGTGGAAGTAAGTATAACATGTTTGTTATTTAAAAAAAGAAAAAAAAAAAACCTTTACAACCCCTTTAAGTAGAAGCAACATTGTTGCAAAGACAATTTATTTCAGAGAAATAAAATTACCACTCTATTGGAGGACAGAACACAAAGCACATTCACTCTGTGTTTGTAGGAGGCACACAAACACCCCTAGCAATCAATACCCAAAGAGAGGAAATCCTACGGGGGTAACCCTACACTGTGAATCCCCGCAGTATGGGTAAGGTAGGAAGGAGAGCTATAGAAAAAAACTCAAAACAGCCTACCTTGGAGCCATCTGTCAGATTCATAGCAGGTGTCATGGCAGAATTATGCCGCGTACACACGAGCGGACTTTACGGCAGACTTGGTCCGGCGTACCGGATTTCGCGGCCAATTCGATCGTGTGTGGGCTCCAGCGGACTTTGTTTTATCAAAAGTTGGACAGACTTAGATTTGAAACATGTTTCAAATCTATCCGATGGACTTTGCTTTCTAGCGGACAAACCGGTCGTCTGTGTGCTAGTCCGACGAACCAAAACTCACGCATGCTCTGAAGTAAGTACAAGACGGAAGCGCTCGGTCTGGTAAAACTAGCCTTCGTATTGAAGCTAGCACATTCCTCTTCTGTGATCTTTTAATACAGCGCTTTTTTTTTCTTTATAATGCGAGAGGAATGAAGTTGTTTTGCTGCTTTATATTCACACAGAGGTCTCACAAACTACTTTCTTCATGATTTATCCTCATGCCATGACTAATATGATATATTTAAAAAGCCAGATCTCCATAAATAAAGTATTAAATTAGTATTTTGGACTCATCTTTCTTTTTTTTAGATTTAAACACTATCTATTTTACAATGTGTGCTAAATTATACAAATTTTTTTTTTTTTTTTTAGTTTTGGAGTTTCAAGTTACCACAATAACCTTAATATTTTGTGTTGTTTTAATGAACCTTAATGAGGTTGGTGTCCCTTGTTAATTAGACATAGGGGGGTTTATTTTCCAAAGGCAAATTCATTTTTCACTACAAGTGCAAATTGTACTTGGAATTGCACAGAAAGAGCATTTTGAAGTGTATTCCCTGTGGATCCGAGGGGCACATGCAAGGAACCACAAAAAAAACAAAAAACTCTTGCACATGATTGTATGATAAAATCAGCAGAGCTTCCCCTCATTTCAGCTCTTCCCCTCAGATTTACAGCGACTGCACTTCCAACAAGTGCACTTGCAGTGCAATTTCTAAAGTGCACTTTTCACTAGTACTTTGCACTTGATTTTCAAAATGATTTAGCCTTTTGGAAAAAACACACATAGTCTTTTTGACCTGTACCTGCCTACTCCCAAACCAAATGTCGTTTTGGAATCAAAACACATAGTCAATAATGTAAGGTAAAGAAATCCATTTATTTTTGGAAAAAAAAATGAG
This sequence comes from Lithobates clamitans, assembly GCA_037952925.1. Classification (NCBI taxonomy): domain Eukaryota; kingdom Metazoa; phylum Chordata; class Amphibia; order Anura; family Ranidae; genus Lithobates; species Lithobates clamitans. The sequence goes on along the minus strand of JBBGZY010001800.1, from coordinate 58,427 downwards.
AAAGGCAACACTGGAGACACTTTTGGAATCTGTGAAGCCTTTCGTCCCCCAGGACACACATCAAGTTTTAGGACAAGAAAATTGGTATCTTGCGACTAGGGAGCACAGGGAGCACAGTCAGACCAGACAGAAGCCAGGCAATCACTTTCGACTCTTCCGTGGAGCCTTCCCTGCATGCTTCTCTGCAGCCTTCCCTCCACGCTTCTCTGCAGCCTTCCTCGGAGGCTGTGCCTCTGGTGGTGTACTTGGGGCAGGAGGAGGAGGAGGAGTGGCTTCATCTGCTAGATATGTTTTAGCAGTAAGCTCCCCTCTCAAGCCCTTCTGATAGGCCTGAAAAATCATACCCTCACAGAGGAGGTGTTGCCCCTTTGCAAGTTCCAGCAATGTGCTGGCCATATATGTCCCATACGCCTCTTCTGCATTGGGTGGTGTGCTGATGATTTTGCTGGCTTCACGAATGAGGACTAGTGATTTCTCCTCAGTTTGGGTCATTTTTCTGGGCCTTTTGGTGATAATGTGGAGGGGAGGCACCTGACACTCCGTGCGGCTTCTACTGGGCCCAGCCACAGCCTCTTCCTCTCTCCCACTGGGCAAGGCCTCCTCCTGGCTGAGCTCATCCTGGGTAAAAAAAAGGGACATAGTTGTAATTTTGGGTTACGCAATCACACACAATTTTCAGCTCATGACTTGCAAATATAATTCGAAACAAATAGTAAAGGCTATCTATTTGACCCCACCATTATTCCGGCTGCTCACCAATATCTGAAGTACATAGGCGTGCGCACAGGGTGTGCCAGGTGTGGCACACCCTAATCGCCTTATGTGGTGCATATTCCCCCCTGTTTAGACCACTGATATTTCATTCCCCCAAAAAATGTTACAAAATAAAATACTTTAAAAAGAATAAAACTAAAACTACTGACACAGTCCACTGCCCTACTGACACCATCAGTACATATACACATTATTATTTATTATTATTATACAGGATTTATATAGTGCCGACAGTTTACGCAGCGCTTTACAACATTAGGGCAGACAGTACAAGTACAATACAATTCAATACAGGAGGAATCAGAGGGCCCTGCTAGTTACAGCTTACAATCTAGGAGGGAGGGTCAAGTTATACAAAAGGGTAATAGCTGTGGGGGATGAGCTAATGGAGAAAATAGTGCAGTTGTTAGATGGAGGCAGGATAGGCTTCTCTGAAGAGGAAAGTTTTCAGGGATCGCCTAAAAGTGGATAAATTTGGAGACAGTCTGACAGATTGAGGTAGGGAATTCCAGAGGATGGGCGAGGCTCGGGAGAAGTCCTGGAGGCGGATATGGGAGGAGGTGATGAGGGAGCTAGAGAGCAGGAGATCTTGGGAGGAATGGAGATGGCATTTAGGTTGGTATTTTTAGACTAGGTTAGTGATGTAGCTGGGGGCACAGTTGTGGATGGCTTTGTAACTTATTGTTAGTATTTTGAATTTAATTCGTTGGGCGAGTGGTAGCCAATGGAGGGATTGGCAGAGAGGGGTAGCAGACACTGAGCGGTTTGTAAGGTGGATGAGTCTGGCAGCCGCATTCATGATGGACTGAAGGGGGGATAGTCTATTTAAAGGTAAGCCAATGAGGAGTGAGTTGCAGTAGTCAAGGCGAGAGATAACCAGGGAGTGAATCAGGAGCTTTGTGGTTTCATTGGTTAGAAAGGGACGTAGTTTAGAGATGTTGCGGAGGTAGAGGCGGCAAGCTTTGGAAAGTGATTGGATGTGGGGCTGAAAGGAGAGTTAAGAATCTAGGATAACACCTAGCACCCTGACATGTGGGGACGGGTGGATGGTTTTGCCATTGCTCTTCACAGAGAAGTCAGAGGAAGAGGCACGTGGGGGAGGAAATATTATAAGCTCGGTTTTGGACAAGTTGAGTTTGAGGAAGTGGTGTGACATCCATACAGATATGTCGGTTAGTAAGTTAGTGATGCATGAGGAGACTGATGGAGTGAGTTGAGGGGTGGACAGATAGATTTGTGTGTCATCAGCATAGAAATGATATTGAAAGCCGTGAGAGGCTATCAGCTGACTCAGGGAAGAGGTGTAGATTGAAAATAAAAGAGGTCCAAGAACAGAACCTTGGGGGACCCCGACAGAGAAGGGAAGAGGAGTGGAGGAAGTAGAACTGTAAGTGACACTGAAGGTGCGTTGGGAAAGGTAGGATGAGAGCCACTGAAGAGCACAGTCACGGAGACCGAGGGAGTAAAGTTTTTCGAGGAGGAGGGGGTGGTCAACCGTGTCAAAGGCAGCTGAAAGATCCAGAAGTAGGAGTACAGAATAGTGTCCGTTGGTTTTTGCAGTTAGTAGGTCATTTGTGAGTTTTAAAAGAGCAGTTTCTGTGTAGTTTTGAGGGCGAAATCCAGATTGAAGGGGATCAAGAAGGTTGTTTTTAATGAGGTGGTCACTCAGTTGGTTGTAAACCAGGCGTTCAAGGAGTTTAGAGGAAAAGGGGAGCAAGGAGATAGGGCGTAGGTTATTAAGATTGGTAGGGTCCGAGGACGGTTTTTTGAGTATGGGAGTGACCAGTGCATGTTTTAGAGCATCGGGGAAGTCGCCAGAGGTGAGGGAGAGATTGAAGATGTGGGTTAGAGAGTGTAGGATGGGGTCAGAGGGTGACCGTAGCATTTGAGAGGGAATAGGGTCCAGGGGACAGGTGGTTAGGTGGGCGATAGAAAGGAGTTTAGCAACTTCATCTGTTGTAGCAGATTTGAAAGGGGGTGTGTCAGTTGTACCTGTTGACATGGGGTCTTAGCTGGGGGAGATACCTGTAGAGTGGAGATTTCATCACGGATTGTATCAATCTTGTTTTTGAAGTGATTAGCAATCTCCTGGGCAGTGAGTAAGTCAGTGGGTGGAGGCGGTGGAAGACAAAGTAGAGAGTTGAAGGTAGAGAAGAGTTTACAGGGATTGGATGAGAAGGTGTTAATAAGAGCTGTAAAATAGGTTTGCTTGGCAATGTGGAGGAAAGAATAGTATTTTTGGAGGGCAGATTTGTATTGTTTGAAGTCTTTGAGAGACTTAGTCTTGTGCCACAGACGCTCAAGAGCGCGACTACGTTTTTTGAGAATTTTAGTGTCATCTGTTTGCCAGGGTTGTAGGGGTCGAGGCCTGATTCTGTGTGGTGAGAGGAGCGAGCTTGTCCAGGGTGGAGGACAGAGATTTATTGTAGATGGATATGGCTTGGTTGGGGCAGGACAGGGGAGAGATTTTGTCATAGAGGTGGTCGGTAGCAGAATAGAGGAGAGAGGAGTTGAAGTTGCGAAAGTTTCTACGGGTGACGGTTAGGCGATTGGAGGGAAAGGTGGTGGAAGACAGGGGGATAGAGAAACTAATAAGGTGGTGGTCGGAGAGAGGAAAAGGATTGTTTGAGAGGTTGCATGGAGTGCATAGGTAAGAGAATACAAGGTCAAGGGTGTTGCCATCAGAGTGAGTAGAAGCCTGTACCCATTGCTTCAGGTCAAATGAAGAGGTAAGACTAAGAAGTTTAGAAGTAGCAGGAGTGTTTGTATTAGCAGGGATGTTGAAATCACTGAGAAGGATTGTGGGAATATCCGAAGAGAGAAAGTAGGGTAGCCAGGCAGAAAACTCATCAAGGAAAGTCGATAATGGTCCAGGGGGCCGGTAGATCACAGCAATTTTTAGGGAAGTAGGAGAGAATAGACGTATACAGTGGGCTTCGAATGATGAGAGTGAAAAAGAGGGAGGAGGGTGAATAACCTGGAAGGTGCTCTGAGGGGATAGGAGGAATCCCACTCCACATTCCTTGCGTCCATTAGGCCTGGGGGAGTGAGTCCAGTGAAGGCCACCCTGGGAGAGGGAAGCAGGAGAAGGGGTGTCATATTCGTGGAGCCAGGTTTCTGTGAGAGCAAGTAGATTAAAGGAATTAGTGACAAAGAGGTCATGAACAGCAGTGAGTTTATTGCAGACAGAGCGGGCGTTCCAGAGGGCGCAGGAGAGAGGGAGGCTGGTGTTGGCAAGAAACACATGCATATGTATTTGAGCTTTGGGGTGCACACCCTAATGCAAGAGGCTGCGCACACCTATGCTGAAGTATATTTTTGGCCACTACTGTCTAGTGATATGTCTACATATTAATATTTGTGATGAAGTCATTTTTTATGAAGCACTTAAAAATTTGAGACGTTTACATCATTAATATTTACACAATCACAAAGTCAACAAAAAAGGATACCTGGCTGAAGCTGGGCGCATCCACTTCATCAAGGATGAAAGGGCCCAGTTCTTCCTGGGACTCCTCAGCTGGGGTGGAGGTGAAGGGTGGGGGGAAGGGTGGAGGGAAGGGTGGGGGGGAAGGGTCGAAAGTGATTGCCTTGCTTTTGTCTGGTCATCTAGAAATCACAGTTTTTGGTAGTACCACAGCTTGGGTACATAAACCTGGTCGGCTGCTGCTCCTGATCTGAGCAACTCCTGGATCTTATTGTGTTCCCGCTTGTACATGTTGCGCAAGATACCAATTTTCTTGTCCACAAACTTGAGGTCTGCCTGGGGGACTCGAGTCTTCACAAATTCCAAAAGTGTGCCCAGTGTTGCCTTCCTTACATCTCTATTGAAATATAATGGGTGTTTGACCTCCCACAGGTTTTAGTTTTCCTGATACAAATCAATAAATCTTGACAAAAAATCAGCCTCCTTAAAGGGATTCATTTTTGCTGAAAGACAAGACACAGCATAAAAACTGTAATGTCAGTCAGAACTCCCAGGATTATATTTGGCAGAATCTAGGGAACACATATACACACACACACACCCACGTTTAATCTTACCTTCGTTTCTGACGCTCGCTACTTTCGCACGGACATACGTAGGCCATCGTAATAGCTTTATATACACTGCGCATGTGTCATGCTCCGCCTGCGTCGCCCGCCCCTGACGTTCTTTAGTGCGATTTGTCCCCGCCCCTTCACTCTTCGTTGCGCAGTGGGAGTATATAGAGAAAGATGGCGAAGAGATTAACTGGTAGTAGCGCGGAGGAAAGCCCGGAGCCACAACCATCCACATCCAGGAGGAGATATAAGGCCACCAACATGGCTTTTGAAGAGATGGTGGAGATGGTGTCCATATTGAGAAGGGAGGACTACGATGGGAAAAAAGGACCGTACACACGACCGAATATGCAGAAGGACAAAATAATGGCCTCAGTTGTCACCGCTCTAGAAGCTAAATTTGGCACTAAACGGTTGTCAGGTCACCTAGAGGTTGGGTGACAGATGCACACCGTTGGGATCAGGAGTGCACCACAAGGCATTGGACCCTACGGCTGACTGCTGCGGATGGGAGTCCAGGTGGTAAGGAAGGCAGGGCTGCTGGGACACCAACACTGATCCCACCGGGGTTAGAGCGTAGGATTCCCTGGGGCGTGAAGTCTAAGAGCCAGCAGGTGTTCACCAGAGCCTCTAGAGGTGAGGATGGACTGGGCTGCAACTGGCTCCAGGTCGCGACCCCCAGGGTCCCCCAGCTCACACCCACAGTAGGCAACAGGAGGATAGGGATAGTAAAGGAATAAGCCAAGGTCAGGGCCACAAGCAGACAAGGACAACAGAGTACACACCAAAGGTTCAGGGTCACAGGCAAACCGGGATAGTCGGAGAAACGCCAGAGGTCAGGGTCACGAGCAGACAGGAATAGTCGGGGACACACCAAAGGTCAGGGTCAGGAGCAGACAGGAATAGTAGAGAACATGCCAAGGTCAGTAACAGAAACAAACGTAGAGCACACGGCAGGCAGGAACATGAAGCCAAACACACAAAGGTTGATCAGCAGGGCTGGCCTGCAGTGCAGAGGTTAATATAGAGTTCTCTGATAGGAGCTGGGGTGGAGCTGTGCTAGAGGAGAGTTAATAAAAGCAGTCAGGTGAAAGTCAGCTGGTCTTTAGAGATGAACACATGGAAACAGGTAAGCTGATGGACAACACTATTGCATAACCATGACAAAGGTCTAAAGAACAATTGAGGAAGCGGTGGTCTGACATTAAAAGTAGGGAGCCGGAACAATATTGGCGAATAAAGAAACTGCTTAAAAAAAGTAAGTACTAGTGTGTTCCTATTGAGATACTTAACTTGCATGCTGATCCATATTTTTTTAGTTTATACAGCATCGTTCGTAAAGACCGTTCTTTGTAAAATACATATGATACTATGAAAATTATGTATTTTTTTCGCCAAAAACGATGGTACAGGGTTGGACATACATTTAGGTCTTGAGAATTTGTCGTATTCCAAAAATGTGGTGATGTGGTCTAGATGTGTTAGAAAATATAATGCTTCTTCAAAAATGATTCAGTGTAATGTAAGGACAGGACACAGCAGCTGTTTCCACATCTGGACTCACGAGCACTATTGTACTATGTGACCATAAAGAAATTTTTGAGGGGTAATACACATAGGAGACCATTGAGGTGTCTGCATCTGTGAAACTTGCTTGAAAATGTGTATTGTTTTTAATTGTTGTTCAGAGGGAATTTTCATCCTGTCTTCTAAATTTTTGTGGCCAAAAAATGACAATTGTCCCCAACTCATAACCAACGTTTCATATTAATTTAAAAAAAAAGAAATATCACTGTGTTTTAACTATACCTTTTGTTTAATTATCATAGGGGAGAAAAGACTCAGACAACAGTCCAAGGATCCCAGGACCCCCCCCCCCAGGTCACCAGCCTGAAGCTGACATTACCCCAAGCCCCAGTCCAAGACCACGCCCACCCGACGAGCTGGAGGAAAAAGAGGTGGAGGAAGTGTGTGACATTTCAACCTCACCAAGTGAGTGACTGACACCCCAGCTTAAGGAAATCTATTTAGGCATGCATATTTTAACCCATTTTTTTATCCACACATTTTAGGTGAGGTTCTGGTTGTGGAAGGCCAAGCAGCAGAGCCATTTAGCACAGACAGTGCACAAAGACTTATTGGCCAGATAATGTTGTGGAATGGCCAAATTGATCAAATGCGTGACCAAATAGACAGCATGAGGAATCGGCTGGACACCATGCAACAGGAAATGAAGAACATGATTGATGTTTTGGGCAGAATATAATAACGTTTTACCTAAAAACATCAATCATGTTCTTCATTTCATTGTCAAGTTTGTGTATTCTTAAATTTTTTAAGTTTAAAAAAAAAAAAAAAAAAAAACAAATTTGCAAATGCACACGGTGTGTCATCATGTGCTATCTTCCATCAGGAGATATCAATGTACTTGTTTTGTGTTTGCAACCCCTTCATCATAAAAATGTTAGTTTGTGAGAGGAACAAAGGGATTGCACACATAAAACATGTACATTGCTCCCCCATGATGGGAGATAGCACATGTTGACTTGAACCTTTTTTAATACCCAATTTTGAGCATCTGCAAATTGTAGGCTTAACAAGAGTGACATCACCAGCACCGTTATTAACATGTTGAACTTTGTAAGTTCTTTTTTTTTTGTATGTTTTTAAAAACACTGTTGTTAATTCTAATTTTGTAAACAAGGTCTATTTTTGTTTAAATATGCCTAAAATGAGGGCGCATGCGCGGAGGCTCTGATGGCAGTGTAGGACCAGAGCTCCGCACAGAGCTGGCCATACAGCAGAAATAAAAGGCAGGCAGGGCCGATCCTAGGGTCACCGGCGCCTGGGTGCAGAAATATTTCTGGCGCCCCCACATGGGCGTGGTCATCTTACCAACTCCACCCCTTTACAAATGATTCTATGGCAATGACTCAAATACAGAGCTGCTCCCCTAAGAAGTCTTTGTTACCCTGAAATCCTCCCATGATCTCTTAACAATAAAGAAAATACAGGAAGAGAGAACACTAATGAGACCTGGAGGGGAGACTCTCTGATCCACACACAGAGGGCTTCTGTTAGAAAGAGTCCCCAGACATAATACAGGATACACTCAAAGACTGCAGACATGATACAAGAGCTGGACAGAGACTGTAGACATGGTACAGGAATTGGTCAGAGACTGCAGACATAGTACAGGAGATGGTCAGAGACTGCAGACATGGTACAGGAGATGATCAGAGACTGCAGACATAATACAGGAGTTGATCAGAGACTGCAGACATAGTACAGGAGATGAACAGAGACTGCAGACATGGTACAGGATATAATCAGAGACTGCAGACATAGTACAGGAGATGATCAGAGACTGCAGACATAGTACAGGAGATGATCAGAGACTGCAGACATAGTACAGGAGATGAACAGAGACTGCAGACATGGTACAGGAGATAATCAGAGACTGCATACATGGTACAGGAGATGATCAGAGACTGCAGACATAATACAGGAGATTATCAGAGACTGCAGACATAGTACAGGAGATGATCAGAGACTGCAGACGTGGTACAGGAGATGATCAGAGACTGCAGACATAGTACAGGGAATGATCAGAGACTGCAGACATAGTACAGGAGATGGTCAGAGACTGCAGACATAGTACAGGGGATGATCAGAGACTGCAGACATAGTACAGGAGATGGTCAGAGACTGCAGACATAGTACAGGAGATGATCAGAGACTGCAGACATGATACAAGAGATGGTCAGAAACTGCAAACATAATACAGGAGATGGTCGGAGACTACAGACAAGATAGAATAGATGGTCAGAGACTGCAGACATGATACAAGAGACAGTCAGACACCGCAGACATGGTACAGAAGCTGGTCAGAGATTGCAGACATGATACAAGAGATGGTCAGAGACTGTAGACATGATACAAGAGACAGTCAGAAACTGCAGACATGGTACAGGAGATGGTCAGAGACTGCAGACATGGTACAGGAGATGGTCAGAGACTGCAGACATAGTAAAGGAGATGATCAGAGACTGCAGACATGATACAAGAGACAGTCAGAGACTGCAGACATGGTACAGGAGATGATCAGAGACTGCAGACATGGTACAGGAGTTGGTCAGAGACTGCAGACATGATACAGGAGATTATCAGAGACTGTAGACATGGTACAGGAGTTGGTCAGAGACTGCAGACATGATACAGGAGATAATCAGAGACTGCAGACATGGTACAGGAGTTGGTCAGAGACTGCAGACATGATACAGGAGATGGTCAGAGACTGCAGACATGGTACAGGAGTTGGTCAGAGACTGCAGACATGATACAGGAGATGATCAGAGACTGCAGACATGGTACAGGAGATGATCAGAGACTGCAGACATAGTACAGGAGATGATCAGAGACTGTAGACATAGTACAGGAGATGATCAGAGACTGCAGACATGATACAAGAGACAGTCAGAGACTGTAGACATGGTACAGGAGATGGTCAGAGACTGCAGACATGGTACAGGAGTTGGTCAGAGACTGCAGACATGGTACAGGAGATGATCAGAGACTGCAGACATGGTACAGGAGATGATCAGAGACTGCAGACATAGTACAGGAGATGATCAGAGACTGCAGACATGGTACAGGAGATGATCAGAGACTGTAAACATAGTACAGGGGATGATCAGAGACTGCAGACATGGTACAGGAGATGATCAGAGACTGTAGACATGATACAAGAGACAGTCAGAGACTGCAGACATGGTACAGGAGATGATCAGAGACTGTAGACATAGTACAGGAGATGATCAGAGACTGCAGACATGGTACAGGAGATGATCAGAGACTGCAGACATAGTAGAGGACATGGTCAGAGACTGTAGACATGATACAAGAGACAGTCAGAGACTGCAGACATGGTACAGGAGATGATCAGAGACTGTAGACATAGTACAGGAGATGATCAGAGACTGCAGACATGGTACAGGAGATGATCAGAGACTGCAGATATGGTACAAGAGAAGGTCAGAGACTGCAGATATAATACAGGAGATGGTCAGAGACTGCAGACATAGTACAGGAGATGATCAGAGACTGCAGACATAGTACAGGAGATGATCAGAGACTGCAGACATAGTACAGGAGATGATTAGAGACTGCAGACATGATACAGGAGATGGTCAGAGACTGCAGACATGATACAAGAGAAGGTCAGAGACTGCAGATATAATACAGGAGATGGTCAGAGACTGCAGACATAGTAGAGGACATGGTCAGAGACTGTAGACATGATACAAGAGACAGTCAGAGACTGCAGACATGGTACAGGAGATGATCAGAGACTGTAGACATAGTACAGGAGATGATCAGAGACTGCAGACATGGTACAGGAGATGATCAGAGACTGCAGATATGATACAAGAGAAGGTCAGAGACTGCAGACATGGTACAAGAGAAGGTCAGAGACTGTAGATATAATACAGGAGATGGTCAGAGACTGCAGACATGATACAAGAGAAGGTCGGAGACTGCAGATATAATACAGGAGATGGTCAGAGACTGCAGACATGGTACAGGAGATGATCAGAGACTGTAGACATAGTACAGGAGATGATCAGAGACTGCAGACATGGTACAGGAGATGATCAGAGACTGCAGATATGGTACAAGAGAAGGTCAGAGACTGCAGATATAATACAGGAGATGGTCAGAGACTGCAGACATAGTACAGGAGATGATCAGAGACTGCAGACATAGTACAGGAGATGATCAGAGACTGCAGACATAGTACAGGAGATGATTAGAGACTGCAGACATGATACAGGAGATGGTCAGAGACTGCAGACATGATACAAGAGAAGGTCAGAGACTGCAGATATAATACAGGAGATGGTCAGAGACTGCAGACATAGTAGAGGACATGGTCAGAGACTGTAGACATGATACAAGAGACAGTCAGAGACTGCAGACATGGTACAGGAGATGATCAGAGACTGTAGACATAGTACAGGAGATGATCAGAGACTGCAGACATGGTACAGGAGATGATCAGAGACTGCAGATATGATACAAGAGAAGGTCAGAGACTGCAGACATGGTACAAGAGAAGGTCAGAGACTGTAGATATAATACAGGAGATGGTCAGAGACTGCAGACATGATACAAGAGAAGGTCAGAGACTGCAGATATAATACAGGAGATGGTCAGAGACTGCAGTTCCTATGGACATTAGTAGATAATGGCCGATTGGCCCTCTCACCTGACCCAGCGATGGTTCCTCTGATCAGGAGTAAGCTCACTCTGAATTGCCCGTGGTGACTCCGCTGGGTAGCACCCAGATCTGTATTCTGGCAATGACTCCATTCCTTTCTCCGCCAGGGATGGCACCAGGCTGTGTGGCTTTCCCTCTGGCTCCTGTATCTCTCTCTCTCCCATTCAGCTGAGCCTGCTGTGTGGACTGCAGTTTCCGTGTTACAGTGGGGCTGCCAGTCCTCGGGACTACATGTCCCACAATCCTCTTCTCCTTTTTCTATTCTATTTTTCCCTGGCTGATATGAAGGCGGGGGAAGAAACATAGTGGGAGGCTGTGCTGGCCAGCGCCGCTCACTAGTATAGCAATGCACGTGCGGAGGAGAGGGAGAGGGAGGGGGAGGGGAAGGGGCGAAAGAAGAGCCTGCAGCTGCAGTGACGTCACTAGGGTTGGTGTCACCAGGTGCGGTATTACATGGTGTCACCCTCCTTCCACCAACTTTAGTCACCCTTCAGTACAGACCTCCCTCCACTAAGTATAGACCCCCACTAAGTATAAACCCCTCTCTCAGTACAGACCCCCCTTCATCAGTATAGACCCCCCCAGGACAAACCACCCCCACTCCATTAGTAGACCCCCACCAGGACAACCCCCCCTCCATTAGTACAGATCCCCCCAGGACAAAGTCCCCCTTCATTAGTACAGACCCCCCCAGGACAACCCCCCTCCATTAGTACAGACCCCCCCAGGACAACCCCCCTCCATTAGTACAGACCCCCAGGACAAACCCCCCCTCTATTAGTATAGACCCCCAGGACAAACCCCACATTAGTACAGACCGCCCCCCCAGGACAACCCCCCCATTAGTACAGACCGCCCCCCCAGGACAACACCCCCATTAGTACAGACCGCCCCCCCCAGGACAACCCCCCCATTAGTACAGACCGCCCCCCCAGGACAACCCCACATTAGTACAGACCGCCCCCCCAGGACAACCCCCCCATTAGTACAGACCGCCCCCCCAGGACAACCCCCCATTAGTACAGACCGCCCCCCCAGGACAACCCCCCCATTAGTACAGACCGCCCCCCCGGACAACCCCCCCATTAGTACAGACCGCCCCCCCAGGACAACCCCCCCATTAGTACAGACTGCCCCCCCAGGACAACCCCCCCCATTAGTACAGACCGCCCCCCCAGGACAACCCCACATTAGTACAGACCGCCCCCCCAGGACAACCCCACATTAGTACAGACCGCCCCCCCAGGACAACCCCCCCATTAGTACAGACCGCCCCCCCAGGACAACCCCCCCATTAGTACAGACCGCCCCCCCAGGACAACCCCCCCATTAGTACAGACCGCCCCCCCAGGACAACCCCCCCATTAGTACAGACCGCCCCCCCAGGACAACCCCCCCATTAGTACAGACCGCCCCCCCAGGACAACCCTCCCATTAGTACAGACCGCCCCCAGGACAACCCCCCCATTAGTACAGACCGCCCCCCCCAGGACAACCCCCCCATTAGTACAGACCGCCCCCCCAGGACAACCCCCCCATTAGTACAGACCGCCCCCCCAGGACAACCCCCCCATTAGTACAGACCGCCCCCCCAGGACAACCCCCCCATTAGTACAGACCGCCCCCCCCAGGACAACCCCCCCATTAGTACAGACCGCCCCCCCAGGACAACCCCCCCATTAGCACAGACCGCCCCCCCAGGACAACCCCCCCATTAGTACAGACCGCCCCCCCAGGACAACCCCCCCATTAGCACAGACCGCCCCAGGGACAAACCTCCCTCTATCAGTACAGACAGACACATTAACACCCGGGCAGCAGCTAGAGAGGACAGTGTGCAGCCGTGAACAGATCGAGACAGGCTGCAGGCATCAGCTTAGGCGGGAGTGAGAGACAGCGGAGGAGAGAGAGAACCTGTGTCAGGCTGCAGGCACGGGCCGCCCCCCCCCCCTCCCCACTCCCCCCAGCGAACTCACTGCGCGGCTGGTCTCTCTCAACACAGAGACCAGCCGCTCCGATCTCCGGCGGCTGCTCTCCTCTGACAGGAGGAAGAGGAGGGAGGGGGGACAGGCTCTAGCAATGTAAAGCACAGCGGCGCCGGCGCTGCCGCTCCGCGGCGGTGAGCTGCTGCGGACAGAGCTACTTCTGGACACGGAGGGGAGGAGGAGGAGGGAAGGGATCACTCTGGCGCTTCAGCGCCCCCACCTCTCTGGCGCCTGGGTGCACTGCACCCCGTGCACCCGCCTGGGACCGGCCCTGAAGGCAGGTAAAGGCTTTCAGGAGTTCCCAAAATAACAGGAACAGATTGAGGAGACCCCAGGGCACCTTTCTACATAGATAAGATAAGAAGAAAAAGCTGTGCATCTTATCTTAAAGTCCTTTGAAAAGCGAGTCATTCTCCACAAATGGCGGGAGTACCTCAGATAACAGTTCAGTCAGGAGCTGAGGTATCCACAGCAGGCAGGCAAATTCTTAACCCTGCGACTCTCTCATATGTTCCACAATTATCAGGATTAGTTCCTTCTCTTAATATGTCATCTCCTGAAACTGCAGTAACTTTGATAGAACGTTCTGTGGGAATTATGGAAATGCACTCGCTGGATGCTAACCCTATTTACCCTGACTCTATAACTGTACAAACAGTGCAGACTCCTGAGGTAACTTTTAATGTGACTGAATTATTTGCTAGAATCTCTGAATTGCTAGACAAAGGACTAACCCAAAACGCTGACAGAATTACAGGGGAAATAAGGGCAAATTTCCAGTCCCTGGGAAAAAGAATTGAACATATAGAACACAAGCTAGATGTCACTATCTCCAAGACAACTCAGAATACTGATCATTTGCAGTTTATGCAAGAACAGCTTGACACTGCTCAGACTCGTATTGACGACCTTGAGAACCGATCGAGGAGGGATAATTTTCGGATCAGAGGACTACCAGAATCAATTTCTGATGTACAAACAGCAGTTCAAGATATTATCAAATCCTTGATCCCTTCAGTTCCAGCTCATAAATTAGAACTGGATAGGGCACACAGGTCCCTTGGCCCTTTGAGGAAGGATGGATCCCCAAGAGACATTGTAGTAAAACCACATTATTATTCTATCAAAGAAGAAGTGATGAAGAGATCTCGTCAACAGGAACAGATTCAGTATCAAAATAGCTAGTGGGTGTAGGGACAGGGGATTATAACGGTGCTAAAGGTCAGAAAATACAAAAAAGAAAGAAGAAAAGGTTTTTTTTTTTTAAAAAGGCAAAAAATCACAAAGTTTATTGGTAATAGTACATACATAAAAAAACACATAAGAATCAATTTACACTTAGAATAAATATGTATAGCAATAAAAAGAACTGCGCTATAAAATTATAATAAAAAACTGTGCTAAAAATAAAAAATGAATACATGAAATGACTCAAAAATTGTGTTACATTCACCTCTTAATTACATCTGTGAACCCAAATAGCAACACAATAGCAATCAGATGGCTTGATACATCCGAAATTATCGTGAAGCACTTAATACAAATTAGACAAGTGACAGAAACCAAAAAGTCTGTGAAATTAGAAATGGCTCAGGAAATCAACAGTCCTTAGTGTAAAACAAATCCACCGATAGTGATTGAAGACTTGTAGTGAAAAAGTATCTCGTGAACAGAAATCCACCACCTATAACAATATGTGCTTACCAGAGGTAAGCTATATTGAAGCTTATACTCGAAATCCACTCCGTGGGGACACCAACAACGATCTCGGTATGGAGGAGGATCGTCCGGAATCCACCAATAGAAAGGTCGAATATTCAACAATGGACACCCAGGGAAATAAAAAGTATATCCTCCATAGTGTGAATCCGTATAGAGCAGTTTATTTAAAAATAAAAAAGCGCACTTACTACAAATAGCGAGTAACAGCGTATAAAAATCAGCCGGCCGGCCTGCATACACCCGTTCACTGTAGGTGGAAACGATGACGTCAGCGCGTCTGCCTTCCGACGTACGTTTCGTCCTATTGGACGTTGTCATAGGAACGGGCGACGCACTGACTCATCGCTCCTTAAATACATACATAGAACCACCCCTCGTTCTGACGCTCTGGTGGCCACATCCTGGTTCTAAACCAGGAAGTACTCAAGGTGAAACCAAGCCTCACTTTGATGGCAAACGAATAACGTTAGTCAGCCCTATCTTGCAGCGAACAGGGGGCTGGTGTACATAAAACAAATAATCACTTCAACATTTAAAAAGTAAGGTTTCCTCATTGCTAGAGGGACTGAAAGCATATATGAGTATTCCTTAAAAGGTGTACAACATGAACGCACTACCTTGGCTTCATCAAAAATTACAATTAAAAAATATTATAACCACCTAACAGGGTACTATTCCAAATTCTGCCTATAAACGACTTAAGGAAACGCCATCTAGTGGAGAATGTTGAACTATGCATGCCAATAAATAGCATATATATTTCACTTGGGAACTAATAAAAAATTAATAAAAAATATTAAATTTTACTTAATATTAAGACATCCCCAGAGCCATATACCACTCTGCGGTGAAGACAAAATTATATGATTCCCCTGTTAAAATATTGAAGAGTATACAAAATAATAATCATAAAAACCGGGAAGTAGCCATATAAACCATATAGGTCCCCGCATGCTTGACTGATAGCCATGTAAAAATTATGATACTAAATAAGGAGGAAAAAAATGCCCCGAATGAAAATGGAGCAAATCAACTAACTAATAAACTTACACATATACCTAACAGGTAATAGTGAACAGATAGGTCAAAAGAAACTTCAGGGTACCTAATAAATTATTGGAGGATTACTAAAACTTAGGATGGTCCAAACCTCAAAACATATGTATCTCCATCACAAGGATGTACAACCCCTAAGGCTATAATGACCAAAATTGGCCCCAAATATCGGAACCACTGGAGGTGTATATTAATAAATATGTATACTGCATGTGACCCAAGATGTTGTAGAATAGGCCAGATGGAAGTGGCCGTCAAAATGGGGGCTCGATTTCCTACATGTTTCGCCAAGACATTGGCTTCCTCAGGGAACAAGAGCTCAAATATGTAAAAAAGGGTCTGTATATGAGGATATAAAAAACATCATGTGAGCAAAATCGTTTAACAATGCAGTGTTTAATATATACTCAAGAAAATCAAAATTGTGGCTAGATAATCATGCAACAAGGCGGCCCCACTGGTAACGGTAACGCAAACGTACCTGGAACGCCGACTCCCAGAGAGGGGGGGCCGCGGAGGGCGTCACCACAGGGGAATAACGGGCAGGCCGCGCCGTATAATTGTGCCTGCAGGGGGCGCACAGTAAACCTGGCAGAGGAATGTATTGAAAATATGTGAGTAGATGTTATGTTTAGCATATAGGGGACTGAAGATGATGCAGTTATGCATCATTTGCATAAAGCGAAGAAATGTATATATCTATATAATATAAAAAAGTGTAAAAACTCACAATTTTCTTTAAAAACAATAAATTGCAGTAGACACAAGGTGCCTGTAGATGGATGCACACACACAGCAAAGCAATTAGCGGAATCAGCAGTAAATTAGGAAAAATGGCCTAGATGGAAGAATGAGTTGCTATTAAGATAGAGTTTAGTGAACATTATAAACTAGGCAGGGAAAAGAATCAACAACAGGGAACTTACCTAGTAAGGTACCCTGCCAGATAGGGGTCTCGAATTGATGCAATCAAATGCATAAGATGTATTAGAAAAACACCGATTACAATGTATCCTAGGGAAAGATGGATATAAAGGGGAAAGTTAGGGCGGCATAGACTATATTAAGAGGAATAATGGGACTGCTAAGGGGACAGAAGACAAATTTACCTGGTAAGACACAAAGCAGGGGATGTGACTTTAAGGAAATCGATGTTGAGGATTACTCAGGGAATGGATGGTAAGTCCTAAATAGCTCTTGTAAGGAATGATTGAAGGCTCAGTGAATAGTGAGATGGGGACAGAATTGTGCTGAATGTCCTAAGGAAAAAAGGAATTACCTTATTGCTGTGTGTGGAATGTGTATAGGCACGTCCGTCGTCCAGCAGAAGGGCTGGGGGACTGGCCGGTTACTTATGTACCCCCCACACCTGATCAAAAAATGATCAGGTGTGCGGACGCAGGTGAAGGGCGTCCGCGTCTGCGCACAAAGCGGTGCCACGGAACAACAAGTTCCGACATGCACCGCGTGCGCATGCTCAGAGCAGGCGGACCGCTTGGCGAATGAGAGGATGGGACGCCAAGGAATGGGAGGTACCAAGGCGTCACCACCTCCCATCAGCCGATGGAGAAGAGGGGACCAGAGAGTCTGAGTGTGACGCGGGCACCCAGGGCAGACAAGAATAGTCTGCCCCGGGCGTCCGTACAGGCACGAACAGCGCTGGCAATGCACCTCCCGAGGGGGGAAGCCAGCAACACGTCTCCCCACCAGGACGTAGGGGGACCAGGAAGAGGATGCGATCCGGCAGTGGGGCACACCAAGTGCAAGACTAGAAGTGGGCAGAGACACAGGGTGGGGGGGCATGGCCTCCACTAAGCAGGCCGTCCACAGCGGTCCATGGGGACAGCGGGAGATACCTGTGTGTCGGCACACAATATCACGCCACAGAGTGTATAACAGACATAGAGAACCACAGAGTCCTAGTTGTACAAGGAGAAATATAGAAAAGACAATTCTTGTATGACACGGACTAAAATCAAAAAGGACATATGGGTCAAAGAGGTATGTTGATACAGATATCAATATCAAAACTTCACATATCAATGAATACAAATAAAAATAGAAAATTACACAAAAACACATGTATGAAAATAGAAATGTTAGTATGAAGGGAAGTAGAGTAATGGCAAATGACAGAGGTCATGGTGGTAAAGAGTGTCATAAGGGAACTGAAAAGGGGAACCGCAAGTGGAGCCATGGCAGAAATCCGGAAAAGCTGAGAAACAGCTTGTTTACCACCATGACCTCTGTCATTTGCCATTACTCTACTTCCCTTCATACTAACATTTCTATTTTCATACATGTGTTTTTGTGTAATTTTCTATTTTTATTTGTATTTATTGATATGTGAAGTTTTGATATTGATATCTGTATCAACATACCTCTTTGACCCATATGTCCTTTTTGATTTTAGTCCGTGTCATACAAGAATTGTCTTTTCTATATTTCTCCTTGTACAACTAGGACTCTGTGGTTCTCTATGTCTGTTATACACTCTGTGGCGTGATATTGTGTGCCGACACACAGGTATCTCCCGCTGTCCCCATGGACCCCTGTGGACGGCCTGGTTAGTGGAGGCCATGCCCCCCCACCCTGTGTCTCTGCCCACTTCTAGTCTTGCACTTGGTGTGCCCCACTGCCGGATCGCATCCTCTTCCTGGTCCCCCTACGTCCTGGTGGGGAGACGTGTTGCTGGCTTCCCCCCTCGGGAGGTGCATTGCCAGCGCTGTTCGTGCCTGTACGGACGCCCGGGGCAGAGTATTCTTGTCTGCCCTGGGTGCCCGCGTCACACTCAGACTCTCTGGTCCCCTCTTCTCCATCGGCTGATGGGAGGTGGTGACGCCTTGGTACCTCCCATTCCTTGGCGTCCCATCCTCTCATTCGCCAAGCGGTCCGCCTGCTCTGAGCATGCGCACGCGGTGCATGTCGGAACTTGTTGTTCCGTGGCACCGCTTTGTGCGCAGACGCGGACGCCCTTCACCTGCGTCCGCACACCTGATCATTTTTTGATCAGGTGTGGGGGGTACATAAGTAACCGGCCAGTCCCCCAGCCCTTCTGCTGGACGACGGACGTGCCTATACACATTCCACACACAGCAATAAGGTAATTCCTTTTTTCCTTAGGACATTCAGCACAATTCTGTCCCCATCCTACTATTCACTGAGCCTTCAATCATTCCTTACAGGAGCTATTTAGGACTTACCATCCATTCCCTGAGTAATCCTCAACATCGATTTCCTTAAAGTCACATCCCCTGCTTTGTGTCTTACCAGGTAAATTTGTCTTCTGTCCCCTTAGCAGTCCCATTATTCCTCTTAATATAGTCTATGCCGCCCTAACTTCCCCTTTATATCCATCTTTCCCTAGGATACATTGTAATCTGTGTTTTTCTAATACATCTTATGCATTTGATTGCATCAATTCGAGACCCCTATCTGGCAGGGTACCTTACTAAGTAAGTTCCCTGTTGTTGATTCTTTTCCCTGCCTAGTTTATAATGTTCACTAAACTCTATCTTAATAGCAACTCATTCTTCCATCTAGGCCATTTTTCCTAATTTACTGCTGATTCCGCTAATTGCTTTGCTGTGTGTGTGCATCCATCTACAGGCACCTTGTGTCTACTGCAATTTATTGTTTTTAAAGAAAATTGTGAGTTTTTACACTTTTTTATATTATATAGATATATACATTTCTTCGCTTTATGCAAATGATGCATAACTGCATCATCTTCAGTCCCCTATATGCTAAACATAACATCTACTCACATATTTTCAATACATTCCTCTGCCAGGTTTACTGTGCGCCCCCTGCAGGCACAATTATACGGCGCGGCCTGCCCGTTATTCCCCTGTGGTGACGCCCCCCGCGGCCCCCCCTCTCTGGGAGTTGGCGTTCCAGGTACGTTTGCGTTACCGTTACCAGTGGGGCCGCCTTGTTGCATGATTATCTAGCCACAATTTTGATTTTCTTGAGTATATATTAAACACTGCATTGTTAAACGATTTTGCTCACATGATGTTTTTTATATCCTCATATACAGACCCTTTTTTACATATTTGAGCTCTTGTTCCCTGAGGAAGCCAATGTCTTGGCGAAACATGTAGGAAATCGAGCCCCCATTTTGACGGCCACTTCCATCTGGCCTATTCTACAACATCTTGGGTCACATGTAGTATACATATTTATTCTAAGTGTAAATTGATTCTTATGTGTTTTTTTATGTATGTACTATTACCAATAAACTTTGTAATTTTTTGCCTTTTTAAAAAAAAAAAACCTTTTCTTCTTTCTTTTTTGTATTTTCTGACCTTAGCACCGTTATAATCCCCTGTCCCTACACCCACTAGCTATTTTGATTATTTCGGGGATGAGGTGCTGTATCCCATGGTACCATCTAGCCACCATTACACAGATTCAGTATCAAGGGTCAGATATCCAAATATTTGCAGATATTTCCCCCTACACCATACAAAAGAGACGATCATTAAAACCCCTCTTGGCAGCACTCACTAAGAAAGATATTAAATATCGTTGGGCCTTTCCGTTTGCCCTGAAATTTACTTACAAAGGCAAACAACATGCATTTCATAGCTTTTCAGAGGGTGAACGTTTGCTGTTGGACTTGAAGCTCATTACACTTGAATCTGACATGGAAACAGCACCCACACAACAGGGTTCAGCTAAACGTCAATCCCCTACAAGCCCACCTCCTTCACGTTGGAATAAAGCTAAATACAGGAGAGTCAAGGATAACCTCCCACCCTGATGAGGAGTCTCATAACTATTCTGTGTGAAAATTTCTAATTTCTTTTTTTTTTTTCTTCTTTTTTGCCATGTTCCTCAGACCAGGAAGAGAAAAACGTTTTTTTTTTTTGTTTGTTTTTTCTTCCCCCCTTTTTTTTTTGTGTTCATAAATATCGAACCTAGACTGACTTGATTCTTGCTAAAAAAGACTATTACAGGAATATAGTTCAGTGGTTTTTGCATAGTTTATCTGAGTCAAAGACTTTACCACTTACACTGAAACCTAGTCAGTTTGGACTTATAGTTTTTTTTTTTTTTTCCCTTCTCAATTTTTCCCCTAGCTAGATAGTTTGGATTGCTATCTCAAAAGGGGGTTCCTGTTAGCGGGTCCTGTACTTTGAATATTTTATAATTTTTTCATATGCTGTCACTGGCCGGTGCTGATGCATTGTGCCTGTGCCTACTACTCAAACCAGTTATTTGCTGCTTTGTGTGGTAGGTTTCTAGCCCTTTTTATGGGCTGTTTAAATATTTTTGTTCTGAATGAGGGGAGGGAGTCTTATTCCTCCCCACATTCCTGGCCTGGTTATGGCCTTTCGGTGCTTTATATATCCATGATGTCTCTTTATGCCTATTCTTTTTTTTCTTTTCTTCTAACCTCTTTTTTCTTCTAGCCTGTCTGACGATTGGAATTCCTTATAAGGTGTATTTAGAAGTGTTAATCCCAATAATAGTAAACAATTTTTTCTTCTCTGCTTTTTCTACCACATGAAATGGGGTAGATGACTGTGGATTGGTCAGCGTTATTTTCTTTTTGATCCATGGCTGGTAGTAATGCTACTAATTCCCCCCTACGTATTATCTCCCATAATACTCAGGGGTTGAATTCCCCAGTCAAGAGACGGAAGGCCTTTCAGGTCTACCGTGCTTGTCACATTGATGTAGTTCTCCTACAGGAGACTCATTTTTCACTGCGGTACACCCCCCCATTTTTACATGCACATTTCCCAGTATTTTATTTGGCTAATGCTGAAAACAAAACGAAGGGAGTAGCGATTATATTTTCTAAACAATGTAAATTTAATTTTAAAATGGAACACAAGGACCCGGAAGGAAGTTTTTTATTGGTTAAAGGTACGATTGATGATAAGTTATATACTTTCATTTCTTACTATGCTCCTAATAAAGGACAAACACAGTTCTTCAGACAATTGTTTAAGACCCTTGGCCCACTTATGGAAGGTGTAATAATTATGGGAGGTGATTCTAATACAGCGTTTGATACTGGTCTGGATAAATCTAATCCACTTAAAGCACAATCAGTTAGACCCAGCAGAGCTAGTTTACAAATAGCGCAAATGATTTTTCAATCAGGGTTAACTGACAATTGGAGGGAACTAAATCCAAACATACGAGATTTTACTCACTACTCAAATCCACACCAGTCTTATTCACGTATAGATCACATCTTTGTCTCTATACATCATATTCCATTGGCCATTACATCCTCTATCTTAGACGTAGCTTGGTCAGACCATTCCATGGTTCTATTAACCGTAAGAAGGGATAATTATGGACAACAGGGTTCTCATTGGACTCTTAATCAATCTATGATGCAGGACCCCATTATAGTGTCTGAAATACAGGAGGCTCTGCAGGAATACTTTTGCTTTAATGATGTGGGTGATATTTCTGCAGAAACTCTATGGGCGGCTCACAAGGTGACCATTAGAGGTAAACTAAGATTGGAGAGTGATTTTATTAATTTAAGTAAACATCATATAAGAGATCCCTCCAATGTTCCTATTTCCAAGCTAGATGCGTCTCGGACGGCCCTGAATTTGGCTCTCACAACAAAGGAGGATAAATCTATCAGATGGTCTGGGGCCAAGTTTTACCAGACCAAAGACAAAATAGGAACCATGCTAGCACATAAATTGTCTCCTAGGCTTCGTTCACACGCTCTTCCTAAAATTAAACAGGCGGATGGTACCTTTACCCTAAATTCACAGCGCATAATGAAGGGATTCCAAGACTTTTATGCTGAGTTATATAAGGCAGAGACAAATTCTAACCCCACTAAAATAGACGAGTTCCTAGATAACTTACATCTTCCAAAACTAACGACTACTCATAAAGCAGAAATGGATGCTCCCATATCCATTGAGGAGGTGTCAGAAGTTATAAAAGCCTTAAAGGGTGCTACAGCTCCAGGGCCTGATGGCTTCTCTACCCCTTATTATAAAACCTTTTCTGATCTTCTAACCCCCTACCTCACTAGATTCTTCAACTCCATGACTAAGGGCACTGGGATAGGTAATCAACTCAATATGGCATATATTTCTGTAATCCCAAAACTAGATAAAGACACCAGCCAAATAGAGAATTATAGACCTATCTCTCTAATTAATAATGATCTTAAAATATTGACCAAAATATTAGCTAACCGATTGGCTTCATTTATAGGACTATATATTGATAAAGATCAGGTGGGGTTCATCCCTGGTAGACAGGGTCCTGATCAAGTGCGAAGGACGGTTGATCTTATATCAATAATGCAATCAGAATGGGATGGGAGTCAAAAACAAGAAGGAATGCTATTATCGCTGTACCTCCAGAAGGCATTCGATTCATTTTCATGGTCATATCTTTTTGCAGTCCTTAGAAGATGGGGATTTGGACCAAATATTTTAGGAATCTTGGAAGCCTTATATTCAACACCAGTAGCCAGAGTCAGACTTCAGGGAATTTTCTCTGACCCAATTAGGATTGGCAGGGGCACACGACAGGGCTGCCCCCTCTCACCCCTGATATTTGCTATAATGATTGAAACCTTGGCAATAGCCATTCGTAATAATCCAAATATCAGGGGGATTCAGTGTGGCCAAAACAATCATAAATGCGCCCTGTTCGCTGATGATCTTCTGCTATTTTTATCCTCCCCAATTTCCTCTTTACACAAGATATGTTCATTGCTCAATGAATTTGCGTCAATTTCAGGACTAAGAGTGAATATGTCTAAATCTCAGGCTCTCAATGTATCCCTCCCAAGCTCTATGGTCTCCCAATTACAGGAAACATATGAATTTAGCTGGAGTAATTCATCAATTAAATATTTGGTAATTAATATAACTCCCAAGATTGAGAATCTGTATCAAGCAAATTACCCCCCAATGTATCGAAAACTTGAGGCTGATCTCAAGACTTGGGAGTCACACAATATTGCCTGGATTGGTAGAATTAATTCGGTCAAGATGACCTTATTGCCTAGACTTTTGTATTTTTTTCGATCCCTTCCTATCCCGATTAGAAGGGACCATCTAAAAACATTTCAAGGTAAACTTAATAAATTTATTTGGAACAAGAAAGGTTCACGTCTATCAAACCGTAACTTATTTAATCTCCCTAAGCAAGGTGGATTGGGTTTTCCAAACCTCCTTTGGTACTATCAAGCAGCCCGATTAGCACAATTGTCCGTTATATATCTTAAAACTGAGCGACCAGATTGGATATTAATAGAAAGCCAAGCAGCTCCTACATTCCCCATGGAATATCTACTATGGTGTCCTCCCAGGAACAGGCCTCCAATAATGTCACCAACCCTTTCACAATCCCTTTCTTTGTGGGATTCCCTTAGGAAGCTTCCTTCCCTGGTTTCTGAAATACAACCATTAGCTCATCTGTTCCAAAACCCTCTATTCCAACATGGCATGGATGTTGAGGCCTTCAAGTGGTGGAGGGACAAGGGGGTGTACCGCATTGGTCAATTTTTTTCTTGCACAGGCCCACTACCCCTTAAACATTTTATAGATGAACTAGATCTTCCCTCTACAGAAAAGTCTAGATTTTACCAGATATCAAGCTTTGTTCACTCTTTATGGAAAACTAAACCTAATCCCCCAAGATTTACGGCATATGAAGGTTGGTGTGCACAAGCCACGAAACGGAAGGGAGGGACTTCTGTGATCTATGCTTCACTTGCTTCCAATTCTGTAAAATTACCATACATGTTGGCCTGGGAGAAAGACCTTCAGACTGATTGGGATCTGGAAGACTGGTATGAGAACTATTCTCATTTGATCAAAGGTTTATATAATATTTCACTCATCGAAGCTAATGTTAAAATATTCACGAGATGGTACTTGGTTCCCACAAGATTGGCAGCAATGTTTCCTTCCACTTCACCCTTATGCTTTAGAGGCTGTCAGGGAATAGGTTCTATAATTCACATATGGTGGGAATGTCCCAGAATCTGAGGATTTTGGAATAGGGTCTTCCACATCATACGAAAGGTTACAGGTTGTGCTATCTCTCAAACACCAGCGATTGCCTTGCTGAATGGATTCTTGCCGCATGTCTCTAAAATCACCCGTAAATTTATTCTGTTTATATTGACAGGAGCCAAATTGACTATTGCCAAAGCATGGAAGAAGTCTTCGGTATCTCTATTGTCCATGAAAAGGAAGATTTCATGGATAATGGAACAAGAAAAAATGGTTAGTTCCTTATTGGACAAGACCACACAATTTGAAGCCACTTGGGAACCCTGGGCTCGGTTTATAGGAATTTCTCTGATACCGGACATAGGTAGCAACACCAATCGCTGATTTTTGAGTTTCACATCGAAAAGACAGGCATTCTATACTCTTTTTCTGTACGTTTTCTTTATCTTCTTTCTTCTCCCCTAGTCTCTTTCCTTTAAATATCTTCTTTTTATGTTTTAGGAACAGTATAAGTTACATAGAAATTCTCAAGTTTATATACTAATTTTTCATACTAGGGTCAGAATGTCTATTTTTGATATTTTTGATATAATGGGAACATTATATTGTACCCCTGATAAATTCCATAATAATCTTTGAGCTGGATATAATAGATTGTTAATACCTCCTCTCCTCTCTCAAATAAAAGTTTATAAGAGAAAAAAATGGTTAATGAGAGGGAGAATCCTCACCTCTCCTTGGACACAGTGTGATCCCCTTTGGGGTGTCGAAGGGGGAGTGAGGCTTCAACATATCTTACAATAAGCAGGTGTACAATTTGAAATTGAATGGATATAGTCAAAGTTAAGAGTTTACATTATATTACTTATACTTTATTTCTTTATATTGTTAGTGCTGTTTACCACAGTAATAAGACAACCAATAGACTGTGATCACATATTTTGAATTCGCTGTGAAATATATTGTACTAATTTTTTGTTATGCTGATTATACTGTACTATTTTTTCAATGATGATAATAAAAAACTTGAATGAGAAAAATATGCCTAAAATAACAAACAAACAAAAAATTTGTTTAAAAAACAAAAAACAAAAAAAAAAAAAAAACACGTTTCCAAAAAATGCACCTTTCAATGTGCACACAGTAAAATGTTTTTACTACTACAATGTATGTGGCTGATTATTTATCAATAAGATGTTTTGCTAATTTTTGTGTGGTTACAGTGACAAAGGGCCTTTTTAACTAAATAGAAATGCACTTGCCACTACAAGTGCACTAGGAGACAGACAAAACTAAATGCAAACCAGAATAAAAACAAGATATTTTAGTAAAAATTTATTTTCTTTATTTTTGTAAGAAATTATAGCTCTTGTTGAATAGCAATGGCCCCCCGACCATTAAAATAATTAACATATCGGTCACGCACTTGACGTGCGGTTTGGGGGGCCAAGCCAATTCGGCCAATTTCCAGGCCTGTGAGTGTTTGGTCAACTACAAGTCCGGCCTCAGGCCCAACAGAATGTCTTCTCAAATAATTATGGAGAATGCAGCAAGCCAGTGAATGAATGAATGATTTGTAAAGCGCTGCAAATGCGAACTGAATCGCCTCAAGGCGCTGGATGCATTCTCTGATGTCAGCTTTCTCAGAAGAGGAAGGTCTTTAGTTTTTTCCTGAAGGCCTGGTGGTTTTCTTCCATGCGGATGTTAGTTGGAAGAGCATTCCATAGTCGAGGTTAGGGTTGTCCCGATACCGATACTAGTATCGGTATCGGCACCGATACCGAGCATTTGCCCAAGTACTTGTACTCGGGCAAATGCTCCCGATGCTTCCCCGATACCTAGAGGACAGCTGTGATCAGCGCGTGGGGGAGTTACAAGATTCTCCCCCAGCGGCTTTCACCAGCTTTAGTGACATACAGCGGTGATCGCTCACAGCTGACTGTCACTGCATCCTCCTCCGTGCCCCCTCCGTTCCTCTGTGCCTCTCCGCTGTCCCCTTCGTTCCTCTCTCCTTACCTGTCCCCTCCGTTCTGCTCTCCTTATCTGTCCCCTCCGTTCTGCTCTCCTTATCTGTCCCCTCCGTTCTGCTCTCCTTATCTGTCCCCTCCGTTCTGCTCTCCTTATCTGTCCCCTCCGTTCTCCCCCTCCGATCCTCCGTCCCCCTCCTCCTTCCTTTGTGTATGGAGAGAGTCAGCTGACTCTGTCCATTCACATAACTGAAACATTGTAATCTCCTGTGATTACAATGTGTCAGTTTATGAATGGAGAGAAGCTGCTGTCTTCCCTCCATTCATTCTCAGTGCAGCTGACGCTGCAGAGAAAGGGACTGGGGAATCTCTATCCTCTGTCTCTTTCTCTGTCTCAAGGGGGAGATATCAGAGGTCTGTTAAGACCCCTGATATCTCACCAAAGCCCCCCAAAAGGGCTGATTAAAAAAAAAAAAAACAATAAAGAATAAAAAAATATTATTGGAAAAAATAAAAATTGTAAAAAAACAAACAAAAAAAAAAAACCACACACACATACAACGTTCACCCCCCCCCAAGCCCCCCCCAAAAAATAGCAAAAAAAAAAACTGTCACGTGACATTAAAAAAAAGTATCGGTAATCGGTATCGGCGAGTACTTGAAAAAAAGTATCGGTAATTGTACTCGGTCCTAAAAAAGTGGTATCGGGACAACCCTAGTCGAGGTCCTTGGACTGCGAATCTTCGTTCTCCCTTTGCTTTGTAGCGGTATTTGGGAACGGTAAGGAGGTTTTGGTTAGCCGATCGAAGACTGCGATTCGGTGTGTAGTGTTTTATTTTCTCGCGGAGATATGGTGGGGCGTTTCCTTGTACGCATTTGTGGGTGAGGCAGAGGGTCTTGAATGTGATCCGATTCTTCACGGTTAGCCAGTGTAGGCTCTTTAGGGAGGGTGAGATGGATTCCCAGGGTTTTTTTCCTGTTAACAGTCTTGCCGCCGTGTTTTGGATGAGTTGTAAGCGCGCAAGCTGATATTGGGGTAGTCCTACGTAGAGCGAATTTGCGTAGTCGAGTCGGGAATTGATGATTGTTCCCACAACTGCCGCTTTGTCCTCTTCTGGGATGAAGGGGATGAGTCCGCGTAGTTGACGGAGGAGATGGTGGGATCCGCTCACCACTGATCCAGTATCACATGATTTATTTTATAGTCCGCCAGATTTATGGCCGAGAGGAACAAACGGAACCGGCTGGCCAGAATCCCAAAGGCATTCTCCACAACTCTTCTTGCTCTGGCCAGCCGGTAATTAATTACCCTCCTCTCAGGGGTGAGTGTCCTTTGGGGGAACGGCCTCATCAAGTGCTCGCCGAGAGCAAACGCTTCATCAGCGATAAAATCTGAGGGGAGTCCATCCACATTCTGGTCATCAGGTGGCAATCCCAGGCCACCAGTCTAGAGATGCTGGCACAGCTCGGTCTGTGCAAAGACTCCTCCGTCAGAGATCCGGCCATTCTTCCCCACGTCCACGAACATAAATTCCAATTGTGCCGAGACCACCGCCATTAAAACTACACTATGCAACCCCTTATAGTTGTAGAAATAAGACCCCGAATGGGGTGGTGACACAATGCGGACATGCTTCCCATCGATCGCCCCGACACAGTTGGGAAAGTCCCAATGGTCAGCGAACTGGGAGGCCACAGTCTGCCATTCCTGTGTACTGGAAGGAAACTGTGGAGTGAAACAATAAAAAAAATAAGATAAGTACTTTTAAACATAACTTGGATATCAGATTACACAAAAACATTCTTGAACAACAGCAGTTGAACATTATTAATATGTGTTTTTTTCTTTTAATTATAAAAAACATAAGGCCCTCTTATAAGATTACTCACCCCCTCTGATGGCCCATTGATCAATTTGAATGTGGGGGGAGGGGTTCTAATTTGGAGAAAAAACACACCTGACAGTTGCAAACATTTTAGGGGGTGGGGTTCTAATTTGGAGAAAAAACACACCTGACAGTTGCAAACATTTGAGGGGGTGGGGGAGGGGTACTAATTTGGAGAAAAAACACACCTGACAGTTGCAAACATTTGAGGGGGTGGGGGAGGGGTTCTAATTTGGAGAAAAAACACACCTGACAGTTTCAAACATTTGAGGGGGTGGGGGAGGGTCAAACAGTACAATGGAGCTGAAAATATACATTGTTCAAGGAACTAGAGGCTATAGATATAAATGGACCCAGGATTGCATGGTGGGGAGGTTATTGAAGGTAAATATGCATGTAGGGAAAAAAATGATTAATGTAAAAAAAACAGGCATGCATGAAGATAAAGGGGACATTCACAGCATATTCCAAGCATGGTAATTAGGTAACGAGGACATTTAGACAATACATTAGCAAACATTTAATACATATCATGTAATGTTAAAGGATAAAACTTACCTTCATATAGTCCTTCTGCAGGACCTGAATGATGGCAGAACAGGTCTCTGGGATTATGATCCCCAGAGCCTGGGGGGAGATGCCTGTCAAGAACTTCAAGTCCTGAAGAATTCTCCCAGTCGCCAAGTAATGTAAAGTGGCAACTAGCCTCTGCTCCGCAGTGATGGCTTGCCTCATGCAGGTATCCTGCCTGCTGATATAGGGGGTCAGCATAGCCAGCAGACGTTCAAAAATGGGGTCCGTCATCCTGAGATAATTCCTGAAATCTTCAGGATTATTCTCATGGATCTCACGGAGCAAAGGCATGTGCGAGAATTGGTCACGCCGGCGCAACCAATTCTTCATCCATGAACTCCTCCTCGCCCTGTTCATGGACTGGACTCGGGTCAAAGTATTAACCCCAACACCAAGTCCCCACGCAGCACGAACTCGAGAACGAGTACGTCCACGCGACATGGCTTTAAAACGGTCGGCTGGTCAAACAAACAAACTTATAACAAACGCACTGAAGAACAGCAAGGCCTATGAAGAGCGACCTGAAAATCAGGAACCAGCGGACCAGAACGGCCTGCTAGGCAGGTTACGAACTGACCAACACGCACTGAAAAGCAGATACAAACTTCACAAGCACAAACTGAACCGCAGAAAACGATCAAAATAAGCTGAAGTGTGAAAAGCGCGAATTGTCTCTAACCAAACTTCTACTAACATGAGATAAACACGAGATTAGCAGAAGGAGCCCAAAGGGTGCCATAGTGGGGCTTGAACTTCCTTTTTCTAGTCCCGTCGTACCTGCTGTACGTCACCGCGTTCAAAACCATCGGACTTTTGGAGTGATTGTGTGTGTCCAAGTCCGTCCGTTTTTAAGTCCGGCGCACCTAGCAGACAAAGTCCGTCGAAAAGTCCGCTGGGCAAAGTCTGCCGTAAAGTCGGGTCGTGTGTACGCGGCATTAGACTGCATGGCATAGCTTTGCCGACCAGATGAAGTCTGCTGTAATACTCCTGAGAAGATCCAGGTCTGCCTACTGCTCCATCCCCCACCTGTTGGCACTCCCTCCCTGGTGTCTGTGGATAATGGCACCAGGGTATACTCACAAACCCACCATATTGCTAACCTGCAGCATAGCAGGCTGCATTCTGTCCTGGCCTACGCACCATAGCTCACCTACCTCAACAGACATGTGCCCCTCCCATCAGGGACTCTGGATGCCTCTACTTCAGTCTCACTGATCCCTGGGTGGTAGCCTGCTCCAGCCATGCAGTTCTCCCTCCAAGAAATCTGTAATGTCTTGGCAACGCCTGGCGCATTTATGAATCACAGCAGGACTGGAGGGGGAGCCCCCCTTACCTTGGTGTTTTCACTCTGTGGATGATTGTCTGTGGTCACCAGAGCCCCCTCCCCACATCAGCGATCCCAGTGTACCCCCTTAAAATCAGTGTCCTCAGAGTTCCCCTTTACAGAGGATCTGCAGGATTCTGGTATAAAGGGGAACTCTGATGTAAGGTGATCTCTGGTCACCAGAGACTTCACTTACAACAGAGTTCATAGTGTTCCCCTTTACAGCAGAGTTCTCACTTACATCTGGGTCGGCAGCATTGCCCTTTACATCAGAGTTCCCATTTACATCTGGGTCCGTTAGTGTTTTCACTCTGCGGTTGATGGTCTGTGGTCACCAGAGTCGCACCCCCCACATCAGAGTTCCCAGTGTTCCCACTAAATTCAGTGTCCCCAAAGACCAAACTTACATCAGAGTTCCCCTTTACACTAGAGCCAGTAGCATTCCCCCTTACATCATGGTCTGCAGAGTTCCCCCTTGCACTGTTAGGGGGAATCCTGCAGACTCTTACATAAAGGGGAACTCTGTGGCCTCTGATGTACAGGTTGGGGGGGTCTGATGATCAGTGATCCATTTACATCAGAGTCCACAGTGTTCCTTTTTACATCAGGGTCTGCAGAGTGTCCCCCTTGCACTGCAAAGAGGAACCCTGCAGAATGTGATGTAAGGGGGAACTCTCTGCTGGGTTATATTAACCTGGCTTTCATGTAAAAGGAGAATTTTTTTTTGCCTTTTGTTAAACCTTAAAGCTGAACTACACTGTATCTGAGCACCACAAACCCAAAACGCTATTTAATTCATTTTCAATATTCAAAGCAAAATCCCCCATCCATCTATGTCTCTATGCTTTATTTTGCTGAGAAATTACATATAAAAACACACCCTCTAATATTTCTGGCTTTGACCATCTTGAGTAATGGCAGATGATTCATATAGCCTTTACTGCCTGGAATCCATCTGCCATTAACTCAAGCATGCAGGCAGAAGGGTGTGCTAAGCTGAGAAAACCCTTCCTCCCCTCCTGAAGACACTTGGAATGTACAACATCATTTGCCTAGGCATGGAAACTAGGAAGAAACTAAAGAAATGTGAAAAAAACCTGTTAAAAACAAGAAAATATTATATACTTTCCTATTTACTAATGCTAGGATGTTCCACTTTAAACATACTGCTAATCACATTAGCTACATGTTTGTAGCTTAAATATTGAAATTTGCACTGAAAATGGTCCTTTTGGTTAACTTTTTGAACTATCAGTAAAAATGTGGCTGTCGGATATTTTTTTGGTGTCAATAAATTTTACTTCAGAAGATTGGCAACCCTGATCTATACCCAAAACCTTTCCTTTTTTGTTTTGCTTGTGTGGATACTCGAATCTAAAGTTCAGCAGCCTAAATGAAAAAATAAAAGAAAAAAGGGGAGTAGTGTGTACCGAGCTTAAAGTGGTTGTATACCCACAGAAAACAAGTTAAAAAAAAAAAAAAAAAAACCCTGTAAGGCAAAGGCATAATGAGCTAGTATACACCACATACTAGCTCATTATGAAATACTTATATTAGAACGAGGTCCCCGTATCGCAGGCTGGTACACGCCGAGGGAGCTCACTTTTTCCCCTCGGCGTATATTCCAGGTTCGTGGCTCCGGCGCTGTGAGTGGCTGGAGCCGCGATGATGTCACTCCTGCACATGCGCGTGGGAATCTTCTTCCTGGCAAGGTCCGGCAGCGTCTGCCGGACCTTCAGCCAGGCATTCACAACGCATGTGCTGCTAACGTCAGTGGCTGCATGCAAAGTGGATATCTCCTAAACCGTACAGGTTTAGGAGATATTCATTTTACCTACAGGTAAGCCTTATTATAGGCTTACCTGTAGGTAAAAATAAAAATAACAACCACTTTAAGCCTTTCCCAGTCTAACCAAAATAATATTATTTAAAAAAAGGGGGGAGGTTTGGGCTACAAATAAACTGTAAAACAAATTAACCACTTCAGCCCCGGAAGGATTTACCCCCTTCCTGACCAGAGCACTTTTTACAATTCGGCACTGCGTTGCTTTAACTGCTAATTGCGCGGTCATGCAATGCTGTACCCAAACAAAATTTGCGTCCTTTTCTTCCCACAAATAGAGCTTTCTTTTGATGGTATTTGATCACCTCTGCCATTTTTATTTTTTGCGCTATAAACGGAAAAAGACTGAAAATTTTGAAAAAAAATGATATTTTCTACTTTTTGTTATAAAAAAAATCAAATAAACTAAATTTTAGTCATACATTTAGGCCAAAATGTATTCGGCCACATGTCTTTGGTAAAGAAAATGTCAATAAGCCTATATTTATTGGTTTGCGCAAAAGTTATAGCGTCTACAAACTAGGGTACATTTTCTGGAATTTACACAGCTTTTAGTTTATGACTGCCTATGTCATTTCTTGAGGTGCTAAAATGGCAGGGCAGTACAAACCCCCCCCCAAATGACCCCATTTTGGAAAGTAGACACCCCAAGGAAATTGCTGAGAGGCATGTTGAGCCCATTGAATATTTATTTTTTTTGTCCCAAGTGATTGAATAATGACAAAAAAAAAAAATTTACAAAAAGTTGTCACTAAATGATATATTGCTCACACAGGCCATGGGCATATGTGGAATTGCACCCCAAAATACATTCAGCTGCTTCTCCTGAGTACGGGGATACCACATGTGTGGCACTTTTTGGGAGCCTAGCCGCGTACGGGGCCCCGAAAACCCAGTACCACCTTCAGGATTTCTAAGGGCATACATTTTTGATTTCACTCCTCACTACCTATCACAGTTTTGAAGGCCATAAAATGCCAAGATGGCACAAACCCCCCCCAAATGACCCCATTTTGGAAAGTAGACACCCCAAGCTATTTGCTGAGAGGCATGGTGAGTATTTTGCAGCTCTCATTTGTTTTTGAAAATGAAGAAAGACCAGAAAAATTTTTTTTTTTTTTCTTTTTTCAATTTTCAAAACTTTGTGACAAAAAGTGAGGTCTGCAAAATACTCACTATACCTCTCAGCAAATAGCTTGGGGTGTCTACTTTCCAAAATTGGGTCATTTGGGGGGGTTTGTGCCACCTGGGCATTCCATGGCCTCCGAAACTGTGATAGGCAGTGAAGAGTGAAATCAAAAATTTACGGCCTTAGAAAGCCTGAAGGCGGTGCTTGGTTTTTGGGGTCCCATGCGCGGCTAGGCTCCCAAAAAGTCCCACACATGTGGTATCCCCGTACTCAGGAGAAGCAACAGAATCTATTTTGGGGTGTAATTTCACAAATCCCCATGGCATGTTTGAGCAATATAACATTTAGTGACAACTTTGTGCAAAAAAAAAAAAAAAAAAAATCTCTTTCCCGCAACTTGTGTCACAATATAAAATATTCCATGGACTCGACATGACTCTCAGCAAATAGCTTGGGGTGTCTACTTTCCAAAATGGGGTCATTTGGGGGGGTTTTGAACTGTCCTGGCATTTTATGCACAACATTTAGAAGCTTATGTCACACATCACCCACTCTTCTAACCACTTGAAGACAAAGCCCTTTCTGACACTTTTTGATTACATGAAAAAATTATTTTTTTTTGCAAGAAAATTACTTTGAACCCCTAAACATTATATATTATTTTAAAGCAAATGCCCTACAGATTAAAATGGTGGGTGTTTCATTTTTTTTTCACACAGTAATTGCGCAGCGATTTTTCAAACGCATTTTTTGTGGAAAAAACACACTTTTTTAAATGTTAATGCACTAAAACACACTATATTGCCCAAATGTTTGATGAAATAAAAAAGATGATCTTAGGCTGAGTACATGGATACCAAACATGACATGCTTTAAAATTGCGCACAAACGTGCAGTGGCAACAAAATTGATACATTTTTAAAAGCCTTTAAAAGCCTTTACAGGTTACCACTTTAGATTTACAGAGGAGGTCTACTGCTAAAATTACTGCCCTCGATCTGACCTTCGTGGTGATACCTCACATGCATGGTGCAATTGCTGTTTACATTTGACGCCAGACCGACGCTTGCGTTCGCCTTAGCGCGAGAGCAGGAGGGACAGGGGTGCTTTTTTTTTTTTTTTTCTTTATTATTTTTTTGCTTTTTTTATCTTATTTTTAAACTGTTCCTTTCATTTTTTTTTAAATCATTTTTATTGTTATCTCAGGGAATGTAAATATCCCCTATGATAGCAATAGGTAGTGACAGGTACTCTTTTTTGAAAAAATTGGGGTCTATTAGACGCTAGATCTCTCCTCTGCCCTCAAAGCATCTGACCACATCAAGATCGGTGTGATAAAATGCTTCCCCAATTTCCTAATGGCGCTGTTTACATCCGCCGAAATCTAAGTCATAAAATGCTCGTAGCTTCCGGTTTCTTAGGCCATAGAGATGTTTGGAGCCACTCTGGTCTCTGATCAGCTCTATGGTCAGCTGGCTGAATCACCGGCTGCATTCTCAGGTTCCCTGTTGAGACAGGAGAGCCAGAGAAAAACGCGGAAGATGGTGGGGGGGGGGGCATTCCCTCCCACTGCTTGTAAAAGCAGTCTAGAGGCTAATTAGCCGCTAGGATTGCTTTTACATGAAAGCCGACCGCTGGCTAAAAAGAATGATACCAAGATGATACCTAAACCTGCAGGCATCATTCTGGTATAACCACTCAAAGTCGTGAATGGCGTACCTGAAGACAAAAAAATGGTTAACAATAAAGCACAGTAAACGGTAAAGTATAAAAAATTGCATACCTGAAAAGCAAACATGATAAAACATAATAACAATAAAACATTGCAGAATATAATACAGTAAAAAAGAGCAGAACAATAGAGAGAGAATAGAGAGAGCGAGAACAATGAAACGACAACTATTTTTTTTTTTTTTTTGTTTGTGTTTTTTTTTTTTTTTTTTTTACACTTTTTTTTGTAACTGTAACTTTTATAACTGTAACCGGTTCCAGGTTCGGGTCTCTCAAAATGCGATGGCATCTTGGGAGACCCTGTGAAAGTGTGCCTAGTCTGTGCAATGCTGTACCCTATGCTAATACTCAACTAGTGAATGGTAGCGTTCAAAACATTCACCAATGCAAAGACCAGGATTATCAGGACAGGAGGGACAATAATAGCGGGTGTCACGTCTATATCCGCACTTGCTGCAGACACAACATCTTTTTTGGGGGGGTTCGTTGGGTAGGGGTACTCGGGAGGACATATAAATGCCTCTCATGCAGCCGGCTGCATTTGGTTGGGGATGTGAATGGGGGAAGTACGGGCGCTGCAGAAGCGGTGGGTTCCCAATTAGGATTGGCGAATGCAGCAGGAAGGGCATTATGGGCAGGACAGGCCTATGTTTGTCTTTTTGGTGGCAGCGGGACACTACTTGTGCTTGCCACCTCACCAGCTTGAACTGCACTTATGGGACTCGCCACGTCACCAAGTGTTACTGCAGTGCTGGTATGACTACGACCGGGGTGTACTAGGCCGCTGGTGCTTGCCAGTTCACCAAAACGCTACAAAAAAAAGTGACAGTGATCGATCGATACTGCACTTGGGTGGGCTGGGCTGGGCCGGGCGGAGGGGCAAAACGCAGGTGCTAGCAGGTATCTGGGCTGATCCCACTAACACTGCGTTTTTGGGAACCCTAAACTGCTGTTGACGCTAGTATAGATCTGATCGGATCAGGTATTGATCCGATCAGATACTATACCACTAAGGGAGGCGTATGCTGCGTGTGTGGGTGTTAGCGGTACTGGCGCTAATCTGACGCTGCCTGGGGCTGGTGCTTGCCAGTTCACCAAAATGCTACCAAAAAAACTGTTAGCGATCGCAGGGATCAGGCCTGACTCTGCGAACGCTGCAGTTATGTGTTTAGTGTTTTGTAAGTGACAGTGATCGATCGATACTGCACTTGGGTGGGCTGGGCTGGGCCAGGCGGAGGGGAAAAACGCAGGTGCTAGCAGGTATCTGGGCTGATCCCGCTAACACTGCGTTTTTGGGAACCCTAAACTGCTGGGGACGCTAGTATAGATCTAATCGGATCAGATATTGATGCGTTCAGATACTATACCACTAAGGGAGGTGTACGGTGCGTGTACGGTGCGTGCGTGGGTGTTCGCGGTACTGGCGCTAATCTGACGCTGCCTGGGGCGACGCATATCACCGCCGGGCAATCAGGGGGCTAAACCTTTATTCGGTAATAAACGGCGGGTGCCCTGACACTATAAAAAATAAACGAACTAACCAGCGTCACCCGTAACAGTTATACGGTGTTCAGTGGTGAAAGGGTTAACTAGGGGGCAATCAAGGGGTTAAAACATTTATTAGATAGTATATGGGGGTCCCTGTCGCTATAAAACGCTGACAGCAAACCTAAATATTTACGTTCCTAACTAGCGTCACCAGCGACACTAATACAGCGATCAGAAAAATGATCACTTAGCGACACTGGTGACAGGGGGTGATCAAGGGGTTAAAACTTTATTAGGGGGGGCTAGGGGGGTACCCTAGACCTACAGGGGGCTAACACTCACTGTCCTACCACTGCTAACTGTCACAAACTGACACTATGCAGTAATCAGGAAAAAAAAAAAAAAAAACCTGCTTGGTGTCAGTTTGTGACTGGGGGGGTGATTGGGGGGGTATCGGGGGGGCGATCGGGGGTGTTTAGTGTGCCTGGCATGTTCTACTGTGTTGTGTGTGAGTGTTGGTGCACTTACATGTCTTCTCTCCTCGGCGCTGGAACAGAAACTGCCCAGCCGAGGAGAGATGACATCACATCCTCTGCCTCTGTGTACTATACAGAGACAGGGGATGTTTCTCATTGGCTGGGAGCGATCGCGAGGTTAAAACATTTATTAGATAGTATATGGGGGTCCCTGTCGCTATAAAACGCTGACAGCAAACCTAAATATTTACGTTCCTAACTAGCGTCACCAGCGACACTAATACAGCGATCAGAAAAATGATCGCTTAGCGACACTGGTGACAGGGGGTGATCAAGGGGTTAAAACTTTATTAGGGGGGGTTAGGGGGGTACCCTAGACCTACAGGGGGCTAACACTCACTGTCTTACCACTGCTAACTGTCACAAACTGACACTATGCAGTAATCAGGAAAAAAAAGTTTGTGACTGGGGGGGGTGATTGGGGGGGTATCGGGGGGCGATCGGGGGTGTTTAGTGTGCCTGGCATGTTCTACTGTGTTGTGTGTGAGTGTTGGTGCACTTACATGTCTTCTCTCCTCGGCGCTGGAACGGAAACTGCCCAGCCGAGGAGAGATGACAACACATGGGATGTTTCTCATTGGCTGGGAGCGATCGCGAGGGGGGGGGCCACGATCGGATGGTCTCCCCCTCGTCTCTCATCGCTCCCAACCAAATGCCGACCGCCGATGGCACCGGGGGGGGGGTCCGATCGGACCCCCCGCCCGCGGGAAGGCAATCACGTACCAGGTATGTGATTTTGCCTGCCCGTGCCGCTCTGCTCATGTATATAGGCGTGAGGCGGTCGGCAAGTGGTTAAAAAAAAAAGTTTAGTTTGCTAAAGCACTGTGTATGATAAACAATTGCCTTAAAACACTTGTTTTCACACCTTTGTTGCACCTCAGTGCTTCTGACCTCATCAGCTCTCTATGTCCAAAAACATGAACTTCAGCAATGATTGTATGGAATTTCTCAGGAAAGGTATACTCTAAGCCTGGGTTCACACTGCTACGGCATTGAAACCGTGCGAGTTCAGCTGAACTCGCACAATTTCATTCCGCATGTTAGTCTGACTTCAGGAGGTGATTTAAGAGACATCTGTGCATCTGCACAGATGTCTATTGAAATCGCACCTGAAGTCGCCAAAAGTAGTACAGAAACTACTTTTGGGAATTGTGCGGCGCCGCAAAGTCAGCGTAGCACCAATACCCATAACCGCCAATTTGTATAGCTCCTAACTGTCCCTGATTTGGAGGGACTGTCCCTTATTTTGGTCTGATCTATATGGTTGTATATAATATGCACTATTTATCTTTCAAAAAGTGTTTCCCAGTGTTAGGCCCCTTTCACACGAACGGATAGAATGGTGCTTTTAGCGGATTTTCTAGATTTCTACCGCAGCTAAAAGCACACAATGCTTTTCTATGGGCCCATTCACACACTGCGTTTAGCTGCGATTTCATTACATGCAGTTCCGTGCGAATAGAGAAAATAGAATTGACTGCGTCCAGGAGCGATTTAGCGCAGCTATCTGCACATAACCGCAGGTAATTGCAGTCTTTTGTGTCAACTGCGGATAGCAGCGTGAGAAAACAAAACAAAACAGGAAGCACATCATAGACGCAGCAGGTATACCTGGGAAATGATACAGGAAGTTCAGAGGGATAGAGGAAAGAGGAGAAGGCAGCATGGCGGCACGAGATATGTCCCATGAAGCCATCATAGCCCTGGTGCATGCCCGACCGGAGTTATGGGACTCAGAATGCCCAGGATATGCCGACTGAGTGTTGAAGAGATCAAAGTGGGAGGAAGTATACAGATTTGTCACACCGCACTGGGACGATCTGTCTGCAACTGAACAGGATAACCGAGGTGAGTGCAACGTTTGACGTGTCTATGTAGCAGGGTACACATGCATCATAGCCGTTTCCCATTCCAACCAAACTTTAACCAGAAGCTGAAGATTTACCCCCTAAAAATGACCAGGCCATTTTGTGGCGATACAGCACTGCGTCGCTGACAATTGTGCAATGCTACAAACCAAAATTGTTGTTCTTTTATTTTTTCTTAACAAATACAGTGTCTTTGGGAAAGGTTGTATTTTGTTGGTCTGTACTAGTATGGTAATTAGTGAAACAAAAATTTGCGGGAGGGACAGCGACATTTTGGC
Source organism: Lithobates clamitans (assembly GCA_037952925.1). Taxonomy (NCBI): domain Eukaryota; kingdom Metazoa; phylum Chordata; class Amphibia; order Anura; family Ranidae; genus Lithobates; species Lithobates clamitans. Next base: position 18,974 of record JBBGZY010001800.1, on the reverse strand, counting down.
AGACAAATTGCACACTTTTCACCCTTTTTTGGGGACTAGTGACAGTAGCAGTCAGAGTTATGATTACTTTATTCATGTCACTTGCATTGAGGGGTCAGTACTAATAGTAAATCAAATGGTTGGTGTCTCCCCTAGAAGTGTTTCTTGGGTGGGGGGTGAGAGCAGATCTCTCTCAACTTTTGTTCCTAATGCGTTATGTTTGATATATAACAAATTTATACAATGAAATATATATTGCAGGAAAGGAGGTATATACACAATGGAGGTCCCTACGCGACCGGTAGAAGAAGGAATTAAACGAAGAGAGGTCTGCAGATAGAAGCGGAGCACCCTCAACTCGTCGTAGGCCTAACCCCCATGCAGAGGCTTTGTCATTTTTGAGGCGCACCACCGAGATGCGCTCGTAAGTATATATATCTATATAAATATATTTTCACTTTATTTTACTTTGTGGGCGGTATAGCCGCACTGTCCCATTGATTGATTTTAATGAAAGATTGATACACACTGCTCCTTCACCACTCTGCTGCTAGCAGGATTTTTGTTTGCGTCTTGCCAGCACACCACTCCAGTGTGAAAGGTGTCTAAACCCCTTTTTTTTTTTAAATGTTCCCCCCCAGCTCCAGATAGAGGTCTACTCTGTAGTGTAAACATGACAGTATTCTGTAAACACTAAAACCATGGTATTTATTTTTTACTTGTACTGTTGTTATTCTTACCTAGAACTGTCTCCAGTGTTCCTGCAAGAGCAAGGCGTGCAAGTTCGTCACCAGAAAATGATCACGCTGACCCAAGTCAAGAAACCAATTCAGAGACAGTTTCATCCCAAGATTATCAACCGGTCAATCAAGAACCTGCGGTATGTATTTTCAAAACGTCACAACCTCCATCCACAATAAACGTATAACTTAATTTACAATGGCTGCTGCTGTTAGTACAAAATGGTTTCTTTTTTTTGGGCAAAGTACCAAATCACTACTTCTGGCTTTGGAGGTCTTGCTGCTAATACAGTGGCATGTTTTTTTTTTTTTTTTTATTTGGGGAAAAAAATGCCTGTGTCTGAACAATTCAAAACAGGCGCTACAAGCTCGGACACGACTTCAATATTTGGGCAAGCATCAGGTTTATCGGTATGTTGTCCACCAAGTGTGACCTCCACATCAGAAGCATAATCTATATATTCTATCTATTTGCAGGCAAATCCTAATAGGAGAATCCAGTCTACTTCCACCACACATCGAACATCCAGTACTCAGCAAGAGCCACCTTTTGAGGAATATTTTGATCGTATAATTCAAGTAATGAGAAACCAATCACAACAACCTGCCACAAAAGTTGATGAATTCCTCAACATCTCAGACCCTGATGTGATCTTTTTGAGAATGTTACTGTGTGTAGTCAGGGAGATTCCTCCTGATAAGCGTACTAAAGTCAGGGGTGATATACATGCCTATCTTACGTATATAGTTTCTACTTGCAAAGAGCAAAGCCCATATCCAAGATTTCAGCCATGGGGTCTTGGTTTTAATACACCTAGTGGCTCTTTTAATATACCAATGCCAAGTCATCAGTACCATGAGACCACACCAGCCATTAACCCATACGCAGGACCGCCACCCACGTATACACCTTTCCCATCTAATCTTGGTTTTCAAAGAATGCATGTGCAGTCACACCCAGTCAGTTCACCCTCATACTCCCAATCGAGATCACCTATAAGATGTTGGCAGTGAACCAAGCCATTCTTCCTTGTGTTCCACTTACCCAGTGTATGAAAACTTGTAGTTTAATTATTTTAGTTTATTATTTTAATGACTGTTTTATTTTTCAGTTTCTGTTAATGCTTTACAGGAGAATGTTGGACACAATCTGAAGCACTTATTTATACCTTTACACCAAGGGTCATCAAACTATGACCCTCCAGTTGTTCTGCAACTACAATTCCCATCATGCCTAGTTATGTCTGTGAATCTCACAGTTTTACAATGCCTCATGGGATGTGTAGTTCCACAACAGCTGGAGGGCCGTAGTTTGAAGATCTCTGCTTTACACAAAGTAATATTTACAACCCCTTTCAGTTAAGGAGACTAAGGTTAGGTTTCCGACACTTTTTCAGAGGGGCCATCTCTAGGGAGAATGTTGGAAACACTCTGAAGCACTTCCTTTACACCAGGGGTCATCAAACTATACCCTCCAGTTGTTCTGCAACTACAATTCCCATCATGACAGCTGGAGGGCCGTAGTTTGAAGATCCCTGCTTTACACAAAAAATGTTTACAACACCTTACTCTATATTTATGGAATACTCTATATTTGTGGTTGCTTGAGGGTTCACATAAGGGATTTTTTGGGATGTTATCTGTTCTACAGAGTCGCTCGAGGATTTCACATAAGGGATTTTTTGGGATGTTATCTGTTCTACTGAGTCACTCTATATTTTATAGGATGTTCTCTGTTGTACCAATTAGTGTTGTACTTGAAAATAAAAAAAATATCTCAACATTCCAAAGGAATTAAAATATAATAAAAACAATTCTACAGATGCAAGCATCTATGTTTTTGTAAGGTTTTTCTATTTTTTTATACCCTTTGTTAATTTACATAGTTGATTACATACCCCGAAAGCTTGTCCTGAAAAATTGTATGTTAGTGCAAATAAAAAAAGTATCACGGACAGTACTCAATTTTCTCTGTCTTAATTTACATAGCAATGCTAAAAATAAAAATCCAATTTAATTGGACAAAGTTGTCAACTACTTTATTTCAACAAAACTTTAAACAGTAATAACAAGCAGGGTGATGCAAATGGGTAAATAAAATATTACACAAAATCATACTGCCACGGTAGCTGTCCATCATCACTAAGAAAATAATCGCTGAAGTGTTCATGGACTTGTAGCGCATGATTGCTTGGGCGAGTGGTAGTAACATGCCCTCTGTGTTCTTTTAAAAAAGGTAACGGCGATTCATTGGGTGCAATCTCCTTTCCCCTTACAAAGTTATGGAGAACACAGCATGCCAAAACCACATTGAGCGCATGATCCACTTCTAGGTGCTTGCAGTCAACAGTACACGCCATTTTGCGCTACAAATACCAAATGCGCACTCCACCATCCTGCGTGTACGGCTCAGACGATAATTGAATATACACTTCTTGGCAGTAAGACCATGCCTGGTATAGGGCCTGAGGAGGTGGGTTGATAGGGCAAATGCCTCATCTCCTAGGACTACTAGGGGCAGATCCGGCCCAGCAGTACCAGGTAGAGGCCTTGCCTGTGGGACATTAAAATCTCCATACTGCAACCGCTGGCCCATCATGGAATTACGAAAAATTCTTGAATCTCCAGAACTGCCATAAGCACCAACGTCCACCGCTATGAAGCGCATGTTTGCATCACTCAGTCTCAACAGGACAATGGAGAAGTACTTCTTGTAATTGAAATAGCGGGAACCAGAGTTTGGTGGCTTGATGAGCCTGATATGCTTCCCGTCTAAGGGCTCGATACAATTTGGGAAGTTTGTCTTCTCCCAAAATTCCTCTGCAATCTCCTCCCACAGACTGGCTGTTGGTTCCGTTGTCTTGCCGAGAAATTTCCCCCGGCGGATAAGGACCCCCCCTCTACTGCGCTTGCGCAGTACAAACGACTAGGAGCCTCCGAAAATAGCCGAAGCTGAAAAACTTCAATCACGGCGCCTGCGCCCTAGGTCCAGGTTCAAGCCCCACCATCCAAGTGGACCTAGAGGGAGCATAAAACAGTGCCGAGCGAAGCGAGGCCATGCCCGAAGCGTGGCGAGGGGCCCTCTTACAGGCGCCGTGTACAGCTGATTTCTATTCTTTTCGGCTTCGGCTATTTCCCCCAGGTCCTACTGCGCAAGCGCTGCGCCTGCGCAGTAGAGGGGGGTCCTTATCCGCCGAGGGGAATTTTCTCGGCAGAACACCGGCATTACTGTACTCTTAAGCTCCTACCAAATGGCAATACAGGTGTCATATACTACAGTCGACACTGTTGAAATTCCCATGAGGAACTGGTGATGAAGGGAGGTAAAACTCGCTCCAGTGGCAAGGTATCTGCAATACAAAATTGAGAAGCATTCAGAAAATAGAAAAAAGTATGAAATATATATAGATGTAACTCACACACTATTGTCAATAATATAAACCTGCATTTGCATGAATGTAAGCATATGTTAAAGATATGGAAAACCAACCTTATAATGTAAGCAACAGCCGTTCTTCCTCACTAATGCATCTTCTCATGTTGGTCCTGTGTCTGGTAAGGCGTCCTCGAACAAGTCCCAACAATTCGTCAAAACTCACCACCAACATCCTCGTATAGTTGTAGAACTTGTCCTGATGAGTTCTCAGTTCAAACATGAGGGCAAAGTAGCCGATCGAAAGACGCTGCGAGGTTAAAGGGTGCACCCAGTAACAGGCCTGTACTGGCCATCGGGACTACAGGGAGTTTCCCGGTGGGCTGATGGCTCAGTGGGCTGGTTTCAGTGACAGCCTGTCAAAGTAATGGCTTTCTTGGTTCGCCCTCAACTTCACACAGTGATGTGAGAAAGATGAGAAAAATACAGAGGAGAATAAGTGAAATAGTAAAAGAGGTTAGTGAGGACTCCTTATGTTATGCTACTTATGTTTTTTTGCACAATTGCGTATAGTTTATATACTGTTTTTGTGCTTGTTTGCACAAATAAAGTGGGCCGGTGTGGATGAAGTCCAGGGCCAAATTTTTATCCCAGTCCAGCCCTGCCCAGTAATGACGGGGACATCTCCTCCGCTCGATCGCTCTTCTCCTCCTCTTCATTCTCATTAGCAGCAATATGAGCATTGCTATCAAACTACCCATACATGCATTCATCTTCAAAGATTTCAGAACAATAGACAGAACATTCCTCTCACTGCAAAACTCCAACACACACTCAGCCAGTACACAAAGAGACAGGAAATACATGATTTGAACTGCAGAGGACCGAAATGCATCATGGGTAGATTCAGGACCAAACAAAAACATTGACTACTGCAGCTAAACGCAACAGTGTGAAAACGCAGGTAATCGCATTGTACAAATGCAGCTGATCGCAGTGCCTGGAGTCTTGAATTTCACAGAAAAAAAACATGCTTTTAACTGTGCCAGAATAACCGTCCGTGTGAAAGGCGCCTTAAACCTTTCATCCAATTTCCAAATTGCTGCATTTGTAAATACCAAAAGCCAATATAAAGTAATAGTAGTGGTAAAAAGCACTTGTGGGTTTAACCAATAATTTTTTTTAACACAATTCTCCTTTAAGGGGGGCATGGCAGAGTCGTGGGTCCTATGCCTACATAACTTTGGTAATAGGTGTCCCTCATTCCCATTTCAGAAAGTTGGGAGCCTGGGAGGTATGGATTTTCATGCGATTTGACATATCAATTTGCATGCCAAATCGCATCAATGTGAACCTAGGTTTATAGAGACAGCAATGAACCATGCCTGCATAAAGTGTGTTGAGCCACTTGTGAGCTCCATCAGGGGAAACATATATGTCCTTATCACCTGACTACATTCTTTACATGCAGTGTAGTGTACATAGAGTATAAATCATTTCTACAAACATGGGGAAAACGTTTTAGGCAAAACATTTTTTTCAAGTCTCTTCTGGGGAAAAAAAAAAGGAGATTTTTAATATGTCGCAATAAAAGTGCCTTCTTTCACAAATCATTATAAAGTCAGAATGAAAACAACACGTGCCTTTCACTAAACTACAAACAAACAACACTAATCATTACAGCACTGTGTTCACCTGGAAATCTCTGTTGACAGAGACGTCACTTGCCACGGAAGCGGAAGCATAGGAAGCCGGAAGCGTAGTATTGAATTGGCGGCACGTTGTAGCGCTCATTTTTATTCTGTGCTACGGGGTTTATCTGGAGTTGAGCGAGCCGAGTGGAGGAAGAACCCAAGAGACTTTATTGCTACGGATTTACTGAAGAAAGCTGTGTTACCATGTCTTTGACTTGCTTTAGTGAGTGTCGATTCAGCTAGCGTTGTGATCTGAATTTGTTACGCGCGCATATAAAAGACGTTGATATGTGGATCTCCCGTATAGTTTCTCAGTTATGTGGGATTGTTATAGTTTTACTAGCTAATATGTTTTTCTTGCTGTGGCTAAGTAGGTGCTTGCAGAGAAACGCCAGACCCAGTTAGCTATCGGCAAGACTGGTTTAGGTTTCTCTAACATGTTTGGGCATTAAAAATGTGGATGTTAGGTGACATTTGAATTGATTATGTATCTCGAAGATTATAGTGTTGGGTGGGTTTTTTTTTTTTTTTGCTGCATAATGCCATGGGTGTTTGGGGTAGAAAGTGAGGGGAAATCTTTTGTGATTGCACATCAATATAATGTTAGGTTTCAAGATTTAAGCTGGGTACACACTATTAGTTTTTTTTCATTCAAACCCCTGCTGGTTGAACGAAAAAAAAAAAACCTGTCAGCTCCTTTTTAATATAAAAAATGTTTATCTCCCTTCCACCCTTCATATAGCTTCATACCTAACTCCTAGGTAGAATGCCCATATATCCTACTTCTGGGTGTATTAATATAAATAAATATATATAATCACTTTCACTGTTTCACAGTATAAAAGACCCCCCCCCCCCCCAGTGATTATCTGCTCCTTTTTTGTACTATAAAGGGCTAATTTTACTATAAAGGGCTAATTTTTAGCCTCCCCCCCTCCCCCCCCCCCAATGATCACAGGTGATACAAAAAAAAAGCATGTTGCTGCTACTAAACATCTTAGGCCTTGTTCACACCTATGCGTTTTCTGATTCAGAAACGCACTACAGTTCATATGGGACACGGTCACATCTATGCTTTTTTTCAGCCGCTGAGTATTTGGAAAGGGTCAAGGATCTTTTTCCAACAAAAAGCGATGCTTTTATTTTTTATTTTTTTTGCTGCAGTAAAGCATGTAGTACGTTGCCCCTATTTGCCTTTTTTTTTTTTATATGCCCGACAACAAATTGCCAAAAGGTAGTATAAAAAACGCAAATAGCAGCAAAAATCACATGTGCTAAAATGCACAGCAAAACACTGCAGAAACGTATCAAAGGCAAACGGTGTGAACCAATTCTCATGCTGGCCACACGCATATGATTTTTGGATGTGAATATTCATTGCGAAAAATCCTTGTACGTTTGGATGAAAGAATGTCATTTTGAAGATTTCTGTTCAGTTTTAATATATCATTTCTGAACAAAAACCGCATACACTGTCTGAAAATTAATTTGACCAAGAAGTTTTCTGTTCTGCCCCTTTTGAATTTTCCCATCATCGTGGTTGCAAACCAAATCGATTTAACCCTAACTGTTTAACCTGTTGTCCTGATACCACTTTTTTAGGACCGAGTACAAGTACCGATACTTTATTTTCAAGTATTCGCCGATTACCGATCCTTTTTTTTTTTTTTTTTTACAGTGTATATATATATATATATATATATATATATATATATATATATATATATATATATATATTCTTTATTGCAATACCGTATATACTCGAGGCCCTAATTTACCACAAAAAAATTGGAAAAACGTATTGACCCGAGTATAAGACGAGGGTGAGAAATGCAGCAGCTACTGTAAGTGGAAAAAGAGGGTCAACAATGCCCAGCTGTATGCCTGTATGTGTCCTGTGTATATGTGTCATGGTCCTGTGTCATGTGCCTGTCATGGTCCTGTGTATATGTGCATGTGTCATGTGCCTGTCATGGTCCTGTGTATATGTGCATGTGTCATGTACCTGTCGTGGTCCTGTGTATATGTGCATATGTACCTGCGTGTGCCGCTCCGCACTGATCGGCGTGTGCGACGGCCATTCACTGTTCAAAAGCTGCGCCGCCTCCTCGTCCATGATAGGCAGAAAACTCCATTTCCCAGCAGTCAGCCTATCACGGAGGTTCTCTCATCCTCATACCACGGACAAGGATGAGAGAATGTCCATGATAGGCTGTACACTGACTGCCTATCAGATGAGGAGGCGCGGCTTTTGAACAGTGAGCCGCTGCCGAGTGCTATGTAGCACACGCTGGCCACCGTCTGCCTGCATGACATGCTGATCATGTAGGCAGACGGTGGTGACTCGAGTATAAGTCGAAGGGGGCACTTTCAGCCCCAAAAAAGGGGCTGAAAAATTTGACTTACTCTCGAGTATATACGGTATGTGTTGTGTGTTTGTTTTTTTTTTTTTTTTTTTTTTTTATGAGCCCCCTGATATGTCCCCCTTGAGACAGAGAAAGAGATTCCCCAGTCCCTTTCTCTGCAGCTTCAGCTGCACTAAGAATGAATGGAGAGAAGACAGCGGCTCCTCTCCATTCGTAAACTGAGACATCGTAATCACAGGAGATTACAATGTTTCAGTTATGTGAATGGACAGAGTCAGCTGACTCTGTCCATTCACACAGCAGAGGGGGACAGAGGAGGTGACAGTCAGTGGTGATCGCGTGTGGGGGAGTTACAAGCACCGTTCACCGCTGTATGTCACTAAGCAGCTGAAAGCCGCGGGGGGAGAAGCTTGTAACTCCCCCACGCACCGATCACCACCGACTGTACAGGTATCGGCGGAAGCATCTGGAGAATTTGCCCGAGTACAAGTACTTGGGCAAAATGCTCGGTATCGGTACCGATACTACTATCAGTATCGGGACAACCCTACTACTAACTATTAGAAAACTGAACAAAGGTTCTTAAATTTTTTTTTTTTTTTTTTGAAGGAAGACGACGTGTTTGGCCAGCATAAGTGACAGCAGGCGCAAGTAGCTTTTATCGAGCCACCTGCCTATGACGAGGGAGTCTGTCATACATAATGTTACAGTTCTGTCTGAAAATCAGCCAAATAGTCTATACTTAAAGAAAAAAAAAAAAAAGATCTGAGTCTGATATTTACCAGATTCAACTATAATAGTATATCTCTTCTGTCTGCTCTCAGAGTGGATTAGAGATTTTGCTCCCTAATTATATTTACCACTGCATAGTAGAGCTGCACGATTAATCGTCACTAATCATAATCACAATTTTTTTTTTTTTTCTTTTCCACGTAGCGATCTTGAATAAGTGTTATGCGATTCTTGCTATGCAAAGAATTCTCTCTGCTCTTCTGAAACCACAGCCGTCAAAAGAAAGGAAGAAAAAAACGGGCAGTCTGCCAAGAATAAGAACATTCTTTAGCAGTTGAACTAAGGCTAGGTTCACACAGGGGCAACACGAACTTGAAGGCCGACCTGCATGCGACTTTCTGTATAGAAGTCAATGCAAGTCGCCTGAAGTCGCCCCAAAAGTAGTACAGGAACCTTTTTCTAAGTCGGAGCGACTGAGTCGCTCCTATTAGAACGGTTCCATAGTACAGAACGGGATGCGACATGTCAGGCGGCTAAGTCACCTGACAAGTCTCCCCTGTGTGAACCGAGTGTAAGTCTAAACGTAACAATTTGTAAATGGAAAAGACTTTGTGTGTGTAAATGAAGAAAGTTTAACCACTTAAACACTAAACTTTTTTTCTGACATTTGTTGGTTTCCAGTTAAAATCCCCCCTTTTTTGCTAGAAAATGAATTAGAACCCCCAAACTATATATATATATATGTCTATGTCTATGTCTATATGTCTATGTCTATGTCTATGTCTATGTCTATGTCTATGTCTATGTCTATGTCTATGTCTATGTCTATGTCTATGTCTATGTCTATGTCTATGTCTATGTCTATGTCTATGTCTATGTCTATGTCTATGTCTATGTCTATGTCTATGTCTATGTCTATGTCTATGTCTATGTCTATGTCTATGTCTATGTCTATGTCTCCTATGTCTCTCTATGTCTCTCTATGTCTCTCTATGTCTCTCTCTCTCTCTCTCTATGTCTCTCTCTCTCTCTCTATGTCTCTCTCTCTCTCTCTCTATGTCTCTCTCTCTCTCTCTCTATGTCTCTCTCTCTCTCTCTCTATGTCTCTATGTCTCTCTCTCTATGTCTCTCTCTCTCTCTCTCTATGTCTCTCTCTCTCTCTCTCTATGTCTCTCTCTCTCTCTCTCTATGTCTCTCTCTCTCTCTCTCTATGTCTCTCTCTCTCTCTCTCTATGTCTCTCTCTCTCTCTCTCTATGTCTCTCTCTCTCTCTCTCTATGTCTCTCTCTCTCTCTCTATGTCTCTCTCTCTCTCTCTCTATGTCTCTCTCTCTCTCTCTCTCTATGTCTCTCTCTCTCTCTCTCTATGTCTTCTCTATGTCTCTCTCTATGTCTCTCTCTATGTCTCTCTCTATGTCTCTCTCTATGTCTCTCTCTATGTCTCTCTCTCTCTCTCTCTATGTCTCTATGTCTCTCTCTCTCTCTCTCTATATGTCTCTCTCTCTCTCTCTCTCTATGTCTCTCTCTCTCTCTCTCTATGTCTCTCTCTCTCTCTCTCTATGTCCTCTCTCTCTCTCTCTCTCTATGTCTCTCTCTCTCTCTCTCTCTATGTCTCTCTCTCTCTCTCTCTCTATGTCTCTCTCTCTCTCTCTCTCTATGTCTCTCTCTCTCTCTCTCTCTATGTCTCTCTCTCTCTCTCTCTCTCTCTATGTCTCTCTCTCTCTCTCTCTCTCTCTATGTCTCTCTCTCTCTCTCTCTCTCTCTATGTCTCTCTCTCTCTCTCTCTCTCTCTATGTCTCTCTCTCTCTCTCTCTCTCTCTATGTCTCTCTCTCTCTCTCTCTTATGTCTCTCTCTCTCTCTCTCTCTATGTCTCTCTCTCTCTCTCTCTATGTCTCTCTCTCTCTCTCTCTCTATGTCTCTCTCTCTCTCTCTATCTATGTCTCTCTCTCTATCTATCTATCTATGTCTCTCTCTATATCTCTATCTATCTATCTATCTATATCTCTATCTATCTATCTATCTATATCTCTATCTATCTATCTATCTATATCTCTATCTATCTATCTATCTATATCTCTATCTATCTATCTATCTATATCTCTATCTATCTATCTATCTATATCTCTATCTATCTATCTATCTATATCTCTATCTATCTATCTATCTATATCTCTATCTATCTATCTATCTATATCTCTATCTATCTATCTATCTATATCTCTATCTATCTATATATATATATATATATATAATCTCTCAATCTCAGCGTGGTACTATGCAGGGGACTCGCTGCCTTGGAAACAGTCTGCCAGAAGCAGGGCAGGCTAGTTTAGCGGTGCAGCGGCAGTCAGGAGTCTCTCCAGTCGGTCTTTGTTCTCCTCTATGGAACTTGAGGACAGGACTGAGGATGGAGCACCTGCTCGAGTTTAGCCAGCAGTAGCATCCATGTCCAATACTGCCCCCAAGGTAAGCCCTTGTCTGTGGATAGAGCGCTACTGCAGCAGGGGGTCAGTACAAGCTTTTATTGATTTTTTTTTTTTTTTTTTTTTTTTTTACAGGTTTGTCAACCTAGGGGGAAAAAATGTGGGCACTGTAGAGGCAGGCTTTCTGATGGTTGTAAAAAACTATTTTGTGAAGATTGTATTCCTTCAAAGGCAGGTTCTGGGTCTACTGCTTCTTTTAAGGAGTTGACTTCTATGAAGGAGGTAGTGGCCTCTTTTCGGTCCTTTAACGACAGACTAGCTGGGCTAGGGCCTTCCACTTTTAAACCTGTGACTCAGAAGCCTGCAGCATCAGCTAAGTCTCTACCTCTTTTAGTATCGAAGACCATTAGTTCATGTAATATTTCTGACCAGGAAGAAGGTGAGAATCTGGTATCTTCATCTGATGAGGAGTCTGCATATTAGGATGAGGATACTGGTAGCTCAACTAGGTATCTTTTTCCAGTTGAAGATATTGACTACTAAAGTCATTATATACTTTCAGAAGTATGTATTTGTATATTGGATATATTATACACATGGAGATGCCTCTGCAAGCCCAATCTGTTGAGGATAAAATGTACAGGGGGTCTACAAGTATGGAAATCTAGGTCTTTTCCTGTGCATCAATCACTCAAGGACATTTTTTTTTCTGAGTGGAAAGAACCTGAAAAAAGGTTGTTCCAGTCTAGAGGACATAAAAGGTTTCCCTTTCAGTCCAATTTTGAGGAAGTTTTTTTAAATGTCCTAAATTAGATGCTCTATGTCACAAGTGTCCAAAAAGTCAGATCTTTCATTTTTAGGACTCTGGAGTCTTTAAGGATCAGATGGCTAGGAAGGGCGACTCGTTATTACGTAAGGCCTGGGACGCTGCTGCTTTTTCTTTAGGGCAAGCTGTAGCGTCTACCCGTGTGGCTAGGAATTTAGATGTGTGTATCCAACATCTGGATGACCTTCTTTCCTCCGACACCCCCATAGAAGAGATCAGGGATTCTCTTCCCCTTATTGCCATGTCAGTTGCTTTTTTTTTTGGCTGATGCGGCAGCAGATTCTTTAAAATCTATAGCCAGAACTTCAGCAATCATTAATTCAGCTAGGCGGGCGATCTGGCTTAAATCTTGGGAAGGTGATCTTACCTCCAAGAATAAACTCTGTGGCATACCCTTTGTGGGCAAGCTCTTATTCGGTTCTTCCTTTAGAGGAAGTCCTAGCTCGTTCCTCCGAGAAGAGTAAGCGGCTTCCGTCTTCTCAGAGGAATAAGCACCAGAATAAGAGGCCTATTTCGTGTCTTTCAGAACAGTTAATTTTAAGGCCAATAGGCAACAGGCAAAGAAGTGGTCTTTTAACAAAGACAAACAAAAAGGGGGGGGACACTCTTTGCTCCTTCAGCCTCTACCAAAATCCCAGTGACGTCAGAGCAGGGGTAGGAGGTAGATTGGCCCATTTTATCCAAGAATGGGCAGAGATTTCCAACAATCCTTTTATCCTCCAAACGATAGAGGTTACAGGTTGGAATTCAAAAGCCCTCCTCCCCAGAGTTTGTTTTTTTTCTGACCCATCTGCCGAGGGACCAAGAGAGATTGCACTCCAGGCCCTTTCAGGGCGTTTCTTCTGCATCATTGACATCGCAGAAAAAGTTCTTTGAATCGGCTCGTACAGCTTCCAAGAGGATTTTCTTAATCTGTCCTGGTAGGAGCAGCAGGAACATCTGCAGGGAGGGAAGGACTGAGCACAGCATTCCCCAATGAAAATTACTACAGATGCCACGCTGTGGGGCTTGGGTACTCACTCAGGGGACTGGCGGGCCCAGGGATCCTGGTTGCTAGAGGAGGCATGCCGCTCATCGAATTTCAGAGAACTGTTAGCGGTGGGGAAGGCTTTAATTGCTCTGAAGGAGAGGGTCAAGTCTGAGGACCTGTTGGGGTGTTGTGATTTTTCCCTTATCGTCTTTCAGGACAGCACTTGAGAGAGTGACTCCTCCCCTTGCCAACAGGAAACACCTCTTCCACCAAACTTTAAAAGGAGGCTCCTTTCCACATCTTGTCAGTTTTTGTGTTTCCTCCGGAGGGAACACTTCGTGGGGAAGTCAGGGCTCTCAGGTGCTGTCCTGGGAGCTCAGGTTTCCTGGTTTTTTTCACCAAACACTTTTTTACCTCATGAGAGCTGTTCCTCCCATTCCACAGCTGAGGTGAAGTGCTGCTGGCTGGGCTCCCTCTCCCTCTTCATATGGGCTCAGGGTGAGTCCGACTGTTGTGGGCATCGTTCCTAGGCGGCGGCAAGACAGGCGGTGGCCGTTTGCTGTATTTTTTTCTCAGGTCCACCGCCTGTTGCTTATTGCGCCACCGCCATCTTGGGGATGGCAGCGGGGCTCCATCCGCCGGAAGTGAGGCATCCGGAGGGGGCGGAGCCCACGGAACAGGCGTGCGGCGTCATTCCTGCCGGAAATCGCAGAGGGAAAGGGGAGGAACGGGGCTGGTGCTTATTTGGCGGTTCCGGTCCGGCGCACAGGTGCTATTGGAGTCCGGAACCGGCGTTTAGCCACACAAACACAGCAAGCGCTCCTCGATGGAATCGATGGCGGCAGCAAGTGGGACAGGCACAGGCACCAGCAAGGCCCAGGTAAGGGGCAGTTGTATACTGTCCTCCTTGTACTGTGGGGTCTCTCTCTCTTTCTATCTCTCCCCCCCGGTGGCAGGGGCCTGTCTGGGCACATAAGGCAGTTTAGTTCTTACTGTGCACCTGTGGTGAGCATCCTTGGGTATAGGACAGGTTGTCTCATTGGGATGGTTTCTTCTTTTGTCTCATGGCAGGCCAAGAGCTCTGATCCAGTGGCAAAAAAGAAAATGTCCTTCATGTAAATCCAAGCTACCTGAAGGATGGAAGAAGACGTTATGTCAAGCTTGTATTGATTTGCTAGTTAAAGAAGAAGCTTCTTCCGCTTGCAGCGACTTGATTGCATCTGTTAAAAAAAAACTTGATGCGACTATTCAATCATTTCGCTCTTCCCTAGCAAACCCATCCCTGAGTCAGCCTACTACCTCACAGTCCTCCCAAGGCTCACTTATAGTCCCGGCGGTGGAGACTGAAGCATCTCCTACCCCAGAGGGACATTTCCCCTCTCAATCTGAGGATTCTGATGAGGGTGAGGAAGGAGAAAATTTACCTTCAAGATTTAAATTGTCTTTAGAACAGGTAGATGGCCTGTTAAAAGCAACCTATACCACACTGGGTCTGGAGGAGGAAAGAAAGGAGTTATCTCTGCATGATAAAATGTATGCAGGGCTTAGCGAGCACAAAAATCGCAATTTCCCAGTGCACTCTGTTATTTCTGAAGCTATTAAGAAAGAGTGGGCAGAGCCAGAGAGAAAGCCTTTCTTTCCCAAAGCCTTAAAAAGGCGTTTTCCTTTTGACGAAGATCCAGCGGCAGTTTGGAACAAAAACCCCAAACTAGATGCCGCGTTTTCCCAGGTCTCGAGGTCTACAGATTTGGCATTCGAGGACATGGGGGTGTTGAGAGATCCCATGGATAAAAGGATGGACCAGGTTCTAAAAAGGGCTTGGCAATCTATCATGGGAAATCTTAAACCTGCTATGGCAACTACAGTGGTATCCAGAAATATGGAGTTCTGGTTAGAGCAACTTAAGGCCCATATCTCAGCAGACTCTCCAAAGCAAGAGATTTTGGATTCATTCTCAACTCTGTCGGCCGCTGTCGCATTTATATCTGATGCATCAGCGGAATCAATTAAAATGACAGCTAGATCTGCTGCCCTGGCCAACTCAGCCAGAAGGGCTTTGTGGTTGAAAACTTGGCCGGGGGACGCGGCATCCAAAAACAAGCTGTGTGGGATACCGTTCCTGGGTGACTTACTTTTTGGGCCTGACCTAGATGCGGTTCTAGATAGAACAGCGGATAAAAAGAAGTCTTTTCCAATCAAAAAGAAAAAACAGCCAGTTAAGCGTTTTTTTCGTTCCCAAAGGGCTCAAGAACAAAACAAACCCCAGGAGAAAAGAAAAAATTGGGCATCGCAGAAGGGAAAGGGAAAAGGAAATGTCCTTTTCCATCCTCCTGCAGCCTCCGGTAAAACGCAATGACTTGTGCGTACCGGTAGGGGGAAGGCTGCAAGGTTTCCTTCCCATTTGGGCCAGCATGACAGAAAGTCTATATATTTTGGACATGCTGTCCCAAGGTTACAGGATAGAGTTTTCGGATCGCCCGCCAGAAAGATTCTTTGTAACAAACCTACCAAGGGACCAAACAAAGGCTCTGGCCATGAAGAACCTTTTAAGGGATCTGAGGCACCAGAGGGTAGTGATACCAGTATCCCCAGAAGAACAGGGTCAGGGTTTCTATTCACACATCTTTCTGATAAAAAAACCATCCGGAAACTTCCGTCTTATCCTCAACCTAAAACCCCTGAACATGTCAGTCCTATACAAAAAGTTTTGTATGGACTCAATTTTCACGGTCAGAAACATTCTAACAAAAGATTGTTTTATGGCATCAATCGATCTGAGGGATGCTTATCTTCATATTCCTGTAGCACCTCAGTCCCAGAAGTTCCTGAGGTTTGCGGTGAATATGGGCAAGGAGATTATACATCTTCAGTTCAGGGCCCTTCCCTTCGGCCTGTCGTCAGCTCCTCGTATTTTTACGAAGATAATGGCGGAAGCTCTCGCCCCTCTTCGACTCCAGGGGATTGCGGTAATTCCATATCTGGACGACCTCCTCTTTTTTGCCCCATCCAGGGAGAAGTTGCAGGAGGATTTGAGCAAATCCCGCAGTCATTTGGAGTCAATAGGGTGGATAGTGAATGTTCAAAAATCAAATTTCATCCCAGCTCAGCAAGTACTGTTTCTGGGTTATTTGATAGATTCAGTGGAGCAAAAGATTTTTCTCCCAGAAGAGAAAAAGATCAAGGTCCAAAGGGTAATAACGGCACTACAAACAAATCAACTGATTTCAGTCCGAAAGGTTATGTCGGCTCTGGGGACATTAACCTCTTCAATGCCAGCCATCCAATGGGCAAGGCTGCATTTCAGGACTCTCCAGAGGTTCCTTCTAAGTACATGGAACCACAGGACGGAGAGTTTAGATACAAAAATAAAGATTCCCACCAGAGTCAAACGTTCACTTTGGTGGTGGAAAAGTCAGGTGGTACTGCAAAGAGGTCTTCTGTGGTCTTTTCCAACCGGGAAAGTGGTCACAACAGACGCCAGTTTGCAGGGATGGGGGGCCCACATGGGTCAGGCCTTAGCGCAGGGAACATGGTCCCAGTTCGAGGCCCAAAAATCCTCAAATTGGAGAGAGCTGAAGGCAGTTGCCCTAGCATTAGTTTTCTTCTCTCAAAACCTTATAGGTTGCCATGTCCAGATTTTGTCGGACAATGCCACGGCCATAGCCTACCTGAACAAACAGGGAGGCACAAGAAGCAAGGCTCTTCACTTACTGTCAGTAGAGATTCTG
This sequence comes from Lithobates clamitans, assembly GCA_037952925.1. Lineage (NCBI taxonomy): Eukaryota > Metazoa > Chordata > Amphibia > Anura > Ranidae > Lithobates > Lithobates clamitans. The sequence goes on along the minus strand of JBBGZY010001800.1, from coordinate 2,144 downwards.
GAGTGGGCGGAAAACCACTTACTATCTCTATCCGCAGTCAAGGCACATTGAACGAAGTAGCGGATTATCTGAGCCGACAGAAAGTTCAGGAATCAGAGTGGAGTCTGAACAGGAAGGTGTTTGCATTAATCACCAGTGTTTGGGGCCTTCCGCAGGTAGATCTGTTTGCTTCAAAACAAAACACGCAGCTCCCGAATTTTTTCTCCCTTCAGAGAGACATTTGCTCTCAGGGGATAGATGCTCTGGCACATCCATGGGATTTTCACCTAGGGTATGCTTTTCCTCCATTCAGGTTAATCCCTCTAGTGTTGAGGAAAATACTGGAAGAGAGAGTATCAATAATTTTGATTACTCCATATTGGCCAAAGAGGGCTTGGTTTTCCACGATTCTTCAGTTGGCAATCAAACCATGTTGGCATCTTCCGCTCAGTCAGGATCTGTTGACTCAGGGGCCAGTGCATCATCCAGATGTAGGCAGGTTAAAACTCACTGCCTGGTATCTGAGGAGCAGTTAATGAGAAGCAAAGGCTTTTCTGAACGTTTAACTACGATGTTGCTTTCCAGTAGGAAAAAGGTAACCAGGGATATTTACGCCAAAGTATGGAAAGTCTATGTTTCTTTCTGTCATTCTGAACATAGAGAGGTTAAAGATCTAGTTTCAGTGCTGGAGTTCTTGCAAAGCGGTGCAGACAAGAATTTAGCGGTCAGCACCCTTAAGGTGCAGGTGGCCGCCTTGGGAGTTTATCTGGAGAGATCCTTATCTTCAGAAACTCTGATCATGAGATTTTTCAAGGCACTTTCCAGGTCTAGACCGGTCCCGGTGAAGCATTTCCCAAATTGGGATCTCTCGTTGGTTCTGCAGGCTCTGGCAAAAGAACCCTTTGAGCCTTTACAGGCCATATCCCTAAAGAATTTAACTTTGAAGACTATTTTTCTGGTCGCAATTACTTCAGCAAGAAGGATTAGTGAACTGCACGCTCTATCAGTAAAAGAGCCTTTTTTGTCAGTTTTTCCTGATAGAGTTGTCCTTAAAGTAGATCCGGGGTTTTTGCCAAAAGTGGCAAGCTTTAGTAACAGGTCTCAGGAGATTACTCTACCAACCTTTTCTGCTAACCCTTCGGGTGCAAAGGAAGAGCAGTTTCACAATTTAGACGTAAGACGTATCCTATTACAGTATTTGGAAGTAACAGGAGGGTTTAGAGTTTCAGATTCATTATTTGTTCTTTTTTCTGGAAACAAGAAAGGCCAACAAGCATCAAAAGCATCATTGGCTAGATGGCTTAAGACAGCTATTTCTGTAGCCTATTCTCAAATGGGTTTATCTTCCCCGCTGGGAATTAGGGCTCATTCAACAAGAGCCCAGGCCACTACATGGGCAGAAAGAGCTGGTGCCACCCCAGATCAGATTTGTAAGGCGGCTACGTGGTCAAGCTACTTAACGTTTGTCCGTCATTACAGACTGGATCTCCTATCAGCAGGTGATCAGGCTTTTGGCAGAAAGGTTCTGCAGGCTGTGGTCCCTCCCTAGGGGGGTAAGTCTCTCTTATCCTCTCAAGTGCTGTCCTGAAAGACGATAAGGGAAAATTCAAGTTAGACTTACCGGTAACTTGTTTTCCTTGAGTCTTTCAGGACAGCAGCATCCCGCCCTATTGTTTTTACATATATATACTGTGACTAATCATATCTCGATTATGTGTTCCAGTTTGGGGCCGGAGGTTCTCTACTACTACTGACAAGATGTGGAAAGGAGCCTCCTTTTAAAGTTTGGTGGAAGAGGTGTTTCCTGTTGGCAAGGGGAGGAGTCACTCTCTCAAGTGCTGTCCTGAAAGACTCAAGGAAACAAGTTACCGGTAAGTCTAACTTGAATTTTTTTTTTTTTTTTTTTTCCGGACAATGCCACGACCGTGGTGTACCTCAACATGCAAGGGGGCACTCGCTCGGATACTCTCCTATTGTTAACCCAGCAGATTCTGTCCTGGGCATCAGTGGCACAGCAAATGTTCTGGCGGACTATTTGAGCAGAGTAAACGTCAGTGCCAGCTGTTGGGAACTGAAACAAGACATGTTCCAGGAGATTATGCTAAAGTGGGTTGTTCCCACAGTGGATCTTTTTGCATCCAGTCTTAACAAAAAAAACAAACTAC